>OY856409.1:77747721-78347721 GCA_963693085.1 Alisma plantago-aquatica | reverse complement strand
AATGTAAGAGACTCGGGTGACATGAATGCAAGAGATATCACTTACACACGATGAGTTTAATTGTCTAAGGTCAAGAATGTTTTACAAAAGATAAAATGAAAAGGGTATGAGTATTTCCATTGATGTATGAAGAGTATGGGGACGAAGGAGCTATGTAGTTAACAAATTTCTTTAACAAGATTACGAAGACAGAGATGTCAAATGAATGTTGAAATAGAATTATAGTCCCAGTCTACAAGAACAAACGAGATGTTTAGAGCTACACAAACTACATAGGTATTGAGTTGATGAGTCACACTATGAAACTTTGGGAGAGAATTATTGAGCAAAGGCTACGATCGAAAACACACATGTCAGACGACTAGTTTGGTTTTATGTCAGGAAGACCAACAAATGCTATTTTTCTAATATTGAGGCTTGTAAAGAAGTGCAGAGAAAACAAAGAGATCTTCATGTGGTGTTTATTAATTTGGAAAAGGCATATGATCGAGTACCTAAGGAAGTGTTATGGAGGGTATAGAGAATGAATAGAAATGTATTGGATGAATCATAAGGTTTACAGTGCATTCTCTAATATAGGATAAGAGAAGAGAAACAAAAACAGAGATGAGCAATATGGGACTAAACCACGTAAGCAAAAACATAAGTCAGCCACATGCTAGGCACATGTCACTCGATGAAACATAAACATATCTCTATACTCCCCCTCAAGCTGGAGCGTAGATATCGAACATACCCAGTTTGTCTACTAGAGTCTGGAAACAAGCTTTTGGAAGAATTTTAGTGAAGATATCTGTTACTTGCTTTTCAATGCTGAGATACAGAGTGCAAATACGACCAAAAAGAACTGTCTCACGAACAAAGTGACATTCGACCTCAATATATTTTTTCCTTTCATGAAATGTGGGGTTGCTCGCAATAAAAATAGAGGCCTTGTTGTCACAAAACATCGGTATAGTGCTGGAATAGGATATTGTTGATTCATTTGGGAGCATGAGTATTTCAGCTTCTGATTCTCAATCTCAACATGATTCAACATTAGGGTTTGGCGATATGTTATTTGGGCAAACACATGCACAACCCTACCCATCTCATTCTCAATATGGGTACTCTGGATATCAAAATCAGCCACCACAACCACAACCAGAAGTAGAACATCATGTTGGATATACCTATACAGCAAATGTCTCATGCCCACATGGAAGTTATCAATACAACTCCCTTGCATTCTCTGAGGATGGTGGGCAAACATGGAGTGGTGGTCATTCAGTTCTTCCTATTTCTCCAGTCCCAATACTTCCTATGGTTGTGCCTGTAGATATTCAACAATATCCTCAAACAAGTCAACGTCCACTTACTCAAGCTCCACCACCTACGTCTCCAAGAAAGGCACAATATCTCTGAGATTTAGAAGTGCATTTTCCAAAGATTGGGATGATACAATTTGTTAAAGATGATGTGTATGAGGAGCACGTGACTACATACAACCAAATGTATAGGATGCATGTCATGGCAGGAATATCTCAACAATATCAACTCATTACAGTATGGACAACCAGCGCGCCACTAAACATACAACTGATGTGAGTTGGTAAGTATATTTGTTATTCTTATGTTGTAAATTGTATATTACTGCATAATTGTGTGTATTTAAGTTTGTGGATTGTACTAGTAAAATTTCATATTTGAATTCCTACATATTGTCATCGAAATCCTTCATCAAAATCCTTCATCGAAACATGTCAGATTTCTTACCTCCCACATGATGGAACCCCCCCCAACACACCCAATATGAAATTTTATTGCATAAAACGTTGCATTTAGGTGTAGAGATTACACCTGTAACATTTCACGAATTAATTCGTTCATTTTGGCGTCGAAACGGCCAGGATTGCATCTGTCGATATATCCGTCGGTATACAAGTAAATACCTATTTCCAAACTGATGAAACGGCTTCGGTATCAGTCACCTCGTTACTTGGTTAAGCATACTGCTTGTGAAGCGCAGGTTGCGAGATCGAATCATGTTGGATCACGTGAGGGCACTACATGTAGGGACTAAAAAGTCCTTTGCGGATGTAATTGTTTGTTTTCCCTCATGATTGCCTTGGACAGGGGTGAACGTCTCCACTGTCATTTTTTTCTACTACACTCAACTGTATAACTAGTTTATATATGTATATATACATATATAGAGAGAGAGACCTCATGTTGGATCATTGTCCTATTCCAACACAACCATATGTATATTTGCAAGTGTATGTTTACACATGCATACACACAAAAAATTCACAAAAATATACACATATATACATTATAAAGAAAGACAGACATAGTGTACGATATATATCATATGAATGTGTGCATTTCATGCATGAATACACATATGTATAAAAATATATCATGCATTTGCTTGTATAAGTACATATTTAAAATTCACACATACGCACGCACACTCACACGCGCACACACATATACATGTATATATTATATGTATGTGGTATGCTTATGTATAATGGAATATAATACATATTTTAAATTACATACACTCCCACATACCCCATATACTCTAATGGTGCCATCCCATACATAGCATACTTCTTTTAGCTAAAACTCAATGCAAGACCAAATTGAAAACCCATGTTGATGATGGTTTTGCTATATCTAGAAGAGGGTTACATTCAGGGTTAGGGGTGTAAACGGTGCGGGTACGGTGCGGGTCTGGCCATACCCATACCCATACCCATATAATTTAGTGGGTCTGGTTCCGATTCTAGACCTGCATAATACAAAACATGGACCTGCACCATACCCGTACCCGCAATAATAGCGGGTATGCGGTGCGGGTATGCGGGTAAGCGGTTCTATAAAACATCATGTTGTTTATATAAGAGAAATGACTATATTATATATATTTAATAGAACAATATATTGTTATTATATAGTATATTAACATGTAGTAGTTATATTAGACAATGTTATATTTTATACATTAACATTAATTGAGTAATTGCTTACATATTTGTAGTCATGATCATAACATTTAATTTATGTAGAAAGTAATGTAAATTAGTAGACATTTTGATTTTAAGTTTACATATGATGTTCATTATTGTAACTAGAATACTTAATTCTTAATTATATGACTAGTCTCAACCTTATTGTGGTTAGAGTGGGATATAATCTCAAGAATTATATTATTTAGACTAGTAAAGTATGATATATATAACATATTATTTAAGTAGTTACTTATGTATAGCGGGTACACGGGTCTAGCGGGTCTGGGTCCAAGCATGAATACGCATATGTATAGCGGGTACACGGGTCTAGCGGGTTTGGGTCCATGCATGAATACACATATGTATAAAAATATATCATGCATTTGCTTGTATAAGTACATATTTAAAATTCACACATACGCACGCACATTCACACACACACAAATACATGTATATATTATGTGTATGTGTTATGCTTATGTATAAAGGAATATAATACATATTTTAAATTGCATACACTCCCACATACCCCATATACTCTAATGGTGCCATCCCATACATAGCATACTTCTTTTAGCTAAAACGCAATGCAAGACCTAATTGAAAACCCACGTTGATGATGGTTTTGCTATATCTAGAAGAGGGTTACATTCAGGGTTGTTAGTACCAGACGAATATGAGTCAGTGTTAGACATAGTTTTCTTATGAAAACTTGCCAAATGCATGAACTAGCTACTTTTATCTAGTACTATTTCCAAAAATTGACAAGATTGCTATTATCATCCAAAAACGACTTGTCCTCTTTAAAAAGGGTAGAGTATGCATTTTATTAGTTTTACGTACTTGGGTTAAAATTGTTGCTTACATAATAATTAAACTTTACTGTTAGAATCAAGGTTTTAAAGAGTGTGAGGCGCATCGAGGCGTTTTCATCTCAGTGAGGCGATGTGTAAGCCTCAGATTGTATCGAGTCGTATATATATATATATATATATATATATATATATATATATATATATATATATATATATATATATATATATGAGATTATGTATATGTATATATGTTTATACATACATACATATATGAATACATTGATGTACATATACCTAACACATTATGGCCAAAGTGGAAACCTAACACAGCTGAGGAAGAACTTTGGCGAGCCTGTAGAAGATGTCTACCTAAAGACATTGGTACTAAAGTGCTATGGAGCCATCAACACCACCCCAGATGGAGCCTTGTTACATTTCGAGCTCACAAGAATTATCTACCAACTCTGTTGAAAGTCAAAAAGTGGAGACCGAATATATCCACTTCCTGCTTCCTTTGTAATGATGGGGATGATGACTGTGAACACCTATTTGCATCATGCAAATGGTGGAGGTACATTTGGGGTCGCTGCAAACTTAAGCTTAATGCCACTGGATGCAAAAACCTATCTGAATCTCTCACTGACATTGCAAACATGGGTAAACATGTTGCAACTTTCCACCTTTGGTGCCTATCATCATGCGTACATGCTATATGGTCTGAAAGAAATAGGAGATGGCTAGGAGAAAAGAAGAAGGATGAAATCCTGGTCTTTAGTCATATTGAGAGGGACATTCAGTCCTTGTATCGTGTTAAAAACCTTGTTGAAATTCCCTTAATCATAAAAAGGAATTGGAACCTCTTGTAACCTATGTCTCACATGTGAGCATAGGAGTCTTGGGTAGGGTCGGAAATGTATGATCCTCTGTAATCTTTGTGCCCTTTTTTGGGTTTTCGGAATATAGTTACAAACAGTTCCGATTGATGTACATATACATATATACTCTCATATAATGTATATATGAATACATATATGTACATATATATATAGTCATATATACAGATTGACATATGCATACATGTATATAGCATACAGAGATCTCTATTTTATACTATACAGATTTATATATATATATATACAAATTTAGATATATATAAATTTGGAATATACATAGATATACTAGTACTATATAGACAGCTCTCTATTTTGTACTATACATATTTGGATATATAACTATAATGATTTACATATATATATAACAGAAATATATATAGATATACATATACTATTACAAATACACATGTATATATAGAAACATATCTATACATATAAACATAGTTATAAGTATACACAGATGCATAAATATACACATACAAAGGAGTATGTGTCAAACAGCAACATAAAATGATGAAAGTAGAACCATTTCCATAGTTGTCAACAAACAAAGATACACATATATAGATATGCATATATATACACACACATACACATACACACACACACACACACATATATACATACAATTTTGGGTTAATATGGTTTCTATTAAGCCTAAAATAGGATAATATAGCTTTTTTTAGATAGAACCTGAGACTTACATCTCACAAACGCCTCACGCCTATAACACCTCGATATGCCTCCCATAAACTGAGGCGTACGCCTCTCACTGGTAGACTGAGGCTTAAGCCTCGAGGCATACCGGATACCGCCTCGCCTCGAGGTATTTTTTTGAAAACCATGGTTAGAATAGCAACTTTTACATGCTTTAAGTACAATTGGCAGATTTGTGAATGCTAACAGGCATTTAATACAGTGAAGTATTTGGAACTAGAGGACGATCCCTATTTTTATCGCAATTTTCACATTAATCCATATAGCAAACAAACATATACGAGATTTATTGTTGATATCACTAGTTGAACACAACCAAACGACATTTTGAACCAACTAGAAAAAGCAATAGTCAAGCCAATTCACTCGTTGGTCTGGTCTTTCTAGCCTTGGTTACACTAGAGAATTGAGAGGAGGTAGAAGATCACTAATCTCTCAACTAAAGACTAAATTCACATCTAAAGGAAGAAGTAGAACATCAACTTCTCCAGGTCAAAAAAGGAGACATGTCAAACCTTATTTTGCATTGCAGTGTTATCAAGGCGGGCACCTAGGCGCGCCTAGGATTCCTAGGCGCTCTATAGGTCCCTCAAATCTAGGCACCTAGGGGTCATAAGTGATCTGGGGAAAACTAGGCAGGCTGGCGGGCTAGGCAGTCGCCTAGGCAGTCAAGACGGACAGCCTAGGCGATCATGCTGCAACTGTTGCAACAAATCAGTCCTTTTATGCTACTGTTTCTTTGATTTTTTTTTTTACTTTTGTCTCCTATTTTAGCTTCTTTTCTTTTCTTTTTTTTGCAATTTCTCTTGCATTTTCTGTTCCTGCTACTGCTGCATCTTAATTTTTTGTGACTTCCTCCTATGTTCTCTCTCACTGCTATTTCCATGTTACTTATATCAGAAATTCAGATTTGTACTGCATCTCCTGCCCCCACATCTACTAGACTTCTAGTACTACTATTTGCATGTTTTCTTCTACCTTTTCTTACTTATTCTTGCTCCTACATCTCCAACAGCTACTGCTGTTTGCATGTATGTGTTGATGTTTCCCGATCTCTTCTCCATCCCCTAGGTGTCCTCCAACTACTCTTTCACAGCTATTTTTTGTTTATCTAACTTCTTTCTCCTTTACATCTCCTTTGTTGATGTTGTGTGTTTCTTTATCTGACTTCTTCCTGTAACTCACTTGCAATTTCTTTTCTTTTCCTGTTTTATTTCTCCTTCAGTTCCTACTTATCTTCAACCTTTTATTGTTATTTGTCCTCTTGATTCTCCTTCCTATGGTCCTCCCAACAGTTATTAACATAAGTTAGGCATATCACAGCATCTAATGAACACATAGTTACAAATTGCATGTAGTATCATGTGTATAAATAAATATGTAACTGGAAAATAAAATAAAATAAAAACGCCCAGAAAAGCCTAGGCGCCCGCCTAGGTGGGCTAGGCGTCCATAGGGTGAAACCCACCGCCTAGCCGCCTTGACAACCTAGTTGCATTGTAGACTTACCCTTGATTGTTGGAATCTTTCTTTGTCCTTGCCAACTTTCTTTTTGATGAGATTGAAGAATATGTATATAGACATTTATTCCTCTGAATTCGGATCCAATCCATTCCCATATTCATAACGAAATCCCTATAAGTCACATTAAAATTCAAGACTGCATCCAAATACTTAGGAAGGCTTCATACTAGAGATCTTTTCAGCAGAATGAGTGTTAGAGTGAAGCACAAATAGCTTGCTTGGGGTATCAACTATATCTCACACACGTCTTACGTACCACTATAAGTTAACAAAATATGTATTTGTTTGAGCCATGGAGTGCCAATACTCATAAGACTTCTTACTACTAGAAAGACAGGAATTCAATATGAATGGGTATTAGCTCCAATAGTAAATCTAGCTAGTCCAATGTCACCATTTAATATTTGAAAACAATTACGACTCATCTCTATATTGTTTCATTTAATTCTAATTAACCAATGATATAAAATCTAGCTAGTCCAATCTCACCATTGAATATTTGAAGACAACGACTATGCCACATCTCTATATTATTTCATCCAACAAGCCAGTGATCCCAATGACCCATTTATTAACTTCAGATGTAACTATCATATGACAAATATAAGGTGCTCTTCAACTCATATGATCATTTTTACGGTAAAGATGCTCTTCTTGGAATTGATCATTCTAAATAATTGGAGGCACCACTCAAAAGATTAAGATATTCAATGAGATAATACAGATAATTATAAAAATCTTACAAGATGCAACACAAGATACTATCTACTCGATAGTACATTGAAGACCTCTACAATATATCAATAAGACAAATGTGGAGATTCATAAAGGTGTCATGGGGTAATGAAAGTTGCAACATGTTTAAAAAAAAGTGTTATAGATCGCGAGGATGGATTTTTGACAACTCTGCAATGGTTCTAACATCATGCAAGGACGGCATTAGAGTTTAGCACAAGAGCTTACGACACATGCTAAATAAACTTGTAAACTATATTATAGGTATATCTTCGTCACTGAAATGAGAGTACGTGCTCTTATATATAATAGAGTAGAGAGATATGAGAATACACTTAGAGAATGTTTAGTAGGGCAAAGTCGGATGAGAATGTGTGAATTTGCGAATGTAAAAATAGAGTGCAAATTCACACTTTGCAGATTGACTAAACCCAACCAAACAAGCCCTTAAGTAGGTATGAATCCTCAATTATTTGTAATTGGGATAAAAGAAACATGTGGCAAATAATCAAACACATAGGCACATGCCCAATTACCACTTAAACTAACCTCCCGCACAAGCTAGAGAGTATGCATCATTTAATGCTTGATTGATACTCATACTCGTATGTCAAGAAAGAGTTGGAGGTAGTGGTTATACCAACAATTTATTCCCTCGGTAGCACATGAAGTGCCACAACTGTCTTGGATATAACCAGATTACCACAAAAATTGGTGGTCTACTTCAATGTGTTCTTTTTGTCCATGGAATATCGGATTGTTTGCAAACTGAATATTTGCATGGATATCACAGAGAGTCTTAGAAGTCTGAACACAAATCCTAAACTCAGTCAGGATTTATGTCACCCACTACAAGTCACAGCATGCATCAACCATTGCATGTGTTCTATTTATTTGCTCGGTCGAGAAACTAAATTTTTTGGCTGCTCCAGGATATAGGGTGACTTCTGAACACGATACAAAATCTAGATGTAGATCAGAGGTCTTGAGCGTATCCAGCCAATCTGCATCTGCATGCATAGAGATAGAAATAACCTTCTTTGTAGATAGGTTGTAGTACAATTCCCTTTTAGAGTACTCTTTATGGCATCACAACATTCGTTGAGTGTTGTACTAGTGAGCTTGAAGAGGAGCAAACATATTTCAACTGGCCACTCCGGCAAAATCGGTGATATTCTGGTTGAGTGACTAAAATATATCAGATTCCCTACAACACGGCAATACGTCTCTAGATCGAGTAAGAATTCCCCACACATGGAGCTTTATGATGGTAGTCCATCATAATAAAGACCAGTTTGGAATTTGCCATTCCAGTCTCCTATAGCACGTTTCAGACATCATATTTGAGGTAAACTTATTCTTTTGATGGAGCAGAGAACTTTTATGCTGAGAAAATACCGCAGATTTCCCAGATCCTTAGTGTAAAAGTGGGATTGCAAGGATCTCTTCATACTCAAGATAGTATCACTGATAATGATCATTATATTATAAAAATATACAACAAGAAGTATGTGACCCCATAATGAGTAGGAGAAGAATAAAGATCATTATAATACACCTATCATTATTAATCACTTTATGACCATAATTAATTCAAATATTCTACCACCTTCATATAGAAATTATTTGAACTTTTCCCCAACTCTCTTTTGGAAAATAGATCATTATGTTTCATTCTTAATATTTTCTTGTTTCCTATTACAAGTGAATATAAAGTGGAAAAAGCCATAACCTACATGTCATAATGAGGAGACATGGTAATGGGGAGACAGAAAGAAATTAAAATCAGAAACTTAGAACGATAACTTAGTAGGAAAGAGAGAGACTTTAGGAACTGTTTTGTATAGAATACTTGTTATTTGAAAAGAAAGAATGTATGGTAGTGGGAAAGGGAATAATGATTTATTTTACGGGATGTTGTTTGAAATTTAAGGGGAAAAATAGTGTGTAGATTGAAAGTAAGAGCGGTAATTGGTGTGAGTAAAACCATGAGAGGTGTGAGTGAAAAAATGAGTGAAAAATGAGAGAAGAAAGATACTCAAGAAGGATGCTTCATCTAGAAAATGTTGAAACCTTATTGGCTGGATTTTTCTTTCAAAAAATGAAAACGAAATGTTAGCAACTTAGTATATTTTTCAACAAACTCAATTTTTTATATAAATACATATTAGTGAAGGTGTGATTTATGGGTAACAAGGTGTTTGACACGTGACTATTGCATTAATCCATCAATAACATTTTTTTTCCTCAAGCCGACTATAAAGAGAAGAAAGAACGGCCTTCCTTCTTTTACTTTTTCATATTTCTTGTGAAAAAGGTGTTTTGTTGTGATCTAAATTGTTGCAAGTGAGACCTTAATATTTTTCCATTTGTATTAGAGATGTGCAATCAATCCTCAAAAGATATAGATTCATCTTCTCATCATGCATCCTCAACACTAACAGAAGTTGAATCCAAAAACTTGCAATGTGGTGGAGTGATGGGTAATACCTCATTTGACTAATCATGTCTTTGAGAAAGACAAATAAGGGATGGTAATGGAAAGCAAATCTAGAAGATCAAGTGAAGATACAAAAAGAAAAATATGAC
The DNA here is from genome assembly GCA_963693085.1 of Alisma plantago-aquatica. Lineage (NCBI taxonomy): Eukaryota > Viridiplantae > Streptophyta > Magnoliopsida > Alismatales > Alismataceae > Alisma > Alisma plantago-aquatica. Next base: position 78,337,449 of record OY856409.1, on the reverse strand, counting down.
ATTAGATGTGTATGAGCATTTCATTATGAAGAAAACAACTCTAGAGTATAAAAATATGAGTGCAAACATACCCAAAAACCTTAAGGAAAAAATTACAAGGAATGAGACCAGTAACATACAACAAAGTTTGCATCAATGCTCAAGAAGAAAGCACAAGGATGACACTCCAATGTTGATCAACCACTATTAAAGATCTCATGGGAAGATAAGTTTGTCAATTTATTCTTTTGATCAAAATTCTGCTAGTTAGAATGTCCGTCAACATGAAGCAAAAAATGGTGTTTTTTATTATGCAATATGAACAATATATTATTGTTTCAGATTGTTTTACAATATGTATATGTTGTTATTTCCATGTTGGTATACAACTTCTTCACAGAATCCAAATAATATGACTATGATCAATAAGAACGTGTTCATGATACGGTATGTTTTGGTGCAATATGATGTGGTTAACAGCTTTTTATGTAGTACAGGTGTGGTTTCTCATATTAAAAATTGTGGTGGATATGATATAGATATGGTGTTTGTTTTTCCTTATGGCTTTGATATAAACCCCACCATATCTGCACCACTACCATCCCTAGCCAAGGCATGCCTAGGCGTAATGGCGCCCAACCTTGGCGCCTGAATGTGTTGCTGCCTTAACAAGTATGCATAAGACTTAGACCCATGAAATTAAATTTCTATTTACTTGATTCTATGTCTCTTACATTTTTTATTTTTTAGAATGATTTTTATTGTGTTTTAGCTATAAAGTCAATTTAAGTTAAATTTAAATGTAACTAGTTGGGTTTCCGTACCATAAAACAATATACAAATTAGTAGATTAACATTTATATATGTATACACCTACATATATAACTATAAAATATGTGCAAATTGCCGACGAGGAGTGGCTTGAGTGGTCAAGTACAGTGTCTCCAAAGCAAAGAGACTCGAGTTCAAATCCTAATTGTCGCCTTGGTTTACCACCCTCCCATGAGTTCGGCCTCAGCCAAGGACATGGGAGAGGGGGAGAGAATGTCTCTCTTTATCCTGAAATATGTGTAAATTAGAGGGGAAAAGTTTATAAAAAGCATTAACAATGTGTATATTTACAAGTGAAATAAATAAATAAAGTTTTAACAATCTCCAAAGCTCAAGGCTCCCAATTCTAGCAGCTTGACACCTTGACAAGTCCGATAAATACAAAAGAGAAAATTATTTTTATTCAAATTTTGAATGCTGAATTAATTGCTCATATAAGCATGTAGATGTTAGTAACTTAAAATTTGCTCAACAAACTTGAAGCATTTTAGTAAATATGTAACAAAATTGTCAAGGAAATCAAAACAATATGACCATCCAAAACAAACATAAAAGAAATCAATTTTGCTAAAAGATGATAAAGATCAACCCAATGCTATCAAGGATCTCCTCAAAGATAAAAGCACTTACTGATGTCATAGACCTATCTCATGTCTTCCATGATTGAAGCTTAAAACCTATGGTATATTTGTTGTGTTTCTAAAGTGTGTATTGAAGCAACAAGTAATAATAAACATTGCAATCATATTCATCTTCTTTTCAAATGAACGAAAAATAAGTGTTTCCAAATTCTTAGTGTTTCTGAAAAAATAATTGAACATTGTGCAAATCTGAATAATTGAAAAGACCAAAAAAGTATTGTCCAATTCTTTCCCAAACAAATCTAGCAAACATCCACAGAGTGAAGTCATACAGAAATAAAAAGGTGAACAGAATTGTCAGAGCTATTGTAGACTTGTAGTTAACAGGAGGCCTAGCTTTACTTAGCCCATTACTAATGGTTAGTTTATCTTATGGTATTTCTCATGTACAACTCATTTTTGGTCCTTTGTTATATATTGGACATGTTTTATTAGCACGTTGAATAATTAAAAACTCACCATTGTGCAAATCTGGAGTGTTGGTTTCGTTATTGGTGTGATCATCACTTGAAAGTGAACGTTTCTCCAAATTCTTCATCTTCAACCTCAATTTCCTGAAAATATGTTATATACATAAGAACATAGTAGCACAAAGATTGTTTTATTGACGAATCTCATTTTTTTCAGATGTCAGAGTTTGTTTGCACCACATTATGTTGTATGATGAATGGATCACATAAGTTTCATAAAGTTTTTTGCATGGTATGTCTTCTTTACTAAATGATATTTGCATAGCATATAAAGTACTAATCTCTTTAGCTCAATATTGTAGATACATCTTACAATTTTGAAAAGACCAAAAAAGTATTGTCCAATTCTTTCCCAAACAAATCTAGCAAACATCCACAGAGTGAAGTCATACAGAAATAAAAAGGTGAACAGAATTGTCAGAGCTATTGTAGACTTGTAGTTAACAGGAGGCCTAGCTTTACTTAGCCCATTACTAATGGTTAGTTTATCTTATGGTATTTCTCATGTACAACTCATTTTTGGTCCTCTGTTATATATTGGACATGTTTTATTAGCACGTTGAATAATTGAGATACTCAAATTTTCACATGGTTCGTGGTATCAAGAAACAATCTACAATTACTCACTCAAGTAAAGAAGCTGCACAACAGAATATTAAGCCATGGCTCATGTATGTTCGCATATCCATTAGGTAAGACCTAGGAAGCACGGACACTTCTATATAGCCCCCATGTCCGTGTCGGACACGTTTTGGACACGGTCGCTTCCCGGACACAGCCCAAAACGTTTTGGACACGGACACTTCCCGGACACAGCCCAAGACGTTTTGGGCACGGGCAAGATGTGGCCTATCCGTTTTTGTCTTTTTTTTGCAGCCCGGACACGGCTGGATACTGCCCGGACATTCCCTGGACACATCAGCCTAACAGTTTCTGTTGCTGCAACCTATTTCAGTGTACAAAATCTAAATACGCAGCTACTCCCTGGGCACATCGGTCTAGCAGTTGTTGAAGCTGAAACCTATTTCTTTCACTGTGTAAGTTCTGGACATGCAACTACTTTTTTTATTATGTCTTGTCATTGAGAATTTGCATTACAAAGCTAAAATATAATCACAAAACTGTAAACAAAATGTCTTTGAAAGAATCCACATTTAGAATCCAAGATGAACTAGGTATCATAAATCACATTGCGTCTACTACATTGACTAAATGAGTAACAGGTACTCATGTATTCAGTCTGAAAATCTATCATGTTTGCTATAAAAACTGCAACAACCTGTTAATGTGTGATTGATAATGTTTATACTACACAAAAACACATTCATATTCATATAAAATTATGAATTCATATATAAATATTTTTCAAATACCTTTCTAAGTAACTCCAATACACACTTACATGCATTATACACATATATGTATATACTTTTATTAAAAAAATCCTCCCATCCGATGTCATGTTTGTGTCCTATATTTTAGGAAATTGATGTATCCCGTGTTCGTACCCGTGTCAGTGTTCGTGTCTAAAAATGTGTTTGTGCCTCCTTGGGTAAGACCCATTATTCAACAATTGGGTCTTCCTGTGACCATTGTTCAGGAAAGCGGCATTCAGTGTACGGCGGGAGAGGGTACCGCATAGAGTATATGCGGTATGCGGAAGTATATACGGGAGTGTATGCGGTTTTGGATTTTTTTCCCTTTCAATCAACTAATTACATAATAAATGATATATTGAGATCATAAATATAAATATAAATATATAGATTAGGCACTTACATATATTTACATATAAACATATGAATATGCATGTATCTTATGCTTACATATGTCTATATATCGAATGTGCTTGTAATAAATGTACAAATATTAAAAGAAATTTATATCAATGTATGAATGTGTAGAACATGAGCATAAATGTGAATAAATGAAAATGTATATATACATATACAAATATGTGTTTGTATATATGGGTCATTATATATGTGCGTATAAATGTGAGTACTGAGTATGTCAAAATATATTCATCTAATTGTACAAATGTATGTGAAAATTGTTATATGTGTTATAGTGTATACATATAAGTCAACAACTAAATATTTAAGTTTTAATATATAACGAAATGTGTGTATATATGTATGCATGTATCTTTGAAATGCATAGATATAAGTTGTGGGCTTTTCAAAAAGCGGAGTTTCATCGCCCGCTTAATCGGTCAAGCGGGAGTATATGCGGTCCAGGACCACTTAGTGCACTATTAGCAATATGCGGTGCGGTATGGTGACCGAATAGGCATAAGCAGGAGTATATGCACCGGTGCATATACTCCTGCTTATGCCTATTCGGTCACCATACCGCACCGCATATTGCTAATAGTGCACCCGGTGCAGATCAATTTCCCGAACATTGTATGTAACTACTCCAACCACTCTTAAATGTGACCATAATGTTGTGACACATATTGTAAATAATCTGGTTTTCCAATAGCACACCAAACATGTCGAGGTAGACTATCATTTTCAACAAGAAGTGATTTATACCAAGATGATTATCACCCCTTATGTGAAGATTAGAGAACGTATTGTGGATATCTTCTCCAAGCCTCTTCCTTCCTTCTCTTTCAATTATATGTGTAACAAGTTTGCGAGTATATGGTGTAGTCTCAAACATGAGGGGTGTTACAGTGATTTGAGTTAATGAGTCTAGCTTTACTTATGCATGTTACTAGTGGTTTAGTTAGGGCTGGCAATTGGGTCAATTTCGGGTCAATTTCGGGTCATATGTTCAGAATTCTTAAAATTGAATGTTAAAATGAAATCTTCAAAAAAATTAATTTCGGATCATTTCGGGTCGGGTTTGACTTATTCGGGTCTCATACAACCAAAAATGTTCACAAATGAAAGAAATTAGGTTTGAAATAAATTGCACATTTTCGGGTCCTGTCGGGTCGAAAATTGCCAGCCCTAGGTTTAGTTTATCTCATGTTATTCATCATGTACAACTTATCACAGTCCTCTGCTATATTTAGGACTCGTCGTCTTATCAAGTTGATTAATTGACACTCTGATTTTTGCAAGGACAGCATTCCAAAACTGCTTCAAAAACCAATTAATCTTTTTCAAAATATGTTAGATATTGTATAGATGCATTACTAAGTAACTACTATTAGCCAAGTTTGCTTCAACTAATCATAAAATCATTTAGGTTTTTCCATTATTCTACTATATGATTCACCCCAACTTTGATCGATTTGTGCAACTGGAAAGAAAAGGGTAGAGCCAAATGTGGTTCTTTAAAAAAGAATATATGTTAATATATGGTTTGCATTCTATCATTTATTTGGGGCATTGTTATCAAGACCGGACCAATCATCGAATTGCTCATGCTAGTGTTCCTAATTAACCGGTTCAGCCTATGATTAAACCGATTTAATAGGTGATGTCAGTAACGTAAAAAATATATATTAATATGCAAAACATATAGACAATATAGGCAAAATATGAACTAGTTCGACTATGATGAAGGTATGACAATAATTCTTAGAACCCACAATAAGGTGATAACCTCATACATCATATAATACTAATGTTTCATATAAAATGATACTTCAAAATCCAAAGTTCATGAACACAATATGATCCTAAACATAATTAGACCCGTTTACATCAGGAGCAAAAGTTCTCTTGAGAATCGGGGCTAGGAAAATCAAGGGTGTGAGTTTTTGTTTGTGTCTATGCCAAAGATGGGTTACGTGTTGAGAGGTGTGGGGGAGGAAATTATAATCACCCACTCATTTGTTGAGACAGAAGTTCTGAACCGATGCAACCGGTTTAGTCAGTGGACTAGTCAGTTCCGACCAGCTGGACCGACTATCTAACTAGTTGGGACCAGTATTGCTGGGTTCATAGAATGACTGAACCGATAGGGGTGCGTGTTCACAGTCAAACCGGTCGAACCAGACAGTCTCACCGGGTTTTGATAAGATTTTGGATTCTTGGTTTTCTAGTTCATTTATTATCAAGGTCAATTGACACATTGAGTTAATGAATTATAAGGATAAGTAAGACAGCTAGTAGGACAATTAACCACACAAATAAAAACAAGACTGATTAGTTAAGGTAATGACTAATGATTAACTGTATTAAAAATTACTAAAAGCATTGATAAAGTTAACAAAAGTTAATTCGTGTTAATAAGAAATTGAAAAAATTGAGTGCTTTTACTCATAAGGGAAATGTTCAATTTGCTAAAGCAAAACTATATGCCACTTCATAGAACAACCAAAAGAAAATAAATTGGGCACCAGAACCAGATTTCATCATTGATGCATATATTAGCACTTCCAGTATAATTTTTAGAGATCAGAACACCCTTTCCTGGGGCACTATATGTTGGGTCTAAATGTGTAACCAACACTCTAGCAGTGTTAAGCAGCTAATTAGGAATGCATACCTCCTATGCAGAATGTGTTTTTCAACTATTTTTTGTTGCTCTTCTGCATATGAAACCCATTTGTCCTTTGAAGAAAGAGAGTCCAAGCCATCAATGTCTGTACACAATGATTAAGATATTGTAAGTGTACCATTCTACTAGATGAGTCGTGTTTAAACTATAACTTCAACCCCAAAAAAACCTTGAAGCAAAATGCTCGTGCCATCAAAGTAGCATTTAAGTCCCCAAAATACTTGACCGTCCTCATTCATCATGAAAGGCTCAGTACGTAGAGCATCAGATCTTTGCTTCTCTACAAATTTCCCCCAAGAAAAACATAAGTTATTGATAAAGTTGTAGCAAGGTGGGTGTCATAAATACAATTTTAGGAAAATCAACTAATTTAAGCAGTTTACTTAATAATTTTCTGAAAGAAATATCCTCAAAATTGATCACACATAATTTTGCCTTAGGTGTTAAAAGCAAGGAGCAAAGGAACCAGTAAGGAAATAAGACAGGGATCGATGTGGAAGCAATATCATTGGTAATTTGTAGACTTGTGGCATAAACACATCCATTCAATGAAGTAAACAGTAATATACAGTTGACAATTTTGAGTGCAAAGAAGATGATAATATCTAACATCAAGGTACAGTAAGTTTCAATCAATGCAGTTCAGATAAAGGGGAATATCTTTTTTCCAAATATTAGCATCTAACAGACTTGCTCTGACAGACTTCTCAGAAACGTACTCATAGGCAATTTTATGGAGCTCTTCATCTCTAAATGAACTTCCTCCGTTTTTCTCTTTATTTCCGACATAATTCTATCATGTTCGGAGACTGTAAGTGTTGCACCAGTTCTGAAAGCTAGCATAGCTTGAGCCAGATTATCCTTTAGCTTCTGCTTGAGACTCCTCTCCTGCATTGTCAGCCCATCCCCCAAAACAAAGGATATGTTGAGAAGAAGAATATTAAAAAGAAAAACAAATTTCATTTTATACAGTTAAACCGAATACCTTCTCTTTAGCAACAAGTACCTCTTCCTTATCTTCCTTTTTTTTCTCCTTAAACTTTAAGTTTTCATTTTCAATCCAGTCCCTCAAATGTCTATAACATCAAATGAATTAGAAACCATCTACAACAAGTTTGCTATGCCTACGACATAAATCGCATACCCCGTGCTTAGTATCTCATCACAAAGAAAGTTCATCAATCTTAGCTTTTTAGAAATATCCAGATTATTATATACAGCATTTCCCTTGTTAAATGTCCCTGGAGGGAAATCCTTCAGCAAGGCTGGACAATCAGTCAAATGCTTCCCAAGAGCTTGCAGCCAGGTCGTCCCACTGTCTTTTGTAGAAGCCAATTGCCTACAAAATGAAGATCAATAGTAAAAGGAACAGCTCAACAAATTAAAGGCAATGACAACAAGGGAACTGCTGGCATAAGTCTATTATCTGAATTTTGGTACAGGGTAATAACTTGTCTTCAGAATCCTTATCAATGAGAGAAAGCAACTTGACATGGAACTGAACCACAGAGGACTGCAAGCCCTGGCGCCGAGAAGAAACACGAGATAACTCACGAAGAACAGCCTCTGCTTGTCCTCTCTTTAACCCAAGTACCTAACAAGAGTGCAGAAAATATAAATAATTGAAGGTTTCCTGATACATTAAAAACTCATATCCTCATTTCATATCTCAATTAGGAAAAATACCACCATAAATTGGAGAATAAAAGTCACAGTTACAAGTGATATAGGTTACTACAGAGGCACTAATCCTATAAGGTATAACAACCATAAGAGAATGCATTACATGGTTAGCAAAAGCCATGATACATAAACAATATGTAATTTTATCTTGGTAACTTAAAGTAACAACGTTTTCAGTTAAATAATGGAAGAAAGCAAAGTTGCAAACAAAACAGCATTTCAAAAGGGTTGATACAAAGCACAGAGAGAGGGTGCACATGCATGTGTGTGTGTATATTCGCCTTACGGAGTATGCAGTTTAGTAACTCTAAAATGAATCCAGACAGTAAAGAGAGGTGCATGCTTTTGATGGGCAAAACAGCGTTTAAAATGCAGAGGAAAAAAAATGGATTGTCCAGTTTTCCAACGAGTGGCAAAAGACGAGCGATATTAATATGTATTAAGCATCATGTTTATTTCTAATTGACAATTATACTTTGCATTAATCATTTAAATGTCATGCAACAATCAAAAGTTAGATTAATGAAAACGATCAGAGGAACATGGATGTGTGCTCAATGCTCACATGTATAGTATGTATGCAGCAGTTTATAATCTGCATATAGCTCACACATACAGTAGAACTGCATGGAAAAAGGTACACAGAAAATTGCTGCTGCACGCTGACCATAACAAGAAAAGTTTTCTCTTGCAGCAGATAGAAGTTGCATTGAAGGAAAGAAACTCAACACATTATAGCAGAATCATATATTTTAAGATTATACTTGTAGATCATTTTTTTCATACACTTTATTCCATTTGCAGGAAACTTTTTTACAGCATCTTAGCAAGTATGTGAGAGCTGGCAAAATCACATAGTAGATTTGCATTAGAAGATCTGCAAGATTTAATTGGTCAATCATCAAATCAAACTATCAAGAAATTTGATGGATGTTTTTTAAATTAATATTAAGCCAAGTTTCACAGATAATGAAATACCTTTCCAAAAGCAGCACAGAATTCTAAAAATTGCAGTGCATCTCCCACAGCATCTACTGGTAAGTCAATTCCAGCAACTGTAGTTAGAGGAGTGCCTTCGGGCAAACAAATCTGAAGATCAGAGCATTTGCCAGCATGCTGGGCAGACCATTCACCGAGCTCAGATGATGATGGGTTCAGCTCTAAATTTTCTTTGCTGTCAATAACGGTATCTTGTGGGAGATTCCTACTTGAAAATATAGCTTTCAAATATTTCTTAATGTTGTTCACATTGTGATGAACTTCTTTAGCTTTGTCCTTGTTTCTCACAGCTAGCACTTTAGCTTGTTCTTTAGCTTTGTCCTTGTTTCTCACAGCTAGCACTTTAGCTTGTTCTTTAGCTTTATCCTTGTTTTTCACAGCTAGCACTTTAGCTTTCACAATGACATCACGTTGGCCAAGCACATCATGAGCTTCTACACTGTTCTTTGCTTTAGTTCCAGCATTCTTTATCTTATTGATATTGCCAGAGCCACTAAACCGTTCATCTAATATAGGTTTTGCTTTCTTTGTTGCTGACTTCTCTGTCTCGACGGTGTCTACGTTCAAATTGTCATCTGCGGTACATGAAGGATTTTTCTCCTGAATCACAGCTATCAACTGATTGTCATTTTCAGTTGTTATCATCTTCCTTTTAGATTTCTACCAAACACAAACACATAGCTCATCAGTTCAACTCTATTAAAAGAACTTCAGTCAACAAAAGAACTTTAATAGAAAGTCAGACGTAATGTAACATGAGAAAAAAGCGGTGACTGCATGATACTTGTACAGTCACGATACTAAAGGTACAGATGCCTTTACATGTAAAACACGTGAATGGTTTCTTTGTTAGTCCCTTGTTTCTAACTGTTGACCTCAACTGTACAAGAATACAGCCAATTTTTTAGAGGGAATGGATCCATTTTCATTTTTCAAAAAGATAACAGGTGACAAAAACTATATGGTATAACCTATTTAAGTGTTTAACAGATCTCTTCTTTATATAACAAAGAAATAGAGTGCTTGTCCCTGTAAAATGTGTTCGCCGTTACTATTTATTTTGTTATGCAGTTACTTGTAAGTTGTAAACTGTCCCAAAAGGGCCTGCTATTGTTTCAATGACAAGTCATAAATTTCGGAAGTCAGATGATAGGTAACCTGAGTCTGAGTGGAACCAGAAACTAGCAATCACTTACAAGTTCAAGCAAAGGATGAAAGTCCCTTGTAAGATAGTAAAATTAAGTTGGTGGGTAGACAAATTTATCCAATTGAAATACAAAAAGAAATTCAAGCCAAAGTAAAATGTGATTTCGTTTATGTGCCTGTGTGAATATTGTATTTCCAGCTGTGCATGGAAAAGAACACCACTGTAGGAAACAAAAAAGGAAATGAGTAGCCTGATTCCCAACCTTTTTGGTAATCAGCAGTTTGCCTGAAGAATCATTAATTTTCATTTTAGTGTCCTCGTGTTTGCTTTTCATTGGTCCCTGCAGCATTTGATCAAAGAAATTTAGAGAATTTGCAATTGTCCAGAAAAGAAAAAATGTACTGAGAGTTTAACCTTTTTTGAGGCAGACAAATTCCCCTTTGAGGTATCTTCCACCAAATCATTCAAGTTTCCTCCTATCTTCTGCATAACATGATAGTAGACAACAAGAGTTAGCACAATCACCAATATGGTGTGGACCTCCAAACATACTTGTCAAGCCACCCACGCACATGTAGCAACTTGCCATTCCAAAGGAATATATAAATATAGTGTGTGTGTGTGTATTTAAGCTGGACCAATCATAACTAGAGCTAAATTAAATCTACTGTAACCTAAAATAGACCTAATTGGCCCTAATTAAACCTACATGGTCTAAATTAGACCTAATATACTGGAGACTTCCATAATGTGGCCTATATCAAACCTAATCTAGCAAAGCTTGAATTAAGTTTACCCCACAAGAGAGCAAATGGAAAACCATCCATGGAGTTGAGACGAACATTGTAGGGACGGAGGCTTAGGTAATGGTGTCATTGATGCATGGTTAAATACATAGTGATGTGCTATTCCCGAAATTATTCAGTTTGCACAATGCCTGACAATACTTATCAATAGAGTGGGCCATTTATAGCATCAATATATATATATATATATATATATATATATATATATATATATAACCCTGTTTTAATGGCCTTCTTTAACAGCCAATATGTCTACCTAGGCGCCCAAGTTGTCCCAATTTCGAAACAAGTATGGCCGTATGACTGCAAACAGACTTTGACTAGGAAATATTCAAATTAATTAAACTTAACAGGAATTACAGAATCTCCGGGAATGGCTTCTACTTCCTTTTCTGCAGAATCACCACAAGCAACGAGAGGACCCTTATGATGCAGCAGTTCCAAGACGGATGAGAACCCCACTGCTTTGGCGGTATGAACTAGAATGCCCGTAGGTTGTTCCCCACGTTTCTTCCTATTGAAACGAAACCAAATTATAAGCAAAATTTAGCCAAAAGGGCGCACAAAATTTCTGTGGATGGTTAACTCAGGGTCTCGGATGACACTCACATGCAGAAGCTGCAATTACAGACACCCCTGCATTTGGGGCAAACCCAGTTATCAAGAGCTGCAACTTCTTCGGCTTTCTCCCCATACCTGATCAAACATAAAAGATAGGGGAATAAGTAAAACCTTTGTGTCCAAACCCTAAAATCCAGTTTGAACAACCAGCTTGCAGGAACCACGTAGATGGACTACGGGCTGCGGCATCACCTGTTGAGGAGGCATTTGTAACAGAAACAGATGGGACAAGGCTTTCCATTCCGGGTACCCTTGCACGCTGCGAAGAAATCCATTGTCTTCTGCCGACACTACTCAAGAAGAACAAGTTAAGCCCACATGCACAAATTGGGGTGGCCATGCCAAAACCCTAGACACTGAGGTAACTGGATACCTGGTGGCAAGTCTTCCCATTCTTGTCATCGTAGATCCTGCTCCCTATGACCCGAACTCCGGGAGCCGTATTCCTCTTACGCGGTAAAGTTGGCAGTGGAGAGGTTGCCTCTTGAGCTGCCGAGCTGTCCCCCGAATCGAGCCGTCGCTTCTTCAGCTTTTTGAACTTCTCTGATGAGACCACTGCAGATGTGTTCCTCTTGCGGGACGGCAAGGGTGACACCGCCATTCTCTCCCTTGGCCAAACTCCTCACCTCGTCGCCTACTTTTCCTTTGTCTGCTCAGTTTAGTCACTTGCTGTCGGAAGGTCACTCGCTCTGGAGTACGAAAACTCAGCGGGGATTCAAAGCGACAATTCTGATTTTGAAACTAGCGCGCTTCATGGAACACTATTTTTTGGAATTCACTTTTGTGAAAGTTATTATTTGGGCTGGCTCGAGCCTAGCCCAGAACTCAAGATATACGGATAACATTTTCAAAAGTGAGCCGAGCGAACACCCAAACTGGTGGCCCTTTTAATTCGGGTTTCGGCTCAGGTCCACTAAAACCGGTGTTTTTCACAACTTCATTTGTAATAGAAATATAGATTTTATAACAATGATGGTCACATACGCACGTATATGGTATACAAGACATAAAATGTGTAGTAAGATAAGTATTGGGTTTTCCTGTCTAAGTTAGACTTGGTTGGGATTCGTCATGAATAAAAATCGAGGTCTTAATTTGCAGTCCATTCCATCCATTCAGGTTATATATGCCTAATATGGGTTAGGTTAGGTGGGTTGGTGTGTCCCAATTCTCATTCCGATATAGGAATGAGAAGCAAGAAGGAGCATCACATATTCAAACTAAGTCCTACCGATTTTAGTAGGCTTGATCCCAGCCCTAACATGGTAAAATGGGTCGTGATAAGTGTCTTTTGTTCATGATATGTTTATGTTCACAATGTTCATATTAATCTTCAATACCCCCCCCCCTTTTTTGAAGTTATTGTGTTTTAGTTATAGATCACCTAGTTGTATGTTTTTTAATGCATATGAATTTCAACTGGTCAAGATCCATCACTTAGATGGGCTGATAGACGGAGGATATGTTGAAGAGTCAAACTTACTTGAAGCTCGTCGTGATTATTCTGAAAAGTAATATGTGTCGTGTAATCTACCAGCAAACAAATGGGCATGATAGAAAGCGCCCACAAATGTTGTGGCTTGAATGCAAATTGTGTGAATCTATACCGGAGCATATGACCTCGATCACAATTCACACACGGTGTCTATAGCCAAACGTTGTGTGGAGTATGAGATGAAGTACCTCACTTTTTCATCCCAAAAGATGTGCCCTGCCCCATAGTACAGGCTATTTGGCATCTTGATCATGGTGTAAAAGCCTCAACACCTACACGGCGTATTGGTTGTCCACACATCCTGAGATGGTTTAAATTGGCAATTACTTTATTCAAAATGATTCTAAGACACTTTTAAGTGACTATGCCCTTTGAACGGAAGAGGAAAATCATTGTCAACCATCCTCAAGTGTATACAAATAAAGACAATATGGGTGGTGATCTTAGAGGTTAGGAGTTGGAATAGGACGCTTGAGTAAGAAACTTCACCACCAACTACTAACTTCAAAGTCTCTGGTAGTGATTTTGCTCTCTGCTCCACCTAGAATTGACGTGGGAGTCTTGTGGTGAGCTTCAAACATTCCAGGACATGTTCTAAGCAATTAGGTATTTTGATCTACTTCTCCTATTAGTACTCAAATATAGTTTGTGTTTACATTATATCATGAAATTCTCTACATTTGTCACAATATTCATTTCTTAACTATAAGGAGCGAGTATATGCTCATAGGCTTGTAGAGTATTCTCATTTCTAATTATTTATATTTCCTTATTTATTTTGTTTTTGAAGTGGGTTTCCTTTGGATTTTTTTGTGATAAAGATGTGTTATGTGTGCATGTATTTGTTTGAACACCGTATACATGCAATTGGAAGGGTGTGTTGGATCTAAGGCTCTAGAGGGGGGTGAATAGAGCTTCAAAAATTCTCACAAGATAAGTTAGACCTTCAAATTATATCAATCAAAACTAATATATTAAGTGCAATTTGAAGTCCTAATTAACAAGCATAGCAAGGATGAGAGAAGAAAAAAAGAAACAAGTACTTGGACAAGGACGTTTAAAGTGGTTCCACTCTCCAAACTAGGAGAGAGTCAATCCACTACCTAGAGAGGTTGACTATGAGAACCCATTACACTAAACAAGATTACTCAAAATATAAAACACAATCAATCACTAATCAATCACATACCCAAAAATATGGGTAAATTAAAACTGATTTCAACATCAACACTTGCTCATAAACGTTTGAATAAGATCCCAACATCTTTCTTGTATCCATACTATGCCAAAAATTTGATACAAATTGTTCCATCTCCTTAGCCACAACATATATACACAGGAGAACAATATTCATATATGCCACACAAATAAGTATTAATATGCTAACAAAAGTCCAATTTGTTTGAAACACCATATACAAACTTTTCCTGCCCAGACCTGAGAGTACAAGGACGACTCTAGGACACACTAGACATCTAATCAACTTTCTCAAAGATTCATTACTATAGCTCCTCTTTACTTCCACGATTATGTTGCCTTTACTGTCGATTACCTAAAAAGATGTGGCAAACCACAAGGGCGAGACCCATGTCCCAGCAAGAGATATAACCTCCAACAACGCATATTGATTACAACATTTTAGGTAATGAGATAGTTTAAGTAGTTTAATCATATATAACAAATAGGCTCAGCAACACTAATGATTAATAAAATACATAAAGGAGCTGATAACAATTATCATCATTAAGCTGACTATCATCATTTTCCTTATTAACCATATAAGAGATTCAATAGCATATGCATAACTAGCATAAGCAAGTCTAGTAGAATATTATATCTGTTAACATGAATAAGTCTAGCATCATAAGCATATCTAACAACAATAGCATGTCTAACAATTTGAATAGATCAATATCATAAGCAGAGCTATCAACATAAGCATGAGTATTTGCATAAGCATGATTAGCAGTATATGCATTTCTAATATAGAGGCATGGCTAGCATGCTAAACATAACTAACAACATGATATAGCTAGCATCCTAATTATAATTGGCAGTAGCAGTATAGATATCAACATAAGCATGACTATTGTATGTACACATTTACAATCTTATGCATATCCACAACATAAGTGTAACTACTATCTCTTAATTGCACTAAGCATCATCTTTATGTAAAGAGAACAAACAAGGGTTATCATCCAATGTGAAGCGTCGTGTATAACCCTAAACAGATATGCTATACGGATGTATTAAATCTTTTATTATGCCCTTGGGAATTTGAATCGTACCATTTAAAGTCCAACCGACCCCTGCGAAGGGCTATTTGGTTTTGTACAAGATCTACGAGTGTCATTATCCTAAGATCTCTTCCCCTTGGTCAGTACGAGTAAAAAGGCAGTGACATATCAGTCAAAGCTACCACCACAGTGACATATAGTCAAGCTGCTAACTACTAGTCCAACCTTCGTATAGGTCACACAACTAGAAACCAGGGTATACAAAACCAATCACTGAGGTACAACCACAGTTGTCCTCTAATCACATCATGTTATAATCACCGAGACACGACCACATCCTTTCTCAATCACATCAGATGTATGAGGCATGTCCATAGCCAACCTCCACAATCTGCAATGTGGATGACAAGGATATATCCTCAACCTACCACCCCCACATACTCAACAGTATGCACTCCAAATTTCCCTTAGGAATACTCGTTTCACCATCCAGCAAGTTCTGACACTGAAGATGGCTCTACGGCACAAGGTACTACATGATTAGAGTTGCACTTGATTAGTTATGCCAATGGGGTGAATTAAGGCTGCATCAAACAAATGGACAAACAAACCTTGATTCACTTCTAGCAAGCATATGAATATCACAACTTTTAAAAGATATAAAATGTGTAAAACATAATTTCCCATCTCATCATCACATGGTACTATTCACTTGCCATTCATGAGACCACACTATTCATCATACTATCACAAGATATAAATCTTTTTCACAATATCACAGGATATCAACCCTTATCAACATAAGAGGATTACACCTCATTCAGGGCTCAACCATGCCCAAAGGACATTAAGACCATCATACTATTCCCTCCAAGATCATCATTATCTTTGCATGCCTTACAACAAGGCTCAACAACATCACTTACATATAATACACCAGATCAACACAATTTTGCATTAATGAGCTAGGATATATTCATAAACAATCATAGCAGGTTTATATTAACATTAAGAACATTCCTTTATTACATCAACATGAATGGAATCTAGATATGATTAACCCTCATCATATTCATAATGCACATGTTTCGCATAAGCAAGTATCAACCATGTGGCTATGACAACCACCAATTAACACATTAAGGTTATGATCATGATAAGGAGGTTATTTCACCATCATGCCATCATATAAGAATGTTAAACATGAATACTCATCTTTATCTATTTGCATTATAGTTAGGTTCAACAAGATAAATTATATTAATGTTACTAATCAACAGTTATACCCAAACCCTAACTCATGACATCCCCATTGGATCATAGATGCATAAGATGAAGCATCACCATCACATTCCATACTATTCTCAAGTATGAACCCATACATAAATCAAGGTGTAACCATTGGGTTATAGCATACTAGGGTTTCAACAACATTAATATAGTACTTCATGATTATATTAGTCATTCAAGGACTATTCATACCCAATTGCCATCGTTTAGTTATATTAAAGCTAGGTATAACAAGCTATACCTCATTAGGGTTACATATCAACACAATATGATTATCATCCCTTCTATTCATATGAGTGAATAGGTAAGACTACCTTATTAAGGGCAACCCTCCATTTGTTCCATCATCATTCAACCCATATCACCATACCACAATGTCACCCATAACCATTGGATGTTTAAAAGGTAAGACCATTGGTTGTTTACAAAAGTAAACACCTTGGATAAAACACATATGAAGTCCTTGATTTGTGCTCTAGAAAGAATCACCATTTAACCCTAGACATCCCTTGATTATCAACACAAAAATTTCCATTAAGAGTAGGGTAAAACTCACAATCAACTATTCATTTAAAACAAGCCATCCATTGTCAACTAGTAAGCTCCTTAAGTTGATCATATAAAGGAAACCATCTAAATCACATTATTAGGGCCAACATATTACATTATCCATCATTCTACTTTATTGGAGGAATAAATAGTAGATCTTGACCATTGGGTCAAGTTCATATGTTAAAATCATCAATTACAATATAGGTCCGACCATTGCATCAAGTTACATAAGAAACCATTGGTCTAAGGCTTAATTGATGATACAACTATATAATTAACTCACCATACGTTTTGGAGACCTGATCCACCATCATTAGTGACCATTAAGTCACCATAGGTTGTTAGATCATCACTATATTCGTTAATCAACATCAAATATCAAACTAATATCACCATTGATTGATAACATCATTAGGGTACTTAGTTGTTAATCACTAGGCTTCTATTTAGGCCAAAACATGACCTAAATGGGTGAACATCAGTTGACACCCTTGATTACCACCATCCATTGTCATGAAGACAACACCAAAGGGTTGTTGCAATGGTACCATCATCGGGTCATGGGTTTATAGAAGAAATCAACTTAAAACCCTAAAATTGACCATTGGTTGATAGGTGATCAGAACCATAGGTTGTCAAACCAACCTTATCCAAGTCATACTATACCTTAGGAATAACATACACATGATCACTGGTTCATCTATAAATGTAATCAAAATAGGGAACATTATAAAAATCAAATTCCAAGTCAAGCATAGCTTTTTAGTGCATGTATCATCATTTTCAAGCAAGAACATGATCTAGAAAGCTTATGGTAAGCAATAAACGTGGAGTAAGTTATAAAACTTGCCTCTAATGAGAAGATGAAACCCCACACAGAAGAAATCTCAAGCAGGTAGGGTAGAAAATTGATGAATGCATATTCATCATGATTTTCAGTCGCCTTCTTGGGCTCTTTTTGATTCAATACATCCAATTTCAGTTACTAAATATCCAAATGTGCAAAATTTCCTAATTGGTTCAATTATCAAGGTTTGTAACTGAGTTTATGTTGATTTTATGCAGATCTTAATGAGGTTGAACAATCTGCTGGCACCCACCTCCTTGCAACCCTCATCCATAAGAATCACCACCATTTGATCTTCATCTCAATCAGCCATCATCCACATCAAACCCAAATGAGTGGGACCCACCTTTATCTGCCCTTGATCTACCCTCACTCATCCTTGGTCTTGACCATACAGTCTCACCCATACAGTTTCATCCATACGGTCTTAAGACCGTATGGGAAACCTCACCTCAAAACCGTTTGGATCACTGTCATTCAAGACCGTTTGGGCTTCTATCTCTCCACACCATCGAATCCTGGATCTACGACCCCGTTCATTTGGGCAAACTATCTTCCCTATCGTTCTCCTTCTAATCGTCTCTCAAGACCGTGTAAGCAACACCTACCCAAGACCGTTTAGCGGTGATCAGTTCTAAGACCGTTTGGATGACGACGCTCCAAAACCATTTGGAGTATGACACTCAAGACCGGTTAGACGACGGCCAATCCAAGACAAGTTGGGAAACTCTCTCCCAAGACCGATAGAGCACGGCTTGTGAAGATCGTACGCAAGGCCTGCCATCAAGCACAAACAGTCTTCAGAGACCGATCAAGAACCTGCGTACCTCCAAGACCGTTTGGACGACCTCATCCCAAGATCGTATGTCAGTGTCGGACCTAGACCGGTTACCGCCATTGTATTCTTCTTCCGTCATCGTCAGTGACAGGAACCCTACCTCCACAAACCCCGGTGTCGTCCTCATCACCAATGCCTGCAAACCCTAGCTCCACAACACCCTATCACGAGCCACTGAGATCACCACCTGCTTGCAACCTCACCCCTGTCGCCGGATCCACCTGCACCTCCGCCGCATCCAGCAACAATGTCGACACCTTCACCTACTATTCTCCACCTCGACCATGCCAGCCCGAATGGTCTCACAGGACCGTTTGGAGTTAGTACTCTCCCAAGACCGTTAGGCTGTGATCGGTCTCTAAGACCGGTTGGGAGTGGAGGACGTTAGGGTTTGTGAAGACTATTTGCATAGATCCACAAGATCGCATGACAACATCGGGTTCTCAAGACCATTTGTTCATTGACTCGAGATCGATTGGAGAAGGGAAGCAATATCGTGAGATATCGATCTGAAGACCGGTTGGCATTCAGTTGTGAAAGATGACAGACCTCAAGACCGTTTGGATGAGAAGGTTTGCGCCAAATCGGTTGAGCAAAGGATACCAAGACTGATAGAGAAGTATCCCAAGATCGTTTGGATATCTCAGTATCCCAAACCATTTGGACTATCTACTCCCAAAACCATTTGGAGCACATCACTCCAAATTGTTTGGACAATAACACCAAACTGGTTGGCCAGACCGTTTAGAGCCAATAGCCTCCAAGGCCGTATGGTCACATAATCAAGACCATATGGAGATAAAAACACAAGACTATTTGGTCAGTATTAATACAAAACTGTTTGGACTAGACTGTATGGAGGACTCACACCAAAAACGTGAGAACCAAACCCAAGCGTATAAATAGGACCAACATGGTCCTCATTTGGGTATCAATTCTAGGACGCCGAGAGGCTACTTGGGCAAGGATCGGTCTCCCTTCCACGCCGCCGCCACTCCATCATCTTCAGCCATTGCCACGCTGCCCACACCTCCTCCTGGTGCAAGCAAGGAGGTCAAGAAGAGAAAAAAGGCGGAGAAGAAGGTCTGCCCAGTCCGCCTCGGTGGTTCTTCCTCCTCGTCCAGATCTTCCCCGACACAACATAGAAGACCGCATCATCTTCACTGAGCTGCGACTACCTTCTTCATCATGCACATGTCGGAATCTTCCTTCTCTCTTGTTCTTCTTATTTCCCGCACCATGAGTGAGTAGTTTCTTTTTGCTAGGGTGCGGGGACTAGCCCCGCTGCCCATGCAATCATGTATTTTCATTTAACATTCCAAGGCAATGTATATAACTTTTCATTTCATTGCTATTTGATATGCTTGTAGTTGATTTTCTGCTTGCTTTCATCTTGTTCTTCTCTTCATAGCATAGAATGTCAATTAATGAGGTAGACTCCTTGACGAGAAATCTGATAGGGTTCCTTGAGGTCGTAAGTGTGTGACCCCTGAGGGGACGAGCCATCTAACCTACGGTGACGCTTATGTGGTCTAAACATCCCTCAGGGAGGACCACAACCTTAGTTGGATGTTGTATCTTCTTATTAATCATCAATGTTTGCTTGCAGACTTATCACCTACATGCTTGTCAATTAGCGCGGTTGACTCCTGGACTAGAAATAGAATGGGGTTCTTTGAGGTCATAAGTGTATGATCTGTGAGGGGACGAGCCATCTAGCCCACGGTGATGCTTCTGTGGTCTAAACATCCCTCAGGGAGGACCACAACCTTAGTTGGATGTTGTATTTTTGGAACCGTAAGTGCATGATCCAGATGGCGATGAGAAATCGGATGCCTAAGGGGATGCTTACGCGGGCCTAAACATCCCTCCGAGAGGGTTCGCAGTAGTTCCATTTGGATAGCTAGATGCTTGCCTGGATGTTATGTGTTTGGATGTGTTTGCATATGTAGTGGTGGTGAAACCCGATACCATCCCAATGATTCCATATCATTTAATCTAAAATAAACTTTCATTTTGCTCATTTACTTTCCTGCAATTAGTTTAATTAACCTAAACCAGATCAATCGTTCTAAATATTACTCTCACTTGAGCTAGATTCAAATGACAAAGATTCTTAAAAATGTTGTCCTTTGGGATTGGATCTATAACTATACTGTGATAAGACCCGTCCGCTTGCGGGTGGTATTATTACATGAGGTTTTGGTAAAATCTCGGGGATTTCAACCCCGAGTGAATTTGTTAGTGCGATATTTTCCACATCAAATTCTGGCGCCATTGCCGGGGACAACAGAATCAGTTAGTCAAATCTAGTTCTTTTAAGGCTAATCTAGGATTTTAGTTTTTCTTTTTGAAACCATTGACCATCTACCTAAATTTCACTCTACTCCATCAATCTTACTTCAGATCTTTTCATTTCAGGTACCCCCAAGACTAGTGTATGCACCGTTTGAACAGTCTCGAACTCACCGCCAGCTTTGATCCAGAAATAGATAGAACCTTTCATTGTCAAAATAGAGAGAACCAAGCAAAAATGTCTCAAGAAGAGGAAAATGCCCGAAGGGTGGCTCAAGCCATCAATGCACAGAGAGAAAGGCTAATGCAAGAACCCAGAGCCGCAGTTCAAGAAGAAATCCTAGTAGTACAAGCAGCAGCGCAACCAGCAGAACTACAAAAAGATCTTAGAGAGTTCTCAATCCCCAAAGCTTCTAATGTTCGTCATCCAGTACAACCTCCTCCCATCAATGCTGCCACTTTTGAGATTAGGGCACATTGGATCACATTGCTTCAAAATAGCCCATTCTATGGCAAACAAGGAGAGGATAGTTAGGAACATATTTTGAGGTTTATTGATCTATGTGCTATGATAAAGCAAAATGGAGTATCCGACGATGCCATTCATCTCCGTCTCTTCAAGTATTCACTTGCTGATAGAGCAATAAGCTGGTACAATTCATTGCAAAGTGAACCCATCACCACTTGGGAACAACTTCAAAATGTATTTCTAGAAAAGTTCTACCCTCCCTCTCTCACCTATGAAATTAGCGAATGGATAACAAATTTCACTCAAGTCCCTGGAGAAACCCTTGCTGAAGCATGGGATAGATACAAAGAGCTTCTACGTAAGTGTCCACACCATGGAATTCCTAAGAATCAGCTCATCAAAATTTTCTATAGGGGTGTGGACGATGATATCAAAAGGCTTTTAGATTCCTCATCTGGAGGAAATTTCATGCGTCAAATTTATGGCATCGCATGGAGAGACATCACCCTTGGAGATGAAAATCAAGCTAAATGTGGTAGGTCTATAGGTAAAGGAGTATTGAAGGTAGCTATGGCTGAAGTTATTCCATAATACAAGACTATCGCTGAAACCCTCAAGCTCTTAGTAGCCAAGCAAGACCATATCGAATCATCCCTTACTGCATTTGTAAGAAGATGTTCACCCCTCAACAACAAGAACAGATCAAGTCTGCCTTGCTGTTCTGTGAAGCATGTAAAGGTACTGATCATTCCACTTTAGCATGCAATGTTCTATATGATGTCATTCTAAGCAACGTTTGTAGTCAAGGTGATAATAGTCAAACTAAAAATCTCAATGTTGTCAATATCATCCCTGGTCAAGGATATTACAATCCGAATCAAAATAGGAACCATCCTGGATTTCAATATGGAAACCCTTCAGGAGCAGAAAACTCGAGACAAATTGGTCCAACTAATCAACAAAGGGGCCCACCAGGATTCCAGTATAATCAGCAACAAAACTTTAGAAATCAAGGAAATTTTAGGGGTAATTTTCAGAATAGGAACTTCAACAATTATTAGAACAATTCTCAGTTCCAGAATCCCAGCCAAGTATCTTATCAACAACAAGGGCAACAAGCCAGTCCTGTCTCTCCAGATGACAAACTAATAGCAATTGAGAAGATGCTACAATCGCAGCAAACCATGATAGCTAACCGACAAACCTTGATAGCTAACCAGCAAGTACATCAGAAATCCATTGAATCTCAACTAGCTCAACTTGCAGCTAGCGTGAAGCCTCATGTTGGAGCCTTTGTCGGTCAACCAGAGAACAACCCTAAACATCCTAAGCAATTGAAGGTTGTTATGATTTGTTTTGGGAATGTATATCACGACCCTTCTGCTAAGACACCAGTGGTTGTCATAGACAATCAGGACCAGGTGAATGATCAAGTTGACAAAGAACCTAAACCTATTCCGAAGGAGCAACCAAGCAATGATAAGTTAGAGAAAGAAAATTTTGTGAAACCTGCTACGGAAGAGGAAGAAGCAACACTGTAGCTTGATATTCCTATATACAAGCCTCATATTCCTTTCCCAGCTCATTTGAGGCAGACCAAGCTTGACACTTGATTCAACAAGTTTAAGGGAGCCATGAAAAAGCTTCACGTTGATATACATTTTCTAGATGCGTTGGCTAAGATACCAACTTGGACAAAGTACTTAAAGTCACTCCTCACCAAGAAACATATAACTAAAGAATATGAGACAATCAAGTTAGCTAGAACCACTTCAGATATCATCTAGGGTAAGATGCCAAAGAAGCAGAAAGATCTAGGATCTTTTGGGATCTCTTACCATATCAGTGATTCTTCGTGCAAGAAAGGATTAGCAGATCTTGGTGCTAGCATTTCCATCATGCCACTGAGCCTCTACAAAAGGCTAGGGTTTGCTGAACTGCTCCCAACTAGCATGACAATACAACTTGTAGACAACACCGTGACTCTACCCTTAGGAATTATTGAGGATGTACCTGTCAAGGTGGGAAAAGATTCCTATGTTCTGTGTGACTTTGTCATCATGGACATAAAAGAAGACGCCAGATACCCTCTCATTTTTGGACGTCCGCTCCTCGCCACTGCAAGAGTCCTAATTGATGTTGAAGCAGGAACCTTGCTTCTTAGACTCGGTAAAGAAACTCTTGAATTCAAAGTTTTTGAAAGTATGCGAAGACCAAGCATGCAAGAAGAAGTATATCTTGTTGATTGCATAGAGCAGATGTCACTACTCACTCAAGAGAATCATGAATCATATGATCCGTTAGAAGTTTCTCTAATGGACCCATCAGTTGAAGAACCTATTGATGAACAACTGAAAGGTTGCATCGAATCTCTTGACTCTGCGGAAGAAGATGTTGAAGCTACTTTTAAAGAACTTAAAGCTGTGAATGTTACTGAAGAACCGTGTGAAAAGCCACAAGCTCCAAAAATGAAGCCCCTACCCAAAGGATTGAAATACACATTTCTAGATGACCTCAAAGTCTATCTAGTTATCATTAATTCAGATCTAATGACAGAACAAGAAGACAAACTCTTGACGAAATTAAAAGAAATAAGAAAAGCCATTGGCTACAAGATGAGCGATCTCACCGGGGTCAGTCAAGCACTATGCATGCACAAAATCCCCATGATGGAAGATCACAAGCCAACTATTGAACATCAATGCAAATTGAATCCAAATATGAAGGAAGTAGTCCGTCGTGAAGTCATTAAACTGCTCACCACTGGAATAATCTATCTGATATCTGACTCACCATGGGTAAGTCCCGTGCATGTTGTCCCAAAGAAAGGTGGAATTACTGTGATACGAAATGAAAATGATGAAATCATCCCCACTCGAACCATCATAGGGTGGAGGATGTGTATTGATTACCGGAAGTTAAACAAGGCGACTCGAAAGGACCACTTCCTAATGCCTTTTCTCGATCAAATCTTAGAAAGATTGGCTCACCAAAAATATTTATGTTATCTCGATGGTTACTCCATATTCTATCAAATACCCATACATCCAGATGACCAAGAGAAAACTACTTTTACTTGCCCATTTGGAACCTACGTGTTTAGAAGAATGTCGTTCGGACTCTGCAATGCGCCTGCAACTTTCCAATGTTGTATGGCAGCTATATTTTCTAGTCTCACTAAAAGCATTATGGAAGTTTTTATGGATGATTTTTCTGTGTATGGAGATTCATATGACTCGTACCTAAATAACCTCTCCCTTGTCCTTAAACGACGTGAAGAAGCACATCTTGTATTAAATTGGGAGAAGTGTCACTTTATGGTAAATGAAGGCATTGTCCTTGGACATAGAGTTAGCAGTAGAGGAATCAAAGTTGACAGAGCAAAAACAGAAGTGATTTCCAAACTCACTATTCCAACAAATATAAGAGAAGTTTGTGCATTCCTGGGTCGTGTAGGTTTTTACAGATGGTTTATAAAGGACTTCTCAAAGATAACCAAGTCGATGACAAATTTGTTACTAAAAGATGTTGAATTCTATTTTGATGAAGAATGTGTTAAAAGTTTCAACAAACTGAAGCATGCCCTTACAACAACGCCCATCATTAGAGCTCCCGACTGGGACCACCCTTTTGAAATTATGTGTGATGCAAGCAACTACGTAGTGGGTGCTGTCTTGGGCCAATACATAGAAAAGAAACACTATGTGATCTACTAGGCATCAAAGACACTTGACGAAGCTTAGAGGAATTATGCAACTACTGAGAAAGAACTCTTGGCAGTCGTGTATACCATTGACAATTTTAGATCATACCTAATTAGTTTAAAAGTCATTGTCTACACATATCATGATGCTATACGTTACCTTCTGGCAAAGAAAGATGCAAAACCTAGACTAATTAGATGGATTCTCCTCTTACATGAATTTGATCTTGAAATAAGAGATAAAAAGGGTACAAAGAATGTGGTAGCAGACCACCTCAGTCGCATCCACACTCAGAATACTGAGAAGATTTCGATTAACAACTCCCTTCCAGATGACCAACTAATGAAGGTCTCAGAAGCTACACCGTGGTACTCAGATTATGTGAACTACCTTGCTGCTGGGGTTATCCATCCTGAATGCACCGGAAATGCACTAAAGAAATTTATGCATGATGTGAAACAGTACTACTGGGATGAGCCGTACCTTTTTAAACTATGTGCTGATGGTCTATACAGACAGTGTATTGCTGAGGAAGAAGCTCAACTTATCTTGGAGCAATGCCACTCAGGACCAGTTGGAGGACATATGAGCTCTAAAAAGATTGCCTTGAAGGTTTTGCAATGTGGATTGTTTTGGCCAACCATATCCAAAGATTCCCATGATTTTGTCTTATCATGTGACAAATGTCAAAGATCAGGCAACATAACAAAGAGAGATGAGATGTTGCTGAACCTGTGGCAAGAAGTAGAGATATTTGATGTTTGGGGGGTGGACTACATGGGTCCATTCCCATCTTCTCATGGATTTTCATACATCCTAGTGGCGGTGGACTATGTCTCAAAATGGGTTGAAGCCATACCAACTGTCACTAGTGATTCCAAACCTATCATTAAGATGTTCAAAGATATCATTTTCCCCTGATTCAGAGTTCCACGCACTGTGATTTCTGACAGAGGTTCTCATTTCCTAGAAAGAAGATTTGAAGCATTGATGAGGAAATATGGTGTGACTCACAAAGTAGCCTCACCCTACCATCCACAAACTAGTGGATAGGTAGAGGTTTCTAACCGTCAACTCAAGGATATTTTGGAAAAGACTGTAGGCCGCAATCGGAAAGATTGGTCAGTAAAAATCAATGACGCCTTATGGGCCTACCGAATTGCTTTTAAAACTCCCCTTGCGACTACACCTTTTTTACTAATCTATGGAAAGCCATGCCACCTACCAGTAGAATTGGAACATAAGGCATGGTGGGCAATAAAACAACTAAATTTTGATATGAAAGAAGCAGGCCAAGCCATGATTCTACAACTCCAGGAGCTAGAAGAACTCCAAATGACAGCTTATGAGAATGCTAGAATCTATAAAGAACGCACAAAGTTGTGGCATGATGGTCATCTCAAGAGGAAGGACATTCAAGTGGGAGACCAAGTTCTTCTATTCAACTCAAGACTAAGGTTATTCCCAAGAAAACTCCATTCCCACTGGTCAGGACCTTACATCGTCAAGAGCATCTCCCCACATGGTGCTTTTTCTTTATGGAGTGAAAAGTCAGGCAAATTCTTGGAAAATGGTCAACGATTGAAGAGATATTTCACCTCTGCTGATACAAGCTCTGAAACGATGTTGGATCTCACCAATCCAACATATCCACCATAGAAGTTGAAGGAATCAAGTCGAGCCATCGACGTAAAACAAAGGCTCTTGTCGGGAGGCAACCCGATAAATAAATTCGTATATAGTTTTAATTTCAAATTAGTATTTTTCCTTAATTTTGTTTTTACCTTTTAGATAATTTTACACCAAATAAAATTATATCGCGAGATGCTATTTTGAGTTCTGAATGGTCTTTGTGTTTGAGATTTTCCGATGGAGGAAACACGCTGATTGGAATGCAACCACATCCGGTGGTCCAAACGACATGAAATTTCCCCTCCATCTCGGATTTAGAGTTTGCTCGGGATGAGCAAATTTCTAAGTTTGGGGTGGAGGGTGGGTGGTACATATCTTACTTTCCACCTTCACCCATCTAATTCAGACTTAAGATTTCATTGTCGCATTTTTGACCTAAATTTTCAAATAAAATTTTCAAAAAGTTTAAAGTTTTCAAAAGAAATTTGAACAGATACCGGATGAAGTTTTGACACATTTTCAATTTCTATGCATTTCGAATCATTATACCCTCCTTATTTGAAGCAGATCCTCAAAAGGACCACTTTCTAAAAACTATCCTTTTGATTGAAATCATCTTGTGAAGCTTATGAATCCTAACATCATGATCTTTATGCAAAAATGGCAAGTGTCTGTCAAACTGGTAGGGATCAAACACATCGTGCTTCCTAACTGACTAGTGGAACAACAACATGAAATCCCCACCGGATCCCCATCAAGTCATTATTTGAGCAGAGTACGATAAAGAGAATGACCCGATGCACTGAATTGTAAATCAAGTTGCATTTTGATCTGAACTCTCTTCTACACTTCTTCTATCATCTTCGTACCCCTCTATTCATAAAAAAGAAACAAAAATAGCCAAAATAGTGCCAAACCCTAAGTTCGGGGTGGCACACCACTTCCCTCTATATCCACTTCTTCCATACCCCTTGCAATTAAATAGGGGCATACCACTAAGAAAAGATGCCAAAGCGCACATAAAAAGAAATGCAATCTCGAGTCGAATAGAGGAGAGATTCACACACAAAAAATGTAATAAATGAAATTGCAAATAATATAATCAAAATCTTGAGTCGAATAGAGGAGAGATTTATTTATTCCTCCCATACCTCCCTTCACTCCCTTTTCTACCTAAAGGCATAAATAAATGCCTCCACCACCCTGAAATACACCAGCGTCAGATCAGATGCACACTTGTTGTTCTGCGGATATCTATGGACTCTTACGAACATCTTTGACATGCTTGTTGTTGGAAAAAGTGAGGAGGAAGTGAAGTTGGAAAGCAAACTCAGGAACGGAGATATGGTAAGACGTGTTCAGTGATCTCAGGAAGTTGAGATGCGTAGTCATACTAAGCAAAAAGGAAACAATCGTGATGTAAAGAGGAGGCAATCGCATGACCAGAAAGTATTCATTTGGCGACTGTTTCGGATTTTGTGTTACTCGAGGACGAGCAACATTTAAGTTCAGGGTTTTTTGATGAATGCATATTCATCATGATTTTCAGTCACCTTCTTGGGCTCTTTTTGATCCAATACATCCAATTTCAGTTACTAAATATCCAAATGTGCAAAATTTCCTAATTGGTTCAATTATCAAGGTTTCTAACTGAGTTTATGTTGATTTTATGTAGATCTTAATGAGGTTGAACAATCTTATGGAACCCACCTCCTTATAACCCTTATCCATAAGAATCACCACCATTAGATCTTCATCTCAATCAACCATCATCCACATCAAACCCAAATGAGTGGGACCCACCTTTATCTGCCCTTGATCTACCCTCACTCATCCTTGGTCTTAACCATACGGTCTCACCCATACAGTTTCATCCATACGGTCTCAAGACCATATGGGCAACCTCACCTCAAAACCATTTGGATCACTGTCATTCAAGACCGTTTGGGCTTCTATCTCTCCACACCATCGGATCTTGGATCTACAACCCCCGTTCATTTGGGTGAATGGTCTACCCTATCATTCTCCTTCTAACAATCTCTCAAGACCATGTGAGAAACACCTTTCCCAAAACCATTTAGCGGTGATCAGTTCTAAGACCGTTTGGATGATGACGCTCCAAAACTGTTTGGAGGCTAACACTCAAGACTGGTTGGATGACGGCCAGTCCAAGATCGGTTGGGAAACTCTCTCCCAAGATCAATAGAGCACAACTTGTGAAGATCGGACGCAAGGCCAGCCATCAAGCACAAAGGGTCTTCAGAGACCGATCAAGCATCAGCGATACCTCCAAGACCGTTTGGACAGCCTCATCCCAAGATCATATGGCAACATCGGACCTAGACCAGTTACCACCATTGTCTTCTTCTTCCTTCATCGTCAACAACAAGAACCCTACCTCCATGAACCCCAGCGTCGTCCTCATCACCAACACCTACAAACCCTAGCTCTGCAACACCCTATCACTAGCCACCGAGATCACCACCTACTTACAACCTCACCCCTACCGCCGGATCCACCTACACCTCCGCCGCATACAACAGTAGTGTCGACGCTTCACCTGCTATTCTCCACCTCGACCATGCTAGCTCGAATGGTCTCGCATGACCGTTTGGAGTCAACACTCTCCCAAGACTGCTAGGCTGCGATCGGTCTCTAAGACCGGTTGGGAGCATAGGACATTAGGGTTTGTGAAGACCGTTTACGTAGATCTACAAGACCACATGACAACGTCGGGTTCTCGATACCATTTAGTCGTTGGCTTGAGATCAATTGGAGAAGGGAAGCAAGATCGTGAGATATCGATCTGAAGACCGGTTGGCGTTCAGATGTGAAAGACGACATACCTCAAGACTGTTTGAATGAGAAGGATCGCGCCAAATCGGTTGAGCAAAGGATACCAAGACCGATAGAGCAGTATCCCAAGACCGCTTAGATATCTTAGTATCCCAAACTATTTGGATGATCTACTCTCAAAACTGTTTGGAGCACAACACTCCAAACTGTTTGGATGATAACACCAAACCGGTTGGTCAGACCGTTTAGAGCCAATAGCCTCCAAGACCGTATGGAGATAAAAACACTGGACCGTTTGGTCAGTATTAATACAAAACTGTTTGGACCAGACCGTATGGCGGACTGACACCAAAAATGTGAGAACCAAACCCGAGCCTATAAATAGGATCAGTAGGGTCCTCATTTGGGTATCGATTCTAGGACGCCGAGAGGCTTCTTGGGCAAGGATCGATCTCCCTTACACACCGCCGCCACTCCACCATCTTCAGCCATTGCCACGCCACCCACACCTCCTCCTGGTGCAAGCAAGGAGGTCAAGAAGAGAAAGAAGGTGGAGAAGAAGGTATGCCCAACCCGCCTCGGTGGTTCTTCCTCCTCGTCCAAATCTGCCCTGAAATGATGTAGAAGACCGCATCATCTTCACCGAGCTGCGACTACCTTCTTCATCATGCTCATGGCGGAATCTTCCTTCTCTCTTGTTCTTCTTATTTCTCGCACCATGAGCGAGTAGTTCCTTTTTGCTGGGGTGCGGGGACTAGCCCCGCTGCCCATGCAATCATGTTTTTTCATTTAACATTCCAAGGCAATGTATATAACTTTTCATTTCGTTGCTATTTGATATGCTTGTAGTTGATTTTCTGCTTACTTTCATCTTGTTCTTCTCTTCGTAATATAGAATGTCGATTAATGAGGTAGACTCCTTGATGAGAAATCTGATAGGGTTCCTTGAGGTTGTAAGTGTGTGACCCATGAGGGGACGAGCCATCTAACCTACGGTGACACTTTAGTGGTCTAAACATCCCTTAGGGAAGACCACAACCTTAGTTGGATGTTGTATCTTCTTGTTAATCGTCGATGTTTGCTTGCAGACTTATCAACTACATGCTTGTCAATTAGCACGGTTGACTACCAGACTACCAATATAATGGGGTTCCTTGAGGTCGTAAGTGTATGATCCGTGAGGGGACGAGCCATCTAGCCCATTGTGACGCTTCTGTGGTCTAAACATCCCTCAGGGAGGACCAAAACCTTAGTTGGATGTTGTATCTTCGGAATTGTAAGTGCATGATCCGGATGGCGATGAGAAATTGGATGCCTAAGGGGATGCTTACGCAGGCCTAAACATCCCTCTGGGAGGGTTCACAATAGTTCCATTTGAATAGTTAGATGCTTGCCTGGATGTTATGTGTTTGGATGTGTTTGCATATGCAGTGGTGGTGAAACCCGATGCCATCCCAGCGATTCCATATCATTTAATCTAAAACAAACTTTCATTTTGCTCGTTTACTTTCCTGCAATTAGTTTAATGAACCTCAACCAGATCAATCGTTCTAAATATTAGTCTCACTTGAGCTAGATTCGACTGACAAAGATTCTTAAAAATGTTGTCTTTTGGGATTCAATCCTTAACTATACTACGATAAGACCCGTCCGCTTGCAGGTGATATTATTGCATGAGGTTTTAGTAAAACTCGAGGATTTCAACCCCGAGTGAATTTGTTAGTGCGATATTTTCCACGTCAAAAATCCAAGCATAAGCTATGAACTCATCCATCTAGCACCTTTCTTCATCAAATGAGCAAACCCTAAGCATAAGGAGTAAGAAAGGTAGGGTTTTTAGAGCTTTATAGAAATTTCTACCATGGAACAACAAGGTTATGACCTAGAGGAAGGTATAAGTAAGGAAAAGAGCAAGAGAAATGGAGAAGGAAGGAAGAAAATAACTTGCCTTGGTCGAAATCCCTAGAAGATGACCTTGGAAACCCTAGGTAGGACTAAATGGAGCTCTAGGAGACCTTCTTCTCTAAAAAGAGGTTGTCTTCTACCTTAGAGCACTTAGTTCTGTAAAAAAATAGAGTGTTTTTGTTGATGTAGGTTAGAGGAAAGAGAAAGCAAGCAAAGTTTCGTACTTGGGCAAGGAAGAGGTAAATATAGCCCATGGATAAGAATGGGAGCAAGCATGAGGTGTAAAAGTAGCTTCCCCATGTTTATATGGCCTTAAACTATTAAGAGTATACAAGCACACACACAAGAAGCTCCCCCACCATCCTTATAGACCTTATTATCTTTCCTTTATCGAATTTCCTAGCCAATCACATAATTCATTAGTTGATAGCTACTAAAGGTAGCTCATCCGTGAAGGGGTAAACCCTAAAATACCCTTAGAGAAAACACCTTCAAACCAAGGATTAAATAGGTGACACATGGCTAAAAAACTCAAGAATGATGTGAGAATATCCAAGGAACATAATTCAAGTGATAAATTGCAAAGAAAACTTCTCAATTGGGTAAATTGTAGAAAAGTCCAAAATGTGCATAAAACTACATAACTTGCTCAAACAGTGTCCAAATTGGACCAAATTTGAAAATTAAGCTTTTATTATGATTTCAAAGAATATCACAAGGTTATATTAGAGTTAGAAGAATTAAATTATGATAATTAAGCTTATTTAACTCATTAAGCAAGTTTAGGGGCCTTACATCAACCTCTAGGACTTTGCAAGTGCTTTCCTCTATATATTCACCTATAAGAGTTACAATACAAGACCCACCAAAGGACTTACCTATCCATTACAAAGAGTATTCAACCTTACCAAGTACTTACCCACTCTTGTACAAGTCTTCGACCTTCAAGGAATTATCCACTCTTCTTGGATCTTCAGCCTTTGCCTTCTCCTACACCTAGAGAAGATCTTCACCTCCTCTTCAACCTTGAAGAAGAACAACAACAGTTTAACCTTCACTCAGAGTAGCTTGCTTCACCTTTGCTTCTTTGAGAAATGGGGTAGGGAAGATGGAATGGAATGAGTACAAGCACAAGGAAGTAGCTCTCTTACAACTGGCCTAAATCACTCATAATCACAAAATGCTATGTAAAAGAGTGAGTGAAAGGGGCTCAAGGAGTTGTAACGCACTCAAATATAGCAAGGACTTAGAATAGCATGAGTGACCAAACTTGAAATGAACTCCAAGGGGTCCTATTTATAGCTGGGGGTGTTCCCTTGAGTGTGGGATCACTTAAGGATGAATATAGCCATTTTCCAAGTTGCAACAGATCTATTATCTCTCAAAACAACACTCCAATGGTTATAATCACTTTTTCTGTGTTTTCTGTATAGTACATTTGGTTGAGTTTCAATAAAGGTAACTTGACGGATCTACTAAGAGACAAAGCCAATTTTCAAACTATCAGACGAGTTTGTTCTGGGAAACTCGACCAATGAGCTAAAATCAATTTTGCTCATAGAGTCAGTCAGTCGAGTTATCTGAGTGTGCAACTCGATTGATTGGTCTCTTCACAAAATCCATCGCTGGAAAGGTCGAGTTTCCAACTAGACCGATAAACAACTTGTGATAAATTTTCTAAATTGACATTGAGTGTTCAAACGTTGGAATTAAGTGTCCCTGGTTTTTTCTCATCTTAGTTACAAGTCATATCATCAATACAAGTGATTACAAAAATCATCTAAGAACATTTGGAGTGATTTACTAAAATGTGCACTTGCATTGCTTTTGACTTGAACTTGAATAAGGTAGGGCTTGTGTAATTTGATCCTCTTTAGGTACCTAAAGCCTAAAATCAATCTTGAACAAACATATTAGATACATAGGAATGGAATGTTTAAGTCATTATCAAAATATGGACAATGTATAATAAAGGGTCTTTCTTTACATGGGATAGTAGGAGCAGGAAAGGCATTAGCACCTTCTAAAAAAATGATAGTTGCTTTGCCAATGTGGAGTTTTTGAGTACCTTTCCTTCTGTTTGGGGTGAAATGATCCCTAACTTGAAGAGCAATCACTGTACCCAGTTCTTACATCTTGTTTCGTGTAAAAGGAAAATAGCACCATTCAGATTTATAAATGCTTGGGTCAGTCAGGACAATTTCCTAAATGTGGTTCG
This sequence comes from Alisma plantago-aquatica, assembly GCA_963693085.1. NCBI lineage: Eukaryota > Viridiplantae > Streptophyta > Magnoliopsida > Alismatales > Alismataceae > Alisma > Alisma plantago-aquatica. The sequence goes on along the minus strand of OY856409.1, from coordinate 78,303,527 downwards.
TGATGCGTGGAGTGGTGTGAATCCTGAGGGACCCCCCTATGATTAAAGTGTACATGAAACTTCATGTTGTTAAAGATGCTCTCCTTAAGTGTAATAAAAAAGTTGTTGGAAATTTCTCTGAGAAGGCTAGGGATTTGGAGTATAAGGCTATTGCTTTGCAGAAGGAAGTTGACTCTCATCTTTGTGATAAAGAGTTACAATTAAGACTTATTGAAGCAAGGAGGCTAGCTCTGAAGGCTCTTGATGAGGAGGAATGTTTTATTAGACAAAAAGCCAAAGTTCAGTGGTTTCCTGAAGGTGATAGAAACACTCCCTTCTTCTATGATAATCTTAAAACTAGAAGAATCAATAATAGTATCTATACTCTTGATATAGATGGTTCTACCTTGAAGGATCCAGGAGATATTAACAAGTACATTGTGTCTTACTATTCAAAGATTTTCAATTCTTCTTCTTCTGACTTGGTTGTTTGGAATAATTCATGGGAACTTCCTACTATTTTTGAGGTTCAATTTTCTAGTCTTAACAAGCTGGTCACGAGAGAGGAGGTTGAATCTATTATCAATATGTTTAATAGTGACAAGGATTTGGGCCCTGATGGTTTCAATGCCATGTTCTTCTAATCTTACTGGTTTGTTATTGGGGAAGATGTCACGAAAGCTATTATCATTTTCTTTGAGTCTAGTAAACTTTTGAGGGAATGCAATAAATCCTTCATCATGCTCATTCCTAAGATACCTGGTGCTTCCAATCTTAAGGACTTTCACCCTATCTCTCTTTGTAATGTGATGTTTAAGATCATCACCAAGATTATGGCTAACCGGTTGAGTGATGTGTTGCCTAACTTGATTGATGAGAGTCAAGTTGGTAGATCTATCACTGATGCTATTCTTTTAGCTAATGAGATTCTTAGCTCTTTTCCTAATATGAATGGTCCTTGTAAAATGTATGTCAAGGCTGACTTGTCCAAAGCCTATGACACAGTGAGAAGAGACTATATCCTTTTCCTTTTGCAGAAGATGGGATTTCCTTGTTGTTGGAACTCTTAGATCCAAGTTTGTTTCAGTACTGCTACTTTCCAGGTCCTTACTAATATATCTCCTTCCACTCCTTTTGAAGCTTCTAATGGTGTGAGGCAAGGGGATCCCTTAGCCCCATACCTATTTGTCTTAGCTATGCAGGGGTTATCTACAATTACTATTGGTGCAATTCGTAATAAACAACTTGTACCTTTACATCCTTTTGAAGTTGTCAGTGTGTCCCTTATTGTCTTCACTAATGATCTTTTATTCTTTACTAAGGTTGATGAACATAATGTTAGGGATATTGTGGATATCCTTCATACCTTTGGTAAGGTGTCAGGACTTCATCTTAACACTGATAAGAGTCAGCTCTTTGTCAGCAAGAGTGTCTTAAATTCTGAGGTCTTATCTTCTATTCTGAACATTGAATGTTGTTCCCTACCGGTAAGGTATCTTGGTCTTCCCTTGTTTACGGGGAGGCTTACAAAATCTATGTGTTCACCCATTATAGTCAAGATGAAAAGGAGGTTGGATTCTTGAAAGAGAAGACTTTTATCCTTAGTAGGTAGGGTTGAGTTAATCATCTCTACATTATCTTCGCATCATATCTTTTGGTCATCTATTTTTCTCCTTCCTAAGGCTGTGATCTTGGATGTTGAAAGGATTATGAGAAATTTCCTTTAGAATGATACAGAAGAACATAATCATATCCACACTATTTCTTGGGATGTTGTTTGTAAACCTAAAATGAAGGTGGATTCGATATTCACTTTGTGGAAGAGTTGTCTATAGCAGGGTTGTTGAAGAATCTATGGGATATTGCCACTAACAAGGAAGCACTGTGGGTGAAGTGGATGCATGAGAGGTATATTCGTGAGGAGTCTGTGTGGTCTGTTGAGGCCAAATCTAGTTCCTCGTGGTTATGGAAAAAAATGTTGAAATGTAGGAACACTCTCAAAACCTTCATTGATTTTTCTGTAGTTGATGGTAAAAGATTCTTGTTATGGAAAGACCCTTGACTTCCTAATAAGAAATCTTTGTTAGAAGTTTGCAACAATCAGTTGGTGTTCATATTTGGGTTTGGCCCCAACTATAAGATCAATAGTTGTTTGATTAATGAGAAATGGGGTATCCCAGAGGTGAGAGGTGGTAAAGTTGTTGAGGATATTTGTACAGTTTGTCATTTAATTTTAATTTGGATGATCACCTGAGGTATAGAGGTAGAAAGTAGCTTAGGTTGAGGGACAGTTGGGACATGGTTAGAAGGAGGAACCCTAAATCTATATGGTCTAACTGGGTTTGGGACAAGAAACTCCCTAGACATTATGCTAACTTTATCTGGAAATGCTTTCTCCACAAACTACCTACTATCAATTATCTCAAGAGGATTGGTTCCATATACTGTCCAGGTGTATCTTATGCAAGAGTGAGGAGGAAAATGAGGATCATCTTCTTTTCAGCAGTTCGTTCAGTTCTTGTATTTGGAGGAGTTTTTGTTTGTAATTTGGTTGTTGTTGTCCTAGGGATCTTTAGGATCTTCTTAGTCTTAAAGGGCAAAAGAAGTTTGCCACAGTTTCCATTGCTTTTAATATTTGGTCTGAAAGGAACCTCTGCATTTTTGGATCTTCTAGGAAACTACCCGAAGATATTTAGCTCAAAAGTTTCATAGATACTAATAGATTATACATATATCTTAGTTTCTTTTTGCTTTTCTCTTTAAGTTAGTTGTTTGTTTTTGCCCTTGGGCACTCTTTCTTTTCTCCATGCATTGTACATACCCATATTTGAATATTGGAAAAGGCATCCCACACTGAGTTCATAAAAAAAGGTAGAACTCTTAGGTCAACATTCTTCCCCTTTTTGACAATGACAAACCATTCCTCAATCATTTTGAAAAGGATATGTAAAGTTATACCTTTGCCTTATGAATTGTAGGGGTGTTCATGATTTGAACAATGTAAATTGCTCCCCCTCAATCTATGCTTACTCTTACCTACATAGTTAGTCTATCTACAAAAAGCAACATGACATATATACTATATGGTCCTATAGCAAGTCACATGATAAAACATATAATGAACAAGAAAATGATCACATAGGCAATAAAAGCAATATGGTTGAGCTTCAAAACATTGAACTTCTCTCCCCATTTTGACATTATCAAAAAGGAATGGGGTAGAAGAGCATAGAAATGGGTCTCCTCCAAGCACAACCAAACATACATCCACAACATGGAATCTCAAAGCATATATCAAATAGAGACAAGAGAAACATACAAACCAAGTCATAATCAAAATATGGTAAAACATGGCACCAACTCATGAGATATAGTAAATCAAAGAGTAAGTGTTCAAAAGATTAAGATTACATCCCATAAAGCATGTTCTCAAAAACATCTACAAGCCAAAATGATGAAAACTAGATGATAAAATAGTATAACTCAAAAAATGTGTAAAATGGCCTAGAAATATATATATGATCAACATCTAGACTAGAAACAAAAAAATCTAAACATCTAGGTCATCTATGTTTACATCATCAATAACATCATCAACATCAACATCTGAGGCCTCTGGCTCATAGTCATCATCTTCGTCTGAAGGTGTAGTAGAGATAGCAACGTCCTCATCACCAGAGTCACCAGCAGAGCCATCATCAGAAGCATCACCATCATCGTCATCAGCCTGCTCATCATCAACATCAGCCTCCTCATCATCCTGATCATCTCCTCATCAGTAAGATAACCAAAACTATGATCGGGCCAATGGGCATTCTACTCAGCCCAAGACATGCCAAGAGCATGAAGCTCATTGGCCTGTGGGAAGGAAAGAGAAGAACTACCAAGACTAGCAAGTAGAGTGGATAAGGGGCCAGCTGTCAGAGGCAGTACACCAGAGGCAGATCCACCAATAGCATAGGGTGTAGCAACAGAAGAAGCAGGTGGAGGGGCAGGGTAAAAGTGATCATATGCAAAGTATGCATAGTCACCTCTGGGGTATGGCTGGTAGGTAGGGTAAGGGTGTGTACATGACATGTTCATGTTGGACATGATGGCACAAAGATCCTGATGCATGTGATACTGAACCTAAAGGTTGTACACCTATTGATGCATCATGTAGACTATAAGGGTTTCATTTGATACATGGAACGAGGCGTGGGAAGCTCGGGTAGGCTGAGGTGGTAGAGGTTCTTACGTAGAGGTAGAGGTAGACGCACCAGGTATGGTATAGGATGGGATAGGCACGGACTTCTGAAGTGTGGTATCACTGATGCAAACTCCTTTTCGAGCAGGTTTGTAGTGAAGGTCATGGAAAAGAGATTTACCAGTGGCAAGCTAGAAAATACCACATATCAGGGTTGGGTAGGGTGGGTGGGTTCCATGGGTGTTCTTGCCTAAGTCAAAGCAGGTCATATAGGGGACGTTTGGTTACCTGTAAGTAGGCGGATTGGATTGGATCTTATGCTCCAGCAAGACAAATATTAGGTTTGGTTTGACGGATCTGCGAAATGGACATAATCCTGTAGTTTCAGTCAAGGAATGAATGTGGGACGACGCTTTCCTTTTCAGAACCGCCGGGCGCCGAGATCCAGCGGACTTTTCGTGATCTCACGTAACGGCAGTGAACAAAAAAGACCGTCGCGTCCTCCCGTCCTCACGGCAGCGCCAGATGACCAAACATAAAGGGTCGTACTACATGGATCTGGAAATCAGACAAATCCGTGTACTGGGATAGTCTGAATGCAGCATTTCTTCAAATCCGCCTAAATGTAGCAAAGCAAACGTGCCCATAGTGGAGAATGTATCTTGCCCACTTGACTCCTATGTTATTCAAGAGATAATACATAATGACTGCAATGTTTTCTGCAATTTTATTCTGATTTGTCTTTGGATGAATATTGTAGTTCACTAAGGCAAGTATGCGTCTCTTTAATTGGGATGAATAGTAAACCCTAATTTGGAAAAAGGTTATAGGGAACCTTAATCCAAGATGTGAAATCCTAATCTAGGGTAATGCCATGTGAAACCCTGAGTTAGAGTGATGTCATGTGGAACCCTGATGCAATGATGTGATGTGAGACACAAATCTAGGGTGATTCCATGTAATGATATATGAAACCCTAATGAGGGTATAATGGCCAATACACATATGTAGAGTGTGGTTAATATAATAAAGTAAGATGAGAATGTTATACCCAGGAAGGGTGAAACTGATAAACCATATGTATGGTGATGTTGATACTTTATTGAGTAAGGGTATAAGGGACAAAATGATGCCTAGATAATTATATATCTAACTTTATACAGGTGTTTAACTTGACATACATGTATCAACCCTATACACCTTACAAAGATGAGGACAAGAAACTCTTAGGAGTGATGTATGCAACACTAAATAATGGTGTGGATAATATCCTGAGAGTTGAAATACATAAAGTGGTTGATAATGGATTATTCTATATCAACAATGCTTAACCATTAGATAAGTCCATATCATTAAAGATAGTTGGACAATATTAATGTGTAACCTATGTACTATACGATGAAAGTGATAGGTGAATGGTTAAAAGTATTAAGAGGGAAATACCTTAATACAAGGTCAATTGATTATCTTAAGTAAAATGGAATGAGGAGAAAAGTGATACATTAGGACATGATAGATATCACATTTAGCATTTCAGGGTTGATATACCTTGATGCATCTCAATCCAACATACTTGGATAAGAAACACAAGAAGTGTGTGTTATGTAAATTATTACAATGAAGATGTAATGAATTCAATGCACTTTGATAAGTGTTGGCTAATCACTATGAGAAAGGGGTTAAGCCAAGATAATGAGTATGATATAAACATACCATGGTAAGGTTGAGAGATGAAATCATACCTTGAATTGATATCCATAAATGATATATGATGAAAGTAATGATCATGAGTAAATACTTATGATAGTATTGAATGCTCCTAGAGGGGTGGAGCAATATACTAGGGTTGAACTAATGATGTAAACATGAAACCCTAACTAATGAGAAATGGGAGATCCTAACCCTAAATTGGGTAATGGATTGGAAAATCCTAAATGATAGTAAACCCTAATCCTGATAAAGGAATGGTGGTGTTACTATTGTATCACATGATGTGATGAATGAATCATATTACTGTTATCATGTCTATTAACCATGCAGATATCATGAGATGGTGATCATAGCTAGACTTGAGCTATGTCTTTTATATAATAAAATATTAATTGGCCTTGTGTGCCTTAATGTTATTGTTGCTTAGTAAAAGTAACAAAATGTGCAGTGGCATTGTAAGCCATGTGATTAAGTTGTTGCTTAATAAAAGGTAACAAGACAATGAATGGCCTTGTGAGCCATGTGATATGCTTGTGTAACAAGTATCATGTATACCTCGGTCTGAGGACCTAGAGGTAATGGTTACCTAATAAGTGGTAACAGTGATTAGTGATGAACTGAGGGTATGAATACCCAGATTTGATAAGCAAGGTAATGATGTGGTTGAGGGACCGAGATCCCAATGTCTTATAAAGACTGATAAATGAAAGATGCAAACAATACATGTTTCTTTGTAGCATTTGTCTTAATAAGTTATGGTTGAGAACTTGACTAATTCTAAAATAATATGCTAATGTACTTAATTAATTAAGTGAAATCATATCATATAGAGCCCTGACCATAGATCCATCAGCGTCAGAACTGCTGAATGGTGAAACGGGTGCTCCACGGCAAAAACTCGGAACACATATTTTGAATATTGGGGGGGGGGGGTAAATAGGCAAAAATATCCTTACGTCCTTATGAGGGAATTGATGGAAGGTAAACATTAAAGCTCTCAATCCTTCATGCTTTCGGGATGGATGTATCATAAATCTCCCGATGATTGGGATAGATGTCGTACACATCTCCCAATGATATTAATGTCGGGTCAATGGAGATAAACATTAATTCTCTCGATTGCCGATGAGAGTGCAGTTGACGTTGTAACTCTATAGCGAAGTTGCCAGTATACCCTGGAAAGCTATGTAGCATAGACACAAGATGTCATTATCTCGTATTGACTGAGATGTGAGAGGTCTTGGATGCCGGCTCTTCCATTGACCTTGTATGGTACCGATTTTGACTTCGCAGTGGTTGGTTGGAGTATGAGCGGTATACCTCATCTCCTCAGGGCATAAGTGTGATTGTAAAATGTAATCAGTCGTATAGCATGTTTGCTTAAGGATTGAATACGGAAATTCATTGGCTGATGTTACCTTTTTTTTATGCATCTCTAGTTGATAGATGTTAATCATATCTCTTTATATTCATTGCAAGTAGATGAATGAATTATGATTCTATCATGGGTAGATGCAATTCTCTCCTAAGGAAAGGAGATTACTTTACTCTATTCATATAGTGATCCATCTGCTGTTAAATATATAAGTTTTCTCTGCTAAGTTTCATTCTAATAAACTACAATAATAATGTTTTGGCGGAGAGTTATATCTCCCGCTGGGGCAATTTACAATTGTCCCACCCCCGTGGGATCCAACTTTTTAGGTGGATGCGGACAAAGAAGCAGAAATCCTTTTACAGGGAAAGGACATCAGTAGTAACATCAGGGACAACAATGAGATCTCAGGTGGAGATAATGTCTGTCAAGTTATGTAGTTAGAAAGTCCTATGTGTCATCTCTGTACTCTCAGGTCCTCAGAGTTTATAATTAGTGTTTTAATGAATCGTTTGAGATTTTGGCTTGATGCCTCGAGATTTGTATGATGTCTATATATAATGTTTACAAGGCAGTTGATGTTGTAATCTCTAAGAAGATATGGTATAGGTTATGTACATTTGAACCAGAATGTAAATGTTATACAATGGTTCTTGATGGAAAATATTTCCTATGTGTGGATCTCTTTGCAAAAAGTTTTAATTTTTAGTGATTTTCAGTAATCCGCTGCAAATGATTCACTTCCTCTTAAGTAAATCTTGTTTTTGTGAGTTGGATGCCACAAATTAGTGGTACCAGAGCTCTAGGTTCGCTGAGTCTACAAAGACATAGGACTAAGGTAGTAGAGTCTGTTTTGGTGTCATCCAGTGTATCCGATAGTGTCTTCTGCTCGTATAAGAGAAGAAGAACTTAAAGATGACTGGGTCACATGAGGAGGTTGCTGCCGAAAGTAGCAATGTTGCTCCATGAATAGGTGCATGGGAGCAGGCAAGAGAGAGACAATCGCCTAAGAATCCCCTAGCTTATCCAACTATAATAGGAAAATCCTTCTTTAAGTATTACTGTTGAAGAATTTAGGGCAATAATAATGTGTATAGTGGATCAAGCATTGGCAGTGTAACCTAGATTACCAACCCCCAATGATGATGTTTTAGATATCAACAAGATTTGTAATCAGCATCAATAGGTTGAAGCAAAAGGAAATGATGAATTTCTGGACTTAAATTGAGTCTGTGCTCAACCTTAGCCTGTTGAATCAACCTTTGAGGCAGAGTCAGCCTGAGGTAGTAAATAATCCATGAATCATGACAAGTTAGACAAGATAATGTCATTCAAATATGTTATTTTATGAATTCCTGGATTAATTGAGAAAGTAATTGATTGAACTCTCCTTGAATAGTCCTATGAGGACTTATGTTTTGCATAGTAAAACATTACAAATGTTTTATGTTGTTCTTGTCTCTATAAGAAAATATGAGGTACATAAGTGATTCCTGGATAAAATCCAGGGATGTTAAACCTTATGCTTGTGATAATATGAAAAAGAAAGAATATGATAGTATACAAAGTGCATACCACTTAATATCAATATTTATATACCCTATCCAGGTATACAACTATTGATGATAAAGTGAGTATGGAAACTCTTAGATTTTTGTCTTTTTGATTTCTCTGATAAAGTAGTCATTATGAGACAATCTAATGAGTATCATGAAAATAGAAATATGGAATGAATAAATGTGTCATATCCTAGCATAAGAAAGAGAAGTCTGAGATAACTCAAATGAGCATGTTGTGTGAGGAACTAAAAGTGTACTCCTCATAAGATAATAATGAGAGCAAGGGAGATGAACCCTGTTCAATAATGCTGCAAGCATAATAAAGATCTTTCCCATAATGAGGAAATGGGAAATGTGATGAGATCATGAGATGATCATAAACATGCTAGATGATAATAAAGAAAGGGATAATGACATGCAACCATCCTTATAAATTCCCATGCTGAAGGCAGGGAACCTAGGATGAGACAAAGAGTAAATGGTTCATGAATAGTTGAAAATACATGAATTAATAAGAGGAATATGAATCCTTATTTTCTTTCCTTTCAGGGACATGACAATCAAGTGGGTCTTAGGACACTTGATGTGCATAAGATAAAAATGTTCAAGTGATGGATACTTAGAAAAGTATCAGTTTATCTTAGACTTTAGTTCCAAGGTAAAGACATATTTAACAATTAATGTTCCAAGATGAAAGGAAGATAATATGTGATGTGTTCTCAACACATGTGATAGATACCAAGGTGAAAGATTTTGGTATCTAAGAAATACCAGATGGTTTATGTTGGCTACCTGGAGTGGTCAACTATGAAATTAGTCTGATTATATAAAATAATATGAACATCATATGTTAGGGGTTTATGCTCTACATAAACATGATATTAATAAAGAATTTATGATGTTTCTCTGAATAAGAAAAGTGTTACTTGACACAAAAATTGACTCCACAGTCAATGATGAGGAACAGTGGAGCATGTGCCTCGTGTGTTGATTCTATGAGAATCTTGTATGGAAACACTTTGTGATGATCAAAGTTTTATGGTGTCTCCATAATAAGGAGATGATATGTGAAGACTAGATAGTATTATGAATGATATATATCTATCTTCCTTTATCTGGATTTCGGGGACGAAATCCTTGTTAGGGGTTTATAATTTGTAACATCCCTGGCCTGGGTTATACTTTAACCCTAGGTGTTTTGGTTAAGAAAGATGATTATGTACTTAAACTTATCTTATGAAAAGTAATTAGGGCTCAAGAGGAACTTATGTTGCATTTCTAGTCCTTTTTGAATATTGTTGAAATCAATATTTTGCTTATTTTGGACTAAAGTGTAAATTACCCAAGTTGAGGGGTTTAAGTGAAAAATGTGCATGATAATATGTTACTCATGTGTTTAAGCATCATGAGAGTGAAAATTATGTAGAGGTATGGCTTATGGAAGCCTGAGTACCAAGAAAGAGCTGATAAAACAATGTTTGTGCATGAAAACCTAGTTTTGGTATAATGTGCAATTTACCCAAAACCTAGGGTGCAATATGTAATTTACCACTCCAATAAGGTCCCTAATGTTTCTTGTCATCAGGTAGAGTAAATAAAATGAGAGGGGCACCTTGTTTGAATTAAGTTGGAGGAGAGAGAATCTTGATATTAAAATAATCAAGATTTAATCCTAATTGAAACCCTAATTTAATTTAGGGCAAAAATAAATGTATTAATTAAAGGGCCTTCAATCAAAATTAAAATATTTGGATTCATATATGTGTGTGGACGTCCTTGATCTTTGCAAGGTCCACGAAAATATCCAAGGGAGTGGATAACTTACTCACAATTTTATAAGGAAAAGAAATATCCACTCACATATGGATATTAGTATAATATGATTTGAGGTGCTTAATTTGCTTTTCTTTAAAACATGGATAATTTAGAGGAATAAGAGTAAAAGAGGATAGCCTCGTCCCTAAATAATAAAAGGGGGAAAGTGGCAAGGATAAGGGGGAGATAATTCTTACTTTCTCTCTCCTAATTGATTTTTTAATAAAAATTGCATATAAGCTCATTTATCCATAGAGTAAAGGGGGAATTTCGAATTGACTTCCACCCTTTGCTTGCAAAACGACCTTGGGAGCTTGGGAGCAAGAGGAGAACGAGCCCCAACCTTTTGGTAAGTTTCTTGACTCTCTTTCACCTTGAATCCATGGTGGAAATCACAAATCAGTGCATGATTTCTTCTTATCTCGATCCCCTCTTCAATTCTAACCATTCCTTTTCACTCAAAGCTTGAGGACGAGCCTTAGGATAGTGAAAGGAGTTGCATCCACCATTTTTGACGTGATATTGAAGCTTTGGAGATCAATTAGAGGCGGGTTTTATAACTTGAACCCTTTTACATTGTTATTCAACTATCAATCTTGCAATTTCGTTGATTCCTTCATCTTCTTGATTAATTGTTGGTTGAAATTGGTAATTCCATGAAATAATAAGTAATAAGATCTTCAGGGACGAAGGTAGATGATGATGACACCATCTTGGACACATTTCCCAAAGAAATTGTACTTCATTCGATTTCAACAAAGTTGCTCATTCAGTTTCAACAAAACTAACCGTTTGAAGCTAAACGATTTCAAACCATTTGGGAGTGTTGACCATGGTTGATCATTTGGGAATTATGATGTTAATGGTGGTGGTTGATGACCCATCAAATTCAATTGATTAACTCCAAAGGGGTTCATCATTTGAGGATCAATCAATTAGTTAACCCTAATCAGGTTAAGTGCTGAAATTCAATTGGATTGATTGAGATTATTGGGTTGATTAGCCCAAACGGTTTCAAAACCATTTGGGGATCACCCAAACAGTCTCAAGACCGTTTGGGGGTCACCCAAGACTGTTTGGAGGTCTAGGCTTAAGTATGGATGAGTAATTGAAGGTCGATACCAAATTGAAATGCAATTAAGTACTGATTTGATGATCAATCTAATGATCTAAACCCTAATGGAATTTCATAAAATCCAAGGATAGGATGAGGAAAATGGTCTCAAGACCGTTTGGAGGTCATCCAAATGACCTCAAGACCATTTGGGGTCTGGTCATATCAAAAATTTGATAATAACTCATTAGTTGTAATGGAATCAATTCCACAATGTTGAACATTGATGATTATTCGATCCAAAGCCCTAATTGAAGGTTCCTTGAGTTGAAATCCTAGATAAATTGGGTTCAAAACCCTAATTGATGGTCTAATTGAAGGTTGATTCAATAGTTCAAGTGATAAAGAAATCAAGGATTCAATTGATAATCGGTTCATCCATTGAAATCATGAATCGTGTAAGTGTTGTAAGGACTTTTTAGTCCATTCAGTTTTGAGAGGGTTTGGACCAAATGGTCTCAAGATCGTTTGGAGACCCAAGCCCATTCAGTTTCAAAGGCAATTTGTTTAAACGGTTTCAAACCGTTTAGATATCAAAGGGTCAAGATCGTTTGGTGATTTAGAGGGATCAAATCAATTGATAACTTAATGAGATGAAGGACCAATTGACCCTATATTTGTTACTAATTTATCTTAAAGAAAATCACTAGGGTTGTTCCTTTAGGGTACCAAGTGATTGGTAATATTATATGAGTTAATCCTTGAATCTTAGATAAGCAATACTTCAATATGCTATGTCAACCCTAATTGAATAAACTTAATTGAAGGGTTGAATGACCTAATTTAACCAAGTTTGACATAGTAAATATCCTAGAGAGGATGAGAGAGAGAGGAATCCATACATGTAGAATAATCATGTAATAGATAAGCCTCAAACACCTTCAATATGAATAAACTATGAATTTAGGGTATGATCTTTGATGAAGAGATCATGAAACCCTAATCAAGAAGATTGATGAATCTTAATCCCTAATTTAGGGCAATGCTAGGTGCAACCCTAATCAAGGATGATGACATGAGAAACCCTAATAGAGGGTATTTGAAATGTAATCCCTAATTGGGATGAATAGTAAACCCTAATTTTGAAAAAGGTTATAGGGAACCTTAATCCAAGATGTGAAATCCTAATCTAGGGTAATGCCATGTGAAACCCTGAGTTAGAGTGATGTCATGTGGAACCCTGATGCAATGATGTGATGTGAGACACAAATCCATATTGATGCCATGTAATGATATATGAAACCCTAATGAGGGTACAATGGCCAATACACTGATGTAGAGTGTGGTTAATATAACCAAGTAAGATGAGAATGGTATACCCAAGAAGGGTGAAATTGATAAACCATATGGATGGTGATGTTGATACTTTATTCAGTAAGGGTATAAGGGACAAAATGATGCCTAGATAATTATATATCTAACTTTATACAAGTGTTTAACTTGACATACATGTATCAACCCTATACACCTTACAAAGATGAGGACAAGAAACTCTTAGGAGTGATGTATGCAGCACTAAATAATGGTGTGGATAATATCCTGAGAGTTGAAATACGTAAAGTGGTTGATAATGGATTATTCTATATCAACAATGCTTAACCATTAGATAAGTCCATATCATTAAAGATAGTTGGACAATACTAATGTGTAACCTATGCACTATATGATGAAAGTGATAGGTGAATGGTTAAAAGTATTAAGAGGGAAATAACTTAATATAAGGTCAGTTGATTATCTTAAGTAAAATGGAATGAGGAGAAAAGTGATACATCAGGACATGATAGATATCACATTTAGCATTTCAGGGTTGATATACCTTGATGCATCTCAGTCCAACATACTTGGATAAGAAACACAAGAAGTGTGTGTTATGTAAATTATTACAATGAAGATGTAATGAATTCAATGCACTTTGATAAGTGTTGGCTAAACACTATGAGAAAGGGGTTAAGACAAGATAATGAGTATGATATAAACATACCATGGTAAGGTTGAGAGATGAACTCATACCTTGAATTGATATCCATAAATGATATATGATGAAAGTAATGATCATGAGTAAATACTTATGATAGTATTGAATGCTCCTAGAGGGGTGGAGCAATATATTTGGGTTGAACTAATGAGAAATGGGAGATCCTAACCCTAAATTGGGTAATGGATTGGAAAATCCTAAATGATAGTAAATCCTAATCCTGATAAAGGAATGGTGGTGTTACTATTGCATCACATGATGTGATGAATGAATCATATGACTGTTATCATGTCTAATAACCATGCAGATATCATGAGATGGTGATCATAGCTAGACTTGAGCTATGGATTTTATATAATAAAATATTAATTGGCCTTGTGTGCCTTAATGTTATTGTTGCTTAGTAAAAGTAACAGAATGTGCAGTGGCATTGTAAGCCATGTGATTAATTTGTTGCCTAATAAAAGGTAACAAGACAATGAATGGCCTTGTGAGCCATGTGATATGCTTGTCTAATTAGTATCATGTATACCTCGGTCTGAGGACCTAGAGGTAATAGTTACCTAACAAGTGGTAACAGTGATTAGTGATGAACTGAGGGTATGAATACCCAGATTTGATAAGCAAGGTAATGATGTGGTTGAGGGACTGAGATCCCAATGTCTTATGAAGATTGAGAAATGAATGATGCAAATAGTACATGTTTCTTTGTAGCATTTGTCTTAATAAGTTATGGTTGAGAACTTGACTGATGCTAAAAGAATATGCTAATGTACTTAATTAATTAAGTGAAATCATATCATATAGAGCCCTGACCATAGATCCATCAGCGTCAGAACTACTGAATGGTGAAACGGGTGCTCCACGGAAAAAACCCAAAACGCATATTTTGAATATGCAAGGGTAAATGGGTGAAAATATCCTTACGTCCTTGTGAGGGAATTGATGGAAGGTAAACATTAAACCTCTCAATCCTTCATGCTTTCGGGATGGATGTATCATAAATCTCCCAATGATTGGGATAGATGCCGTACACATCTCCCAATGATATTAATGTCGGGTTGATGGAGATAAACATTAATTCTCTCGATTGCCGATGAGAGTGCAGTTGACGCTGTAACTCTATAGCGAAGTTGCCAGTATACCCTAGAAAGCTATGTAGCAGAGACACAAGATGTCCTGCATGTTGTCTCGTACTGACCAAGATGTGAGAGGTCTTGAAAGCTGGCTCTTCCATTGACCTTGTATGGTATCTATTTTGACTTCCTAGTGGTCGGTTGGAGTATGAGCAGCATACCTCATCTCCTCAGGGCATAAGTGTGATTGTAAAATGTAATCAACCGTATAACATGTTTGCTTAAGGATTGAATACGAAAATTCATTGGATGATGTTACCTTTCTTTTATGCATCTCTAGTTGATAGATGTTAATCATATCTCTTTATATTCATTGCAAGTAGATGAATGAATTATGATTCTATCATGGGTAGATGCAATGCTCTCCTTAGGAAAGGAGATTACTTTAATCTGTTCATACAATGATCCATCTGCTGTTAAATATATAAGTTTTCTCTGCTAAGTTTCATTCTAATAAACTACAATAATAATGTTTTGGCGAAGAGTTATATCTCCCACTGGGGCAATTTACAATTGTCTCACCCCCGTGGGATCCAACTTTTTAGGTGGACGCAGACAAAGAAGCAGAAATCCTTTTGTAGGGAAAGGACAACAGCAGTAACATCAGGGACAGCAGTGAGATCTCAGGTGGAGATACTGTCTGTCAAGTTATGTAGTTAGAAAGTCCTATGTGTCGTTTCTATACTCTTGGGTCCTCGGAGTTTATAGTTAGTGTTTTAATGAATTGTTTTAGATTTTGGCTTAATGCCTCGAGATTCGTATGCTATATATATAATGTTTACAAGGCAGTTGATGTTGTAATCTTTGAGAAGAGATGGTACAAGTTATGTACGTTTGAACCAGAATGTAAATGTTATAAATGTTTCTTGATGGAAAAGATTTCCTATGTGTGGATCTCTTTGCAAAAAGTTTTAATTTTTAGTGATTTTCAGTAATCCAGTGCAAATGATTCACTTCCGCTCAAGTAAATCTTATTTTTGTGAGTTGTATTCCACATTCAGGGTATCCTCAGAGACTTGGAATTTCTTCCCGACGATCGTGGAAGTTAGGACTACTTGAGTATTGGGTGGTGGTATGAGTGTGTCATAATTCCATTACAAGTGAGCATAGAATTCATGAACGGATTTTGTGTTGGTTACAGAATTGTTATAGCACAAGAGTTTGACACACAAGGCGCAGAGGTGGTGGTCATACAACAACTCAGCTACTTGATCAATGACCTCTTGTCTCTGTGGGCGTGGCTCAAACAAGGCACAAAACGGAAAGGGGTTCCTAGGAAGGAGCTACTTGTACCTATTAAGAGCCTCATTTGAGATGAAGAAAGTGTCATTAAAGGGAATCAACCGAGTGTTGGATGAGGATGAAGGTGCACTAGCTGGGGTGGCCCTCTTTCTCCTATTGGACACCATGGAGACAAAATGGAGAGGAAAGAGAGAGCAAAAATGAGAAGAACACCACCAAAACTCATCCACAGACCTAGAGTTGATAGGAAGGAGGTCTAGGACGGTCGATCTAGGTCTAAATAGGGCTAGGGAGAGGAAGGTCGGGGCTAGGGTTGAGAGCTTGAGGGAGCTAGAGGTTGGATCGGTCAATTTTTCTCTATTTGAGAGGGAGAAAAGTTGGCCGAACCTAACTTATGTTTGCTCCAACCCGACCATCGGTCAAGTTCTGTGACTCAAAAACTACACCGATAGGCTCTTCAAAAAAGCTCTCGGCCATTGATCGGTCGAGTTGGCAACTCGACTAATGGTCAACCTAAACCAACTTTACAAATTCTAATTTCTAGCCATTAGAGTGATAAGTAAATTTATTTTTCAAGTCAATTTTGCATTTTGAACATACTTAGGCACATATCACTCATCATTGGGTACTATTTTGTGATAAAACAAGCGTTTGAAAAAAATACCCAAAAATAAGAGAAAAATAAGGCAAAAAGAACATGAAAACTGATTTGTAGCATATTTACAAGCAATGGTGATCAAAACATAAGCAAGGCATATAGGATAGATGACAACTATCTAGAAGGCATATCAGATTCATTCAAAGCAGTTATGATCAATTTGGATCTAATAAAGTTAAATTTCTCTCTAGCTAGAGGTTTAGTGAAAATGTCCACCAATTGATTATCCATGTCCACATGCGTGATATAGATATCCTTTTTGGCAATGTGATCACAAAGAAAATGATGGCAAACCTCTATATATGCTTAGCTCTACTATGTAAGGTAGGATTATATGACAAGTTAATTGCACTAGTATTATCACAATATATAGGAGAAGCATAAAAATGAATGTTAAAGTCTTGGAGCATTTGCTTCATCTATAGTACCTGGGCACAACAACTCCCGGTTGCAATGTATTCAGCCTCGATGGTTGATAATGCCACTGTGCTCTATTTCTTGGAGAACCAAGACACCAAGCATGGTCCTAGGAGAAAGCAAGTGTCACTTATGCACTTTCAATCAATTAAGCATCCTGCATAATCTGCATCTCTATAAGCAACAAGAGTAAAGTACCTTGACTTGGGATACCATAGTCCAAACTTTTAGATTTTGGCTAAGTACCTTAAAATCCTCT
Source organism: Alisma plantago-aquatica (assembly GCA_963693085.1). NCBI lineage: Eukaryota > Viridiplantae > Streptophyta > Magnoliopsida > Alismatales > Alismataceae > Alisma > Alisma plantago-aquatica. Next base: position 78,286,102 of record OY856409.1, on the reverse strand, counting down.
TAACAACTATAAGATGTGATTTCTTAGGATTTGATTGAAAGCGAGCACACAAGCCAACATTAAACATTATATCAGGTCTAGAGGCAGTTAACTAAAATAAACTTCCGATCATACCTCTATAGAGCTTCTCATCTACTTTTTCACCTTCTTCATCCTTATCAAGTTTGGCGGTGTTTGACATGGGTGTGTCCATCGACTTGGTGTTCTACATCCCAAAGCACTTAAGTAGACCACTTGTGTACTTGCCTTGGTTGATGAAGTTCCCATCTTTGGGTTGCTTGATTTGAAAGTTGAGGAAGGACATGAGCTCACCCATCATACTCATTTCAAATTCCCTATGCATAATATCACTAATTTTTTTGCAAAGATCAAGGTTAGTTCCGCCAAAACTGATATCATCAACATATATTTGAATGATAAGAAAATTTGTAAGAAGTGTGTGATAACACCAAATTTTGTGATGTTTTTGGCCCTTATTTCGTTGTCAAATCTGCCCTTTTAAACTATTTTCCTCTCATTTTTTCCATGTTTTGAATAAATAGGCCGCGCTACCCTCTTAACTCAATTTTATCATCTTTTGCAGAGTTTTCCTCATTTTTCCACTCATTTATCAGAAAAAGGCCCATCCCGGCCCATGAACGTGTTCTACCTGCATCGGCCCTCCTACCAGTCGGCCGACACACTCACTTACCGACATACAACAACCCGATACAGCAGCCGCACGACACGGGCGTGCCACATAAGGAAGATCTGACGGGCGGTACACCACTTACCCGACAGGCAGCTATACTCGCCACAACTACTGAAGCATGTCATGCGATACAAGCCACCCACCGGCAGGTGCCCACTCGTCACGACACCTGACACGCTTACAGCCCGACACCCTCTGTGCCGTGCGACACACATATCGGGCATCTCTGAAGCCGCCATAATAGAGCTGATGAACGACACGTGGTGCCTGGAGAACCGCAACTTCTCCCAACTGCTGCCTATAAATAGCAGTTACATGACCTTGATGGGACGGTTCGGAATCTCGCGAAAGCTAACTTGGGAAAGCACCTGGAGCTAGCGTGTCGCGTCTCAAGGTGTACTAGGCGATACTAGATGAGCACTTCCCCAACTCGAGAGGGTAGGAATGGTTCACTTAGAATCTGCCCGGGTCACCGCAGCAGCCCGATATCAGCCAACGAGGACACCCGATATGAGTAACTTGATACCCTAAGAAGCCTATAGCCCAACATGATACTGAGCCCGATACGAATCACCCGTCATGGTGTGTCACCTGAGAGGGGGGCATCCCGTCACGACCGTATCAGGCAAGAGCACTTTGGTCGGTACGTCTGCCCGTCATGGCCTATCGCCCGACAGGGAGTGCCACCTGACACAGGCGTATTAGGAAGAGCTCCAAACCGGCATCAGGCTAGAGGAATCTTAGGGATCTGCTGCTGCATGTCGCTCTTCTAAATCAAGGAGACGATACCTATCTTTCCTTCTTTAGTCATTTACTTTATTTAATTATGCAATGTAACCAAACCCTTTTATATAATGATTATGCGAATGGAATTAGAGGAGATTTAAATATTTGTTGGCCTTATGTTTGGTTCCTTTTTGTTGGATGATTACTTTGTTTAGCATTCGAACTGTAGCTTGTATGTTTGGATCATGTTTTGACTAGCTATCAAATCATGTTTCCCGTTGCAGCAACCTCGAGAGAGGTGTTGAGGCTCTAGTGTTTGGTCCGATCTGGGAGTATGAGAGTACCCAGGATCGGAGTTGCTTTAGTGACATTTCCACTCTAACCCAAGTCCAGCAACCTTGAGAGAGGTGTTGGTGCTTAGTTAGAGGTACCCTCTTTGAGAGAAGGGGTATTGGATGTTCCTGCTGCCGCTTGTTTTACCGAAGTTTCCTCCTTCATTCCTTACCAAAGCAATAATGTTATCTCCTCTGGTTCTTTTGCGCAAAACCCATAAAAATCGATAAACGCTTAAAAACCTTAATTTTCCTTGTAGCTCCAATTTGAGATAGTTTTCTTTTATTTTTATCGATCTTCACATGTTGTTCCCTTTGGGAACTTTATCCTCACCTTGCTTTTACCAGAGTGTAATGTGTTGATTCTGAGTCCTTAACACCACCACCCTTGTCCCTGTGGTTCAACCCCAATCACTACTTCGGACCCCGTCATCATTGCGGGGGCCTAAGAGTCGGGTAATTTAAAAGTCAGACTACTTCAAATCTGCTCCCTTTGGATGCGCGATTTAGGCCGATCAACTTTTTGGTGTCATTGTCAGGGACAAGGCAAAATGGTACTGTTAACGAACCGAATCCACTAACTACACTCCTGTGCCTCAAGCTTAGAAATGAGCTTGACAACACTTTTTCCTTTTTGATCTTCTAACCTGAAATGAGTATAGAGTAGTTCATTTTATTAATACAAGTTTTCTAACTTGATTATACGTGCTATTCAGGTACTCAGAAAAAAAAGCATTTTGCTCAGTTGAGCATCGACACCGCTAGTCATGCCACCTCGCATCGAACCAACTCTTTCAGAAGGTGAACAAAATGCTAGAGTTGGACCCCACTCACCTCAGCGTGGGAACAATGGCTATTATAATGGCGATCAGCAATAGGAAGAACCTGAAACAGAACAGTTTGAGGATGATCACCGTTATGAGAGACGTCGTCATCACCGCAGACACTGAAGAAATCAACATAATCAGGAGCAAAACCATGGAGACAACGACAACGAAGATTCTAATGAAGAAGAAAAGACCCTCAGGGAGTTGGCTGCCACGAAGGCCAATAACTCAAGATGTCCTGTTGTTATCCCAAGGTTCAATGCAACTAACTTTGAGCTAAAACCATATGTCATTTCTATGATCCAGAACAAGAGCTTCAGAGGGAATTCGAAGAATGATAACCCTTACCATCATCTTTATGCCTTCAAGAATATCTGTGATACCATTAAAATGTAGGGAGTTCCACAAGAGGTCATTTATTGCAAGGGCTTCATCTTCTCCTTAGAGGACAAGGCCCTATCCTAGTACCTCGGGCTGCCGCATCAAGCTGTTAATGGATGGAATGTGTTGGCAGACGCTTTTGTGAACAAGTTTTACCCTACGGAGAAAACTATTAGGAATAGACAGAGGATCACGCCTTTCATGCAAAAGTCGAATGAGAATCTACACGAAGCCTGGGAAAGATATAAAGAATATCTGAGGGGCTACCCTCATCACAACTACAATAAGGGTTTCCTGATAACCACCTTTTACAATGGTGTGACTCCTAAAGAAAGGGTTTCACTGAATGTAGCTGCAGGAAGCGACTTTCTGGGGAAGAAACCCAACAGATCCAAAAAGATCATCGAGAACATGGCCGAACTACAAGCCGACACCGACTACGACTGATCTGATAGAGGATATGCTAAGAAGGTAGCTAGTGAAGGACCTTCAGTCGAATCCAAAGCTCTTGAAGCTATCACCACTCAAATCCAGAAGATAGCCACTGATGTCAGACAATTGAAAGAATTAGGTGGAAAAGGAAAGAAACAGGTTGAGAAAGTTATGAAGTGTGTCACCTGCAGAGAAGTTGGACACGGGGTTGATAACTGCGTTTACACCCGACCTGACGAGTCAAGTGAAAGTGAATCCGAAGTAGAGGAAGCCAAGAACGTCTCTTTTGTCAACTTCAAGAGACCGGATCATCCTGGTTTTAGATATGGAAATAAGGATGCAGCTGAAAACTCGCATCAACTAAATAACCCAACCAAGCAACCACAAGGTTTCGAGAAAAGGGGCAGACAAGGTCAGTTCACCAGAACTACCAATTTCCAATCGAACAAGGCAAACTTCCAAGGGCAAGGAAAGTACCAAAGTCGCCAAGAAACTAACCCTAGTCAAGGTCAGGGTCAAGCTAAGGAGCAAAGTCAAGACAAGAGCTCAAACCAACCAGACTTGGTGGGCCAATTGTTTGATTTTGTCAAAAGACAAGATACCATCAACAACCAGCTGGTGCAAAGCGCGCTGTCCAATTTAAGAGTTATAAACATGATGCAGGTTCATATGGCTAACATGAAGACACACCAACGCCAAATAGACCAGTAGTTGGCCCAAATGGCTGAGTTAATAAAGAATCCCTTGGGTAAGATACCCTCCAACACCGAATATGCTAAAATGGTAGTGTTGAGATCAGGGAGGACAGTGGAACGTCCTGAAGCAGCCAGACCCGAGGAACCTGAATCAAGGACTGCGGTAGAAAATCCCACAGAGGAAGACAATCAACAAGCTCATGTCAGGGAGCCAGAGCCAAGATCTATGGAGGACATGTTTGGTAAAAGAAGTCCTTACTCTCCTAAGTTGCCTTTCCCTTACAAACTGATAAAGGCACATATTAAAAAGCGTTACGAGAGGTTTATGGAGTCAGTAAAGAAGCTTCACGTCGAAGTACCCTTTCTGGATGCTTTAGAGGAAATGCCGACCTACGCCAAGTTTTTCAAGGATCTGATAACCAAGAAAAAAGAGACAGAAGGGTTGAAACCGTGCATCTAGCTAGTATGTCTTCTGGTTTTGTCAAAGTGGATTTACCCAACAAGAAGAAGGATCCAGGGGCTTTCACCATTCCTTTTGCCATTGGAGATAATATCGAGCGGAAAGGTCTTGCTGATTTAGGGGTTAGCATCAGCCTTATGCCCCTAAGTCTCACGTAGCGTTTGGGTTTGACTAATATGGTCAAGACCAACATGAGGACTGAATTGGCAGACCATACCTTTAAAAGACCTATAGGTGTTGTTGAGGATGTACCGATCCATGTGGGAAGTTTCTTCATTCCCTGCGACATTGTGGTCATTGACACTGTGGAGGACCCTAGCTATCCTATCATCTTTGGACGCCCTTTCTTGGCTACGGGAAGAGCATTGATTGATGAGGGAATAATCACTCTAAGGGTCGGAAACGATCACTTAGATTTCAAAGTAAAGGATGCTATGAAGGGACCATCCCTACTAGAATCCGCCTACTTTGTAGAAAGCTACAACCAGTTTTGTGAAGAGATGGAGGAAGATATCATAATGGTAGACCCGCTTGTGAGAGCTTTGAACAATCAAGATTCTGATGCTGAAGATTCTGAAGATCCAGAGGTTGTAGAGTTTGTAAACTATCTAAATTGGTTTGATGAAGATCTGAGCGATGAGGAAGAGGTAATAGAAACAGTTAAGTTTGCTTCTCTAGAGGAGGCACCAGAAGAAAAGGCACCCAAGGCTAAACCAGAGCTGAAGTAGCTACCCGAAGGATTAAGGTATGAATTTCTAGATCAAGAAGAGAGAAATCCTGTCATCGTTAATGCCCATCTTACGAAGGATCAGTTGGAAAAGCTTCTTGAGGAGTTGAGACTCCACAGGCAGGCTATAGGATATTCAGTGGAGGATATCAAAGGCCTTAGCCCTGCGCTATGCACACATCAGATTAATTTGGAAGAAACTACTAAACCTCTTGCTCAACCCCAGAGGAAATTGAACTAGATGCTAAAATAAGTTGTTAAGAAAGAAGTAATCAAACTAAGGGATGCAGGGATCATTTACCCAATCAGTGACAGTAACTGGGTGAGTCTGATCCATGTGGTATCGAAGAAAGGAGGCATAACAGTAGTAAAAGGAGATAAAGGCGATGAAGTGGCAGTTCAGACCGTCACTGGATGGAGAATGTGTATTGACTATCGAAAACTGAACCAAGCCATGAAAAAAGATCATTATCCACTTCTTTTCATTGATCAAGTTTTGGAAAGATTGGCACATCATGACTATTTCTGCTTTTTGGATGGTTTTTCTGGGTTTTATCAAGTCCCTATCTTACCAGATGATCAAGAAAAAACCACTTTTACCTGTCTCTATGGGACTTACGCCTTCCGAAGAATGCCTTTCGTCCCGTGCAATGCTCTCACAACGTTTCAGCGTTGCATGATATCGATGTTTTTAGATTTTCTGAAAGCCATTGTGAAAGTTTTCATGGACGACTTTTCTATCTATGGAAAGGACTTCGATGCCTGCTTGAAAAACCTATCTTTGGTCTTGTAACGGTGTGAAGAAAAGAGTTTAGTCCTGAACTGGGAGAAGCACCACTTTATGGTACGAGAAGGCATCATGCTAGGGCATAAAGTCTCGAGGCGTGGCATCGAGGTAGACGTTAGCAAGGTTGAAGCCATATCTAAGCTACCCACACTGAAGTCTGTAACGGGAGTGCGGAGTTTTCTCGGGCACGCCGAATATTACCGAAGATTCATAAAAGACTTCTCAAGGATCTCGAAACCGTTGTCCAACCTTCTGGTAAAGGATGTTGAATTCAAGTTCTCTGATGATTGTCTAATTGCTTTTCAGGCCTTAAAAGATTCCCTTATCTCACCGCCTATCCTTCAAGCTCTGGACTGGGAGCTACCTTTTAAGCTTATGTGTGACGCCAATGACTATGCTGTAGGAGCAGTCCTGGGATAGAAAAAGGACAAAAGGCACCATGTAATTTGCTACGCCATTCGTACTCTGGATGAAGCTCAGGTGAATTACACGACTACAGAGAAAGATATGCTCGTGATTGTCTTTGCTTTCGACAAATTCAGATCCTATTTTATCAGAACAAAGGTGAAGGTCTACACAGACCATGGGGCAATAAGATATCTTATGCAGAAAAAGGATACCAAGCCCAGGTTGTTAAGGTGGGCTTTGTTAATCCAGGAGTTCGACCACGAGATCGTTGATAAGAAGGGTGCGGAAAATGTAGTCGCAGACCACTTATCAAGGATCGTAGTCAAAGACCAGAAGGAGCCACCTATTAACGACAACTATGCTGATGAAGCCTTGTTGATGGTTGAAACCAAAGATGAGAATTTGCCTTGGTTTGCAGATATTTGTAATTATCTTGCCTGCAGGAGTTGCCTCCTGATATAACTTTCAATCAAAAGAAGAAGCTCTTTTTGGATGTAAAGAACTACTATTGGGATGATCCTCTTCTCTTTAGAAGATGCGCAGACAACCTATATAGAAGGTGTATCCCTGAAGAAGAAGTCCCAAACATTCTAAAAGAATGTCATGCCTCTCCATATGGAGGACACCTGGGGAGCGAAAGAACTGCCACCAAAGTGCTTCAATCGGGTTTTTACTGGCCCTCCTTGTTCAAGGACGCTGCAAATTATGTAAAGGTTTGTAAAGAATGCCATTCAATAGGAAACATTGGAAAAAGAAATGAGATGCCTATGGCCAATTGGGTCGAAGTCAAGATCTTCAATGTATGGGGAATTGACTACATGGGTCCATTTCCCCCATCAAAAGGGTATCAATACATTCTAGTCATAGTGGATTATGTGTCTAAATGGGTGGAAGTTGTTGCCACCCAGACTTGCAACTCCAAATCAGTGATCAAGTTGTTTGAAAAGACTATCTTCCCTCGCTTCGGAGTACCTCGCATTGTGATAAGTGATGGTGGATCGCATTTCAAAGAAACATAGTTTGAAGTGCTCCTGCGGAAGTATGGGGTTAAACACAAGGTCGCTACGCCCTACCACCCTCAAACTTTAGGGCAGGTGGAGGTTTATAATAGACAAATTAAGCAGATTTTAGAGAAGACTGTCAGCCGTACGAGGAAGGATTAGTCGATGAAGCTTGGTGATGCCCTTTGGGCCTACATAACTGCATATAAAGCACCAATTGGAACTACCCCTTACAAATTGATTTATGGGAAACCATGTCATCTACCTTTAGAGCTTGAACACAAGGCTCTTTGGGAAATTAAGTTCCTGAATATGGATCTGGAAAAGGCTGGGGAGAAAAGATATCTACAATTACAGGAACTCAAAGAACTGAGGATGCATGCCTATGAGAATGCAAGGATCTATAAGCAGAGGACCAAGGTGTGGCATGATGCCCACTTGAGGAAGAAGGATGTAAGTGAAGGTGACCAAGTTTTATTATTTAAATCTTCCATTCGTCTTTTTCCAGGTAAGCTGCAAACAAGGTGGTCTGGACCCTTCATCGTAGCAAAGATATATCCATCAGGGATGATGGAGCTGTATGATAAAGAAGATTCATCCAAAGTTTTTCCAGTGAACGGGCACAAAGTAAAAAGGTTCTATGAAGATGAAGCATTTGTGAGAAGGACAAAGATAAGCTTGCAGGATGTGGAAACAGCTGAAGGTGCAAAGTGAAGGATCTGAAACTGTCGAGCTGACGACGCTAACTACAATGCTCCTCGGGAGGCAGCCTGAGTTTTTACTTTCATTAGAATAGGACGTTATTTCCTTTCCTGCAAGAAAAACATTATGAACATTATGATTGTAATAAGGCCCGAGTCAGCACATGCGTCACCTACTCTGACTTTTCTATTTTATGGGCCACCACTCGGTTTTATGAGCATTGATGAGTAATACTATCTGAGGTCGGGAACTTCATTTTAGCCCAGTGATGTTTTACCCATCAATTGCTTTTTCCTTCGCTTTGATTTTGGTTTTTCATCCAATATCTTGTCCTGAAGCCTTGTATCAGGCAAGGATACCTTGTTCCCTGACCGTATCGGGTAAAAGACTCAGGCGACGCGTAAGACACACCCTTATCGGCCTAGAGTATCGAGAGACACACCTTAGCAATAAGCCATGTCAGACGATATGCCGAGTAGCAAGCAACCGTGTCGGGCGGCAGGAGTAATAACCCTTGACTTGACAGATGGGACTGCCAGTCTCAGGAATGATTTGTCTCCTCACCCAACATATACCCCTATTTTACCCGTTTTACCCCCGATCTAGATTGCTATATATAGTAACAGAAGTTTAACTGTGTCAGGCACCTGCATTTACTCCTCACCTGCTCCCGTATCGTGTAGTAATTTCTTTTGTTGCTCCCATGTCACGCAACCTAGCTTCTGCTCTCGTGTCACGCAAGCTAACTTCAGATAGAAAAGGTATAGTCCGACAGCCGTATCGTTTGGCTTGCCCGACACGACCCTCATGTCACGCACTTTCATATCGGACTCACGACTTTAGTTGATTTCCTTGTATCGCCTGACACACATTTGTGTCGTCTGCGTTACTTTTGACTGTGTCGCACGACACATCTATAATGTGTGCTTGCCCGATACCTTATATCGGGCTAGACCCGTGTCACCCAGTCTTGTTTAGCTTCACGTGTTGGGTGACACCTTTTCTTTTGGAGCAACCATACCATATCGAGCGCTTCACATCGCGTGGCTGTGTCTCCCGACACACCTTGAACTTTAGACGTATCAGGCAATGGCCATAACGTCTGGTTTTTCCCATATCACCCAGTCTTGTATCACCTCGCATATTTCTCTTGACGGGTGACACCCTCTTTTTCATATCGGGTAAGAAATCCATTCGACGCCTGGTCTCTCACGATGAACCTATGCGACTTTTCAGCCGAACTTCGTATCACCCGACACGACCATATCGGGCAAACATCATATCGCTCAGTTTTGAAGCCCGATGCAGTGGTGTCAGGTAGATTTTGTATCAGGCCGGACTTTTCTTATCATGCAATCAATTTTCTTTTAGACATCGATATCGCGTAAGGTGGAACATTTAAATGCTTAATAAACTTGTCTTATGATAACAGATATGGCCCGTACAAGGCAAACCGTCGTCCAAGTTGATGAACACGATCGGAGGATCGACACCGAGGCCACAGCTGAAACTATGACCGTCGGGCAGAAATGCCTGAACCCCGAGGGAGCTGGGCCATCCATGGCTGAAAAGAGACCAAGGACGGAAGAAGTAACGACCCCAACAATAGTTTCAACCGTAGCGGCAGAACCTCTGGATCATACACCAGGCAGGTTTGTGCCCAGAGACAGTGAGCACGGGCATCACTACTTAGAACTGGCAACAAAACTCTATAGGTCGAGCAGATTCTGCCACCAGTCGTCCTTCCTTCAACTAGGCATTTTCGACAGACTTGAAAATGTCCTAGCTACAACGGGGCTGAGGAAAATCTGCTTCAACCACTCCACCTCCTACACTAAACTCACCATGGAGTTCATGTCATCTCTCTGCCGGGTGCAGAATAAACCCGAGGAAATTGAAGAATATGGCGGAGCAGACAGACTGCAGGGGTGGCTATACAATGTCGAGCACACCATCTCCGAGAAGCTGCTCAATGAGATCTTCTCTTCCAGCAAGGAGGAGAAGGAACTGCTTAATAATGGTGCGAGGATCACCAAAGGAGACAGGTTCAACCCCGTGGAGCTCTGGAGGAAGCTGACCGGTGAGTCATCGTTCAAGCTGGGAAGTAAGGTGGCGGTGGTGCACTCCTACTTCTGGAGAATAGTGCACAAGCTTGTGGCGTGCCTGCTCTTCAGCAAGAACGAATCAAGCAACATCTACACCAAAGAACTCCATCTCATGTGGTACATGATGGAGGGCAATATGATCAACCTAGGACATTTCTTGCTGAATAGGCTACACCCAATAAAGGATGCCACCAAGGAGTACTACATGGGTGGCATTGTCAATCTGATTGCGGTCAGGTTAGGGTACCCTAGGGAATCGCACAGTCTCTAGAGGACAAGGGGTGACGAGAAGATCGACCTCAAGTTCGTCATTAGGGCCAACATCATCAAGAAGGAGGGGCGAAGCTACTTCTACAAATTTGCAAGAACAAACACCCTTCTTCCACTTCCTAGCTGTGCCAACTACGACGCAGAGAAGCTAGTCTTCACCAGCGTAGAGATTGAAGCAGTGGCAGTTGAAGCCGCTTATGCTGCCACCACCAGTATACAAGAGAGGGCGACTGCGAGAGGAGAACCAATTCCTCTCGATGCACGGCAGGGAAAATCTTCCACGACTCCTACCGAGCCGCCCACCGCTCCAGAGCCACCGACGACATCAATTGATAGAGCTGTCGTCGCTCCTACCATCCCAGCCACGATCACAACAATATCTGCCATGGCTAAAGAAGTACCGGTGATCATGGAGGTCATCGAGACAACCAGGGCAGAGACAACCATACTAGCCCTGACAGAAGCTGTCGTGGAAGAGACAACCGTAGCTCCCGAAACTTCTATGGTGCCCTTAGTGGTAGAAGAAGAAATGCAGCTGGACGCCAGCAATGGGGCGTTCGCTGAGATCCTTGAAATGGAGCTCGGAGCTGCTCAACCTACACCAAAACCACTGCCGGTATTCCCTGCGGCAGCTGCAGAGGAGGTCGCCAACAACACAGAGGTGGAGCAATATCCACCCTTACTATGGCCCTCTCCACCACCACAAGCAGGCGAGGCAGAGATAGTCGCATAAGTGCTGACACCTCGCTCTGAAGCATCTACCTTGTGAACTGTCCAGATCGACACTACCCCAAGTGAGGCGGCACACTCATTGGGTAGATCTTCATGCGAGAGGAGCGTCATGAGGATGAGAGGGAGATCTGTAGGAGCCCCTCCGTCGCTCAGACAGATGTTGGGACACGAATTTGATAACTTGCGGGAGGTAACAGAAAGTCACTCTGCTACCTTTTCTTCGCTTACCCATAAGTTTTCCATTTTCCAGCAGAGGTTGAGCAGCCAGGAGCAGCAACTGCTGACTCTAGTTGGCCTCCCCGGCCAACTAGAGGCACTCAAGGCCATGCTGCAGCATGCCCTCTAGTGCCTCGACGCGATCGAGGAGGGGATGAACATGAGGGATGATCACTCGCGTCCAAGGTAGTCGAGGAGATCTCTGTTACCTCCTGACTCAGACTCTCAACCCTCCTCATCAGCATCCTCACCAAGATCATCGTCCACTTCCTCCTCCAGCGGGACATCACCAACGCCCGAGGAAGGGACGCCACCAAGGTCAGCCAACGGAGCTCCAGCAGGACAGGTGAGCTCCTGCGGTTTGGAAGAGGCAACCCCCTCAGTCCCCCTAGACAAAGCTGAGGATGATAATGAAGCAATCAACGTCGGGGAGGACTCTTCTGACGAATCTGAGGGAGAGGGGGGGGACATCTGTGCCGCCAATGAAAGACACCCCCCCAGAGGAAGAAGCTTGACGGTAAATGAATTCTCTGCGCCGTCGGAGATACCTTCCTTCGAGATGGCCGACTTTGACAGAAGGGTCATCAAATACCTATCGATCAGGGACCAGAAACTACTGAACAAGGTCCTGAGGTCATAGGCTGATGAAGAAGACATCATCTAGAGTGACGGCTACTTCTCTGTATGACGGGGAGCACTCATAAGCATGTTCCGCTCACCATTCGTCGTCAGAAAGAAGTTTTTTAGGGTCCTAGAAGGTGCAATAATAGAGAATATCAGCACCAGGACAGGTCAGAAAATAATATACAATGCCACCCCGACCTTGGCAAGAAGATTGATGATGGGAGTACCAGACTCCATCGCGGTGGCCAACATGCTGCGACACATCGAAGAGCACAACACGAACATCGTGTTGGCCCCGTACAAGCACCGCAACATGTGGTTCCTGTGTGTGGCAGACCTCCGGAACCATGATGTCCAGCTCCTCAACTACTACAACAAGGAGGTGCCACGCGCATGACTTATTTTCAGTCGCCCAGAGGATAAACATCTTAGGCTTCTACCGCTGCGTCTTCTCTGAGCCATCAAGCAAGGAGTCCAATGTCATAGCGGTGTTTGGAACTTCTTCTCTATCAGTGACTTCCCCGTCTAAGCTGAAGAGGGAAGTGGAAACAGTGCCTTTATCGTCTTGTATGCCATGGAGCTGCTCAACATATTCGGATACATAAGGCATCTCCAGGGCCAAAACTTCTACCAGCTAAGGAGCACCTACTCCTTGCTGCTGATAAAAGACAAACGCTACTTCCAAGACGCAGGGGTACCAGAGAGGCTGCTGGACATTGATCAAGCAGACGAATCTTCGCAACCCAACAACACTCTAGAGAAAGAAGCTGAGAAAGAAGCAGACATCTACGGGGTAGGCAAGCGGTTAGAAATCCTACGAGAAGTACACGGAATCGAAGACCCCACTTCGCCTAAAACATCAGAAGAAATGGTCAACAACTTCGACCTTTTCTCGTGCTCTACACTCACGCAGGAGCATGTCAATGAAGTTCTTCTGAAGTTAGCTGACTCTACCCTGGCAGATGTCATCTATGAGGCAGGTAGTGTCATAGTCCCAGTTGACGACTTGAGGGACATGGTAAAAGAAGGAGGATGTTTGGCAATATCTGTGGCGACCGCCTACATCCAGACACTACAGAAGAAGTTTGAACACACATACATAGCTCATCCAATGTTGTTCAATGACATCTGCCTTGCTGATGAATCAGGAGCGAAGCAAACCTTTCTGGCAGAGTTGTAGTGCAGAGTTCCGCACACCATCTTCCTTCCCATCCTACACTACAACCACTGGACACTCCTGACGATGTACACTCACCAACGAGCAAGAATCTTCAACAACAGCTTGGACAGCAACAAAGATCATCCGGTGCAGTGTACATCGACAACGTTGACACCCCTTGAGCGCTTAGTACAAAAATACTACGAGGAGGCGGTGGCATTGATACAACCATTCCTAGAGATAACAGCTAGCAAATGGTACGAGCTTCAGTTCTGCCACCGCAGTCCACAACAAATTCCTTTATCCAACGACTGCGACATCTTCGTGCTGGAATGGATATCGAATCAAGAGATGCGTGACCAGCTCCACCACATCGACTACCATAGAAAATGAGGAGAATACATGTGGGAGCTTCTATCTGGCAAAGGCGTGCTCACTAGCTAACCCTCACTGCGTTAATATTACCCTACCTTAGCTACTTCACAACTCTGGGACAGAGTGTGGAGTAAGTTTGGGGGGGATACTATGTACCAGTGAGGGAGGTACTAAAAGCACTTCAAACTTCACCTCTTTTGTTCTTTTTCTATAACATATGTACATATACATATACATATACATGCCTCATACAAAATTACAAAAATTTTGCTTATTTTGTCTCCATATATATGTACAAAGACACTGTATAGTACAAACATGATAGTACTTCTTGCCAGTTTGTTTTCAATGTGTCCAAAGAGATGCAGGTTTTGTTATCTCTTTTTGAAAATGCAGCCTAAAACAACAAAAGACTATGACTTTCCATGCTAAAATTTTTGAAAAATAATCTTGCAACAGCTAAGAGACGTGTATGCAGAAGGAAAAAGCTGGCCAAACAGCAAAATTTTTTTTCTCTTGTTTTCTCTTACCCAAAAAAATCCCGAAAAGAGAGAATAGCCTTATGAGAGTGAATAAAAGCATGAGATTTGTGCAAAAAAAAACACACTTGTGCTCCAAAAGTACCCATCTTTAGGCATGGTAGATTCGGGGCAGTGGTACGTAGGATGTGAAATCACTGCTCTAAAGCCAACTGGCTTGGACTGCAGGGACCACTCACCCACTAACGGACCCGTACCTAGATGGACTGATGGGAAACAAGAAAAACCCAAAAAGCCTTAAACCTACCAAAACACACAACTTTCTGTTCCCAAAAGTTGTTTGGTGTGAAAGCTAGCTTCGAAATCATGCACCCAAGTCTCGCCGAAGCTGTGGAGAATTTTTTTGCTTAAATAAGGCAGGAAAAGTAAAGCATGTTGTTCGTGGTCGGGCAGTATTCTCTGTAAGACATCTCAATACTTGCTCAAACCTATGGTCTGAAAACCATACCAGTCAAGAAGAAGCATCACAAACAAAGTTTAAAGATTGATTGTGGACAATGAAAATGCTAAGTTTGGGGGAGTTGATAACACCAAATTTTGTGATGTTTTTGGCCCTTATTTCATTGTCAAATCTGCCCTTTTAAACTATTTTCCTCTCCTTTTTGCCATTTTTTTGAATAAACAGGCCGTGCTACGCTCTTAACTCAATTTTATCATCTTTTGCTGAGTTTTCCTCGTTTTTCCACTCATTTATCAGCAAAAGGCCCGTTCCGGCCCATGATCATGTTCTACCTGCATCGACCCTCCTACCAGTCGGCCGACACACTCACTGCCCGACATACAGCAGCCCGATACAGCTGCCACACGACATGAGCGTGCCGCGCAAGGAAGATCTGATGGGCAGTACACCACTTACCCGACAGGGAGCTGTACTCGCCACGACTACTGAAGCGTGTCATGCGATACAAGCCACCCACTGGCAGGCACCCACTCGTCACGACACCCGACACGCTTATAGCCCGACACTCTCTGTGCCAGGAGACACACATATCAGGCATACTTAAAGCCGCCATAATAGAGCTGATGAACGACACATGGCACCCGGAGAACCGCAACTTCTCCCAACCGCTGCCTATAAATAGCAGCTACAGGACCTCAATGGGACGAGTCAGAATCTCATGAAAGCTAACTTGGGAAAGCACCTGGAGCTAGCGTGTCACGTCTCAAGGTGTACCGGGTGATACTAGGTGAACACTTCCCCGACCTGAGAGGGTAGGAATGGTTCACTTAGAATCCGCCCCGGTCACCGCAGTAGCCCGATATCGGCCAACGAGGACACCCAATATGAGTAACCCGATACCCTAAGCAACCTATAGTCCGACACGATACCGAGCCTGATACGAATCACCCATCACGGTGTGTCACCTGAGAGGGGGGCATCCCGTCACGACCGTATCGGGCAAGAGCACTTTGGTCGGCACGTCTGCCTGTCATGGCCTATCGCCCGACAAGGAGTGCCACCTGACACAGGCGTATCGGGCTAGAGGAATCTTAGGGATCTGCTGCTGCATGTCACTCATTAAGGAGACGATACCTATCTTTCCTTCTTCAGTCATTTACTTTCTTTAATTACGCAATGTAACCAAACCCTTTTATATAATGATTATGCTAATGGAATTAGATGAGCTTTAAATATCTGTTGGCCTTATGTTTGGTTCCTTTTTGTTGAATGATTACTTTGTTTAGCATCCGAACTCTAGCTTGTATGCTTGGATCATGTTTTGACTAGCTATCGAATCGTGTTTTCCGTTGTAGAAACCTCGAGAGAGGTGTTGTAGATCTAGTGTTTGGTCCGATCCAGGAGTATGAGAGTACACAAGATCGGAGTTTCTTTAGTGACCTTTCCACTCTAACCCAAGTCCAGCAACCTTGAGAGAGGTGTTGGTGCTTAGTTAGAGGTACCCTCTTTGAGAGAAGGGGTACTGGATGTTCCTGCTGCCGCTTGTTTTACCGAAGTTTCCTCCTTCGTTCCTTACCAAAGAAATAGTGTTATCTCCTCTGGTTCTTTTGTGCAAAACCCCTAAAAACTGATAAATGCTTAAAAACCTTAATTTTCCTTGTAACTGCAGTTGGAGATAGTTTTCTTTTATTTTTATCGATCTTTGCCTATTTTTCCCTTTGGGAACTTTATCCTCACCTTGCTTTTACCGGAGTGTAATGTGTTGATTCTGAGTCCTTAACACCACCACCCTTGTCCCTGTGGTTCGACCCCGATCGCTACTTCAGACCCCGTCATCGTTGCGGGGGCCTAAGATTCGGGTAATTTAAAAGTACGACTACTTCAAATCCGTTCCCTTTGGACGCACAATTTAGGCCGGTCAGTGTGCTTTAGAAAAAAGGTAGAATCTACTTTGCCTATGATATACCCATGATCTAACAAAAAGTTCTTTAATTTCTCATACCAAGCTCGAGGTGCTTGTTTGAGTCCATAGAGAGATTTTCGCAACAAATAAACATGGTTAGGTAAAATATCATGTTCAAAGCCAGGAGGTTGGGCAACATACACTTCCTCCTCAATTGTACCATTTAAAAATGTACTTTTAACATCCATTTGATACAGAAGAAAGTTTTTATAACTAGCAAAAGCAAGTAACATACGAATGAACTCAAATCTAGTTACAGGTGCATATGTTTCATCGAAATCTATACCTTCCTACTGATTGTAGACTTGAGCCACTAACCTTGCTTTATTCCTTACCACTTTGCCACTTTCATCAAGCTTGTTGTGGTAGACCCACTTGGTGTCGATGATCTTTCTATCACTTGGTCTTGGCACTAGGGTTCATACTCTATTATTTTCAAATTGCTCCAACTCTTCTTGCATAACTATGATCCAATCATCATCCCCAAGAGATTCCTTGACGTTCTTTGACTTGAGTTTTGAGATGAAGGCAATGTTGGCTTATTCTTTATTGAATGTAGCCCACGTCTTCACCCTTTCAAATGGATCACCTAAAATTATCTCTTTTAGATGATTCTTTGCAAACTGTGGAGTTGGATCCTTCTTCTCTTCATCTTTCTCTTTTTCTTGAGTGACCACCTCTTTTCCCTTTTGAGTGAAGTTGAGTTCTTTTAGAATAGGAATTACCTCACATGTAACATCATCATTTGGAACAATATCTTTGGGATTAGAGGGGTTAGTATCAATACACTTAACATTTATAGATTCTTCTACTTTACCAAGATCAATATTAAACACTCTATAAGCCTTGCTAGCAGTGCTATAGCCAAGAAAGAAAGCCTTGTAAGATTTTATATCAAACTTGTCGAGAGAATCTTTCATATTCAAAACAAAACAAGGACATCAAAAAACATGGAAATACTCAATAGAAGGCTTTATACCATGCCATATCTCATAGGGGGTTTTCTTCAAAGAAGGATGTGTAAAAACTTGGATTTGCACAAAGCATGAGTTACTGGCAGCTTCGGCCCAAAACTTCTTTGGAGTATCATACTCTAAAAGCATGGTCCTAGACATTTACTATAGTTACCTATTCTTCCTCTCAACAACTCCATTTTTTTTAGGTGTTCAAGGTGAATAAAAGTTATGTGCACAACCAGATTCTTGACAAAAATGTTCAAAAAGATCATTTTCAAATTCTCCCCCATGATCACTACAGATGGAAACGATGCAGCAAGAAGCTTCATTTTCAACTCATTTACAAAAGCTCGAGAAAACATCAAGCATATCAATCTTGTAAATGAGAAATAAGGTCCAAGTATATCTAGATAAATCATCTACATTAACAAGGAAATACTCGGAACCACAAAGCGATTAAGTTCTCATTGATCCAAATAGATCAATGTGAAGAAGTTCAAGAGCTCTTTTGTGTAAGGACCCTGACCCATGTTTTGGGCTAACCCTCTTTTCTTTGTTTATGGAAGGTGCTTAGAATCTTAATCTAATCTTATAAGATGTTTTGGTATCATGTGACAAGCTCATGTTTCCAGTTTGGTCCCGTTTGGATGCTGTTTAAGCAATATTTGCTTGTTTTGGACCAAAGTGCAATTTACCCAAAGTAAGGGGTTATATTGCAATATGTCACATGTAGTGCATGCCTTTAGTTCTCTAGCATCATTAGAAATAGAATGATGAGGTAGGGCTCCTTATGGAGGACCTATGTTCCAAGTTTGAGCTTGGCTGGTTGAAGCTTGTGCTTTGTGTGCTAGTTTTGGTATAAATTGCAAAATACCCAAAATGGAGGGGTCAATGTGCAATTTATCAGCTCTAGAGTATTCTTTCTTATGTGTGACATCATCTATAACGAGTATGGATGATGGGGCGTCATGTTTGGTTGATAGATGAGGAATGACATCTTTATATGGACTTTATAGCATATATATGTCACATGTGTATCTTGTCTTGTAGTGTATCGGCTAGGACATGAAGGTGTGTCACCCAAAAGGGGTGTATCGGCCATGGAAGCAGCCCATATGCACGATACACATTCTAGAGTGTATCACCAGGCCATTCATGAGCTGCTAGGGTGACAACAAGTGGCGTTTAGTGCTAGAGCAAGTGGCACCTTAGTTTATGTGGTTATGACACCTCTCCCTTGCTACCTCTCTCTTCCTTGTTGTATATAACTCCCTTCCTCCTTGACCAAGTGCTCCCTTTTGGCCACCATCTTTCCCCTTATTATTTGGGACGAGCATTGGAGCTTGGGAGCTAAAGGAGGACTCCCATGGAGCTTAGGAGGGCGAGCTCCTTGGCCATGGAAACTCCTTGTTCAAGATCTTACCTTGGTGAGTGATGCTTCTTGCTAGCCTTTCCTTATGCTTTATCCTTCATCACCTCCCTACCCTCTCGGCCATGGATGGGCCCTTGATATGAGTATGTTTTTCCGTGGTTATCTCCCCTCTTTCTTCTTCTTGAAGCTATATATAACCATGGTACCTTCTTCTTCTTCCTTTATTTCTTGAGGTATTGATGTTGGAGCCGAAGGCAAGCTTTGAGCTTCAGATGGATGACTCTCATGGAGGGGAACGTTTTCTTGGTGCTTGGATCATGGAGCTTTGTGCCTTTCATGGAGATCCTCTTAAGGTAGGTTACATAACTCTCAACCATCTCTATTATGTATACTCTCTGTATGCACATATATTGATCGTGTTCTTTAAATTGGTATCTATCTTTATGATGTTTATGAATGTGGAGCATGAGATCTGTTTTGATAAAGATGGTTACGTTTTACTACTGTCCATATGTTGTCTTTCTTGTACTTGATGGATAGAGGTTGAATATGGCTTGCATGATATGGGTCTTTGGCCGATACAACTAGGTTTCCCGATATGGCTTGCTTGCCCGATACGGTACCTTGTTCTATAGCTCATGCTTTGGTTGATAGTTATGGAAACACCCCTTTCTCGCCTTTGGACTTGAAAGGTGATCCTATGACCTAGATGTATGGGCGATATGATGAGTTGGTAATAGTTTTACCTTGGTGCCTGATATCCCTTATCCACCCTAGAGTTAGAGTTTCTTTGGGCGACATGAGTTGTCTACCCTTGTGGCATGATATGTTCTTGAGGTGGAATCCTTGGTAGATATGCTTGCTTGGGCGTTAGTTTGATCCTTGTATCCTTGGTCGATATGCCTAGTAAAGCTTAGTTGGTTACCATTATGGTCCTTTGGCCAATATCCCTTGTGGAGATGATGGATGGGTGATATACTATGTTGAGTGCCCTACCCGATACACCTTGTAGAGGTGGTTGCCCGATACACCTAGTCGAGATGGTTGGACGATAAACCATGTACATAGGATGCCTGATACACCCCCTTGTCTTGAGATGATCTTGGCCGTTATGTGAAGTTAGCTTAGTGTCCGACATGGTATTGGCTGATAGGCTTATATAGCTTGGTTCCCGACACAGCCTTGGCCGTTATCCTTATTTAGATGAGCTTGGGAAATATGGTATGGTGCTCAGGATGGCTTTGGCCGATACCACCATGTCTTAGTTGAGCTTTGACTTATATGAAGTGTTGGACGATATGGCTTGATGCCCGACATGCTAACCCTAGATGCTGGCCGTTATGCTGCTTCATGGACATGCACGACACCGTTCTTGGGCGTCATGGGTACCCTGGCCGATAGGGTCAACCCTTGGATGATGCTGAGATGGTTGCATGATAGGGGTTCCTTGGGCGACACCCCTTTGGTTGATATGGCTCATGTTGAAGGTTATCCGATAACCTTAACCCTAGCTTGGTGCACGTTAGACCCTTGGCTGATAGCCATGACAGTGCTACACGTTATACCTTGGTGATGGCTGCCCAAAACCATGAGTGCTAATGGAACCTTGATGCATGATAGAGGATGTACAATGGTTGTCTGATATGGTGGTGAGTTGCCTTAGGGTTGGAAACCCTAGCCGTTATACCTTTGGTAAGGGTATTGCTATACCGGGCACATCCTATAGTGAGGGATGGCGCTCCCCACCAAACCTTTAGTGAGGGTTGTGGGAGCTTTGGTGAGGGTTCTGATGACCTGAAATGCATATAGCTAATATATGTGGTCACATATCTGTTAATAATAATGATACATGTGATATGGTTTAATCACCTTGAACCCTGCACCTATGTTAATAATGAGATAAGATGATAAGTTGTGAACTCAGTATGTTTGGAAGGATATGATGTTACTACACATGATAATGTGACACAGGTATATGACCACAAGTATGGGCCATGATGTGTGCTCATGTTTAATAATAAAAGTATGATGAGCCAAGATGAAATGGGTTGTGGACCATTGTGCAGTGGTTATTTATGGGTAATGATAGATGAATCTTTGATAAGGTTGGATGGTGGGTCATGGTGTATGATCCATAAGATAATCCTTAGGGATGATGTGCTTAATAGTTAAAGATGCGGGATATGGTGGGATATACCTGACTTGATAGCTGTGGTGTATTGATGAATACACCAGTCATGACATTAATCTACATATGTTCATAATGATGAAAGAATATACCAATGTATAACCTTAATCTTGATGATATGATAATCAAAGATATGCTCATGAGATATGGGGCATGATGGGTTCTCACAGTTTGGTAATGATAATGTAATTGCATTGCTTGCATATACTACCTTGAATCTCATGTATATATGAACATGGATGATGTTCCAATTCTTTACACCTGAATTCCTGATAGCATGATAATCCCAATATGTTCTATGCTTGGTAATCGGATTATCTCTTTTTATGCAAGCTAACTATGTAGGTATATTGAATTCATAGCCAGGTAAGAGCTATGGTGATTATATGATTATGTGCTTTATGTATCACTTGATGAATGTGCAACGACTGAATAATAATGATATGTCTTGTTGATGAGATAACATATATCACCAGTATGATGAGAAAGGCCTTTTGAGGTGTGATCCTCTAGTAATGACATGAGGGATTGATATTTCCTAATGATGTTAATGATGCCTTGAGAGGCACTGGTGTAATGTGATGAACTCACGGATTGATATCCCATGATGATGAAGCCTTGAGAGGCAGTAGTACTACGAGATGATGTGAGGGATTTATATCCCATGGCAATGTGATGATTGTTGAGGGCAATGGAAATAGCAGTAACAATATAACACCAATGTAATGAATCTAATGTTGTTCATATTTTATATGTGGCTGCTTAATACAACTTGATTGCCCCAACAATCTACTTAAAATACATTAACTAATTACAGATGAATCTCTCATGTAGTTTGCCCTGGCCATAGATCCATCATCGTCAGTAGTTGGTGATGGTGAAATAGGTTCTCCTGTGGGTTAACCTGGAAGTGCATATTATTGAATATGTGTGGTTTCTCCTAGCCGAAAATGAGGAGGTTAGAGTGCAACTTTGGTTGCAGACTCCAGAGCGTGGTTTCAGGCCCGTAGCTCAATATGTTGGAATATGGTGATCAGGCCCATGAATCAGGATGTGTCTTGAGAGAGCATGAATGCGTTCATGGCTCAGAGCACAGTGAACATGCCTGTGGCTCAGTTTCACTAGCGCCAATACATGTACCAAGGTGGGCTAGGCAGAGGGTAGCCTGACCCTGTGGCTGAGGCCACTTAAGCATGAGACTGCAATCCTACTTGTTTTACACTCGTGCACTGACCACGAGGTGGAGAGGTCATGAAGTCCAACTCTTCCATCGACCTTTTATAGCACCGGCTTGGGTTTTGCAACCGAAGGTTGGATTTGAGTGGTACAACTCACATCCTCAGGGCATAATAAATCATAATCTAGCCGTATAGAATATATTTGCTTAAGGTAAAACACGAACATTGATTGAGGCCTTGCTTGTGTAGATGATCCAATTATATCTTGCAGTTATTTGTACGTTCTTTATATCTTGTGGTAATATCTTATCAAGCTTATCTTGTCAATCATGTTCCATAAAGAACATCTGGTTATAGGCCTCATAAATATCTTGGTCAGATTGGTGGTAAGATTAGCCCTGCTCAGTATACTGCTCTTATAATATGCTTATATCAGTTATCTGTGATCATAATAATGTTGGTAGAGGGTTATGTTTCTCGCTGGGACTGTGTGTCTCACCCCACGAGTTAATATTCCTTTTTAGGTGGACGTGCCTGGCGAGATGAAGATCATGTGGATGTGGATGATATGTAGAGATATCATACCCAATGGGATAGATAGTGTCTAGCAGTAGAGTCATATGTGTTGTCCCTATACACTCAGGTCTTCAGGAAGGACTTTTCGATGTTTCTTGCGTAATGATCGATGAACGGTTTTCAGTATGTATCCTGATGTAAAGCAGCATGACAAACAATTATTTCATGTAAAGAGATGATGGGAAATAATGTTATAGCACCCTGAAAAGATGTTATGAAATGAAAAAGTCTTGGCTCAGATATTATATATTTCATCTTGTGGTGCATGTTGTAAATCAGTTTTAATTTCCCGTGATTTTCGATAATCCACTGGTTTGTATGTAATCATGTTTTGTTGTGGATGAGGTGTTACATTGTTTGGTATCAGAGCTCTAGGTTCGCCGAGTCTACAGGGACACTAGGACTAGGATTAGGATGGTGTTTAAGGTTGGACCGTGACATAAAGGATGGTGCATACTACCTTATCTCAGTACTTGGATGCCCTGTCCAGGTATTCAAATATTGAAGACATAGGTCAGTGTGGAGCCTTAGATTGTTTCCTCCTTGATTACTCTGATCAAGTAGTCATTCTGGAGAAATCTAAAGAGCATAACAAGTTCGAAATACAATGTAAATATCTTAATCATGTCATAAAAGAGGTAAGTGAATGCACCATAACTCTTTAAAACATGTATGCTTGATAATCAAAAGAGGAAGTAATGGTTCTATGAAACCTAAATCTGTATAAGTATATGATGAGATAAGTTCTTGAAACTGTAATCTCAAGAGATATACATGATAAAAGACAGATTAACTTGTGATAACAACGTAAGTTAAAACATAGAACTTACACAAGATGAAGAAAGTACTTGAAATCAAAGATATAGTTAGAAGAAAGAGAAGAACAAGTGATGAGTAAACAAGATGGAACCTGAGATAATCTCAGACCAACCAATGAATGTAAGCAGAAATGTAAAAGCATAAAGTATAGATCCGTGACAAGAAAGACAAAACAAGGGAGATGATCCATGTCCAGTAAAATATATGTGAAGAGTAACGATCTTTTTCACACAAAGAAAAAAAAATGATATAATCAGGGACTAATCATGATCATGATGAAACGGTAATGAGAGAAAGAGAATAATAACATGTAATGGTCTTGATGTTTCTTGTGATGAGTGCAAGGAACCCAAGAAGATACAAGATAAAAACTACATGGAACAAGGTTTAACGCTATATAAACAGTTGGAAACTCATGTAAGGATCAAAGAAATTGATAATATCCTCCCCTTTGATATGAAACCATATATGTTGATGGGTTGATGGGAGGAGTTTGTTCTTTTTCATCCCTTCCTTTTGAGGGAGTGGCAGTCAAGTGGACCTTGTGTCACTTGATATGTGTGCCTTTGAAGTGATCGTTGTTTTGATACTTCAAAAAGTATCAGCTGATCTTGGACATTGGTTTCCAAGATGGAGATGTCTGTGATAGATGATGATGGTAGGATCCTCTTGGCATGCCTTCTGAGAAGGGGTTGAGAATCAAGATGCCTAGATCATGGAGGTATGATGGTGAACCATCCTGATCAATCATCCTTGACCTTGAACCTACAAGCTGGAAGCTTATTTTAGAGTTTGGATCTATGTGGTGACCCTCAAGGCAGCAGATCAACATCACAAAGGAACACCGATAAGGATAAGCAAGTGAGGACCAGATGGTTTGACCAGGAAGAAGATGGCAACATGTAACAGTTAGATCTCGAGGCATGAGCTAACCAGAAATGGTAGTATGACCAGTGTGTGGTGGCAGGTTGAATGGAGTCACTCCATTCTGCTTTGTCTTCTTCTTACCTCTTATCTGCTCTAGTTGATCCAATTCAGGATGTACCCTCCTGTGAGTGCTTGTTGTATGTTTGGTAGATGTTTCCTTCCTGATAGTTAGAAGAAAGATAGCCTGTTGTCGAGCACCTTGTTGATGACCTGGTTGTGCAGGATGAAGTATACTCTTCTCCGTATCCTTTCTTTTCCTGGATGTGACAGTCGGGTGAAACCCTTTCCCTGTGACATGTCAAGGATTGTTATAACCCTGGGAATGGATATCCTTGGAAAGGTGTGAAGTGGTCTCAGATGGAGAAGTTGGCTTTGGATTCGACCTAGCTAAGTGCCTATAGTATGGCTATCACTTGTTAGGGGTTTATGCTCCGCATAAACATGACATCAGAAGGTATGCACCCAAGAAAAAGGAAGTGCGGTGAGGTCATCTTGGGAAAGTTTATCATGTTGAGTCTGTTTCCTCGACAACTCCTGGCTAAGTTTGAGTAACAAACGATCCAGGTGGGATGTGCAGTGGTTAGAGATGGACGAACAAGGGTTGAGAATCATATCCTGATCAGTTGGGATAATGCATATCTGTTACCATCTGAGTTGGTACTCGTTGTGCTCTTGGGAGCTGACATGAACACATGACAGGCTTGAAACTGAGATGATGTGGTTGTTGTTTAACCAAGATGTTTAACTTCTTTTCGTGTTCAGCCTTAAGCGATGCATAATGAGGTGCCTCATGAGCCTTGTCTTATGCATGCATGTGTTTTGTAGAGTATGTATCTTGTGATAATTTCTTCTAGATCTTCCTTGGATTAGAGACATCTTTTGTGAAAGGAGAAGGAACAGTTGGAACGCATATGGCAGAAGGATAGTGATACTAGCTATGTGAAGATTAAGTAGAGAACCTGTGAGATCAGAGTAGTGCAATGAAAATGTAATGAGTAATATGATATATCAGTAAAAGGAACGGATACCTGAGTAATACAAGTTGCATGTGATGTTCCAGTATCACAAGGATGTACCCGATGAAGGATGATAAAACAAAAAGGGGTTGAGTTGTAACCAGTGCAAGGAAACCCTGAGTTAGCTCTGGGAGAACAACAATTATAACGGTCATGATCTGTGACACTTAGGAGCTTTGTGGAGTTGCATGATGTGATGCATGAGTAACACCTCTCTTCTTTCCGCTCGGGATTTCGGGGACAAAATCCTTGTTAGGGGTTTATGAATTGTAAGGACCCTGACCCAGGTTTTGGGCTAACCCTCTTTTCTTTGCTTATGTAAGGTGCTTAGAACCTTAATCTAATCTTCTAAGATGTTTTGGTATCACGTGACAAGCTCACGTTTCTAGTTTGGCCCCGTTTGGATGCTGTTTGAGCAATATTTGCTTGTTTTGGACCAAAGTGCAATTTACCCAAATAAGGGGTTATATTGCAAAATGTCACATGTAGAGCATGCCTTTAGTTCTCTAGCATCATTAGAAAGAGAACGATGAAGTAGGGCTCCTTATGGAGGACCTATGTTCCAAGTTTGAGCTTGGCTGGTTGAAGCTTGTGCTTTGTGTGCTAGTTTTGGTATAAATTGCAAAATACCCAAAATGGAGGGGTCAATGTGCAATTTATTAGATCTTTAGTCTTCTTTCTTATGTGTGACATCATCTAGAACGAGTATGGATGACGGGGCACCATGTTTGGTTGATAGATGAGGAATGACATCTTTATATGGACTTTATAGCATATATATGTCACATGTGTATCTTGTCTTGTAGTGTATCGACTAGGACATGAAGGTGTGTCACCCAAAGGGGGTGTATCGGCCATGGCAGCTGCCCAGCTGCACGATACACACTCTAGAGTGTATCACCAGGCCATGCATGAGCTGCTAGGGTGACGACAAGTGGTGTTTAGTGCTAGAGCAAGTGGCACATTGGTTTATGTGGTTATGACACCTGTCCCTTGCTACCTCTCTCTTCCTTGGTGTATGTAACTCCCTTCCTCCTTGACCAAGTGCTCCCTTTCAGCCACCTTCTTTCCCCTTCTTGTTTGGGATGAGCATGGGAGCTTGGGATCTAAAGGAAGACTCCCATGGATCTTAGGAGGGCGAGCTCCTTGGCCATGGAAACTCCTTATTCAAGATCTTACCTTAGTGAGTCATGCTTCTTGCTAGCCTTTCCTTATGCTTTCTCCTTCATCACCTCCCTACCCTCTCGACCATGGATGTGCCCTTGATATGAGTAGGTTTGGTCGTGGTTATCTCCCCTCTTTCTTCTTCTTGAAGCTATATATAACCATGGTACCTTCTTCTTCTTCCTTTGTTTCTTGAGGTGTTGATGTTGGAGCCGAAGGCAAGCTTTGAGCTTCGGATGGATGTCTCTCATGGAGGGGAACATTTGCTTGGTGCTTGGATCATGTATCTTTGTGCCTTTCATGGATATTCTCTTAAGGTGGGTTACATAACTCTCAACCATCTCTATTATGTATACTCTCCGTATGCACATATATTGATCTTGTTCTTTAAATTGATATCCATCTTTATGATGTTTATGCATGTGGAGCATGAGATCTGTTTTGATAAAGATGGTTACATTTTACTACTTTCCATATGTTGTCTTTCTTTTACTTGATGGATAGAGGTTGAAGATGGCTTGCACGATATGGTTCTTTGGTCGATACAACTAGGTTGCCCGATATGGCTTGCTTGCCCGATACAGTACCTTGTTCTATAGCTTATACTTTGGTTGATAGTTATGGCAACACCCCTTTCTCTCCTTTAGACTTGAAAGGTGATCCTATGACCTAGATGTATGGGCTATATGATGAGTTGGTAATAGTTTTACCTTGGTGCCCGATATCCCTTATCCACCCTAGAGTTAGAGTTGCTTTGGGCGACATGAGTTGTCTACCCTTATGGCATGATATGTTCTTGAGGTGGAATCCTTGGTAGATATGCTTGCTTGGGTGTTAGGTTGATCCTTGTATCCTTGGTCGATATGCCTAGTAAAGCTTAGTTGGTTACCGTTATGGTCCTTTGGCCAATATCCCTTATGGAGATGATGGATGGGCGAAACACTATGTTGAGTGCCCTGCCCGATACACCTTGTAGAGGTGGTTGCCCGATACACCTAGTCGAGATGGTTAGACAATACACAATGTATAGAGGGTTCCTGATACACCCCTTGTCTTGATATGATCTTGACCATTATGTGAAGTTAGCTTAGTGCTCGACATGGTATTGGCAGATAGGCTTTGATAGCTTGGTTCCTGGCACAACCTTGGTCGTTATCCTTGTTTAGATGAGCTTGGGCGATATGGTATGGTGCCCAGGATGGCTTTGGGCGATACCACCATTTCTTAGTTGAGCTTTGACTTATATGAAGTGTTGGATGATATGGCTTGATGCCCGACATGCTAACCCTAGATGCTGGCCATTATGCTGCTTCATGGCCATGCACGACACCGTTCTTGGGCGTCATGGGTACCCTGTCCGATAGGGTCAACCCTTGGATGATGCTGAGATGGTTGCACAATAGGGGCGCTATAACGACCCCGTCTCCCGGTAACCCCCACTTAAGGGAGATGATGGAGTTTTAATTTGCAACACCACTAAAAATCCTAGAGATGATTAGTCTCTAAGTTTAGCCTTGCTAGTACTATGGTAAGAACTCCACCCACATGTGCTAAGACATGTGGAAGTCTTATCGTAGTATAGTTAAGGGTCGAATCCTCGGGACAACGGTCTTGACGAAGTCAAGATGGAAAACGTTTAGCTTTTACTTAACAACTTAAAGATTGATATTTAGATCGAAAGTTTGATTTGGTTGTTTTAAACTAAGTACAAAGAAAGTAAGGCAAGAAAGTAAATAAAGCAAGTAAATCTTAAGAGTTAACAAATGGTGATGAATCACTGGGGTTAAGCAGGTATTTACCACCGCTACACATGCATTGTATATGTACTAAGCAAGACTTAAAAGCTAGATGCATGGATGTTTCCACAAGACCGATGCCTTATAAGACAAGAGCGATGTGTTGTATCTAAGGGTGTTCCACAAGACCGATGCCCACATAAGACAAGAGCGATGCATTGCACCCTTCGATATTCCACAAGACCAATGCCCATATAAGAAAAGAGCAATGCATCTCATCCTTCAAGGGTTAAGTAACTCTAATACGGTACATCCTACGCGTCACTGAAGGATGTAGTCTCCGAAAAGAGAATCTTACTCAACCTCATGAAACGTGCATCTAAAACTAACAAGCGAGCGATAATTATCAAATCGAATAGCGTCTCTGTAGACCTAGTTTCCGGTGAGGGATAACCTAGCTACGAGAAGTGTGGGAATGATGCAACGCCAGCCATCCCCGAACGAATGGTCACATGCTTTACATCATTCCCCTCGCAAAGTGTGTTCCTCGACTTACCAAAGGTCTCTTCCATACAGATGGGAGTGTGCCAGATGGTAGTGAGTTTACTCCACTCTTTGAGATACACTCCTAGACACTGAAACGGATGCGTGGTGGGTACACACACCAGAAACCAACACTAAATCGGTATTCAAGCCTCGATAGCGGTCGTAGACAAACCACAACGAAAGACAATAAATGCATACAAGAACGTGGCCACCATTCAAGCATGTGTGAAACGATTTAGCATTAAAACGAAGTGATAACATCTTTTTTTACAGTACAAAATACAAAACATGGGCAGCGGGGCTAGTCCCCGCACCCCAGTGGATGGAACTACTCGCTCCTCATAGAGGGAGCAACAAAGAAGGAGGCAAGAAGAGATAGAAAGAACATCATCTCCACTGAGGAGAGAAGGTTGAACCCTTGGTGGAGAGAGCAACGATCTCCACCCCTTTGTAGCTTGCTTGATGACGGATCTTCTCCTCTCACCTTCCTTGTTGATGAGAGAGAGAGAGTAGCTTGCAATGGACGTGAGTCTCAGACCGGCAGCCTCGAGTGATGGATGGAGTTGTTCTGGTGGTAGAGAGGCAGCCTCTGGATGTCTGGACTCTCCCCCTGGACGGCCCTGAGATCTTATTTATAGGCTTTGAGTGAGATCCAAACGGTTTGGAGACCGTTTGGCGTCAAACGGTCTTGAGACCGTTTGAGCTCAAACGGTCTTGAGATCGTTTGGCGTCAAACGGTCTTGAGACCGTCTGGGCTCAAACGGTCTTGAGACCGTTTGGGCTCAAACGGTCTTGGGATCGTTTGGCGTCAAACGGTCTTGAGATCGTTTGGCGTCAAACGGTCTTGAGACCGTCTGGGCTCAAACGGTCTTGGGATCGTTTGGCTTCATGCGGTCTCGGGACCGTTTGAACTCCATGCGGTCTTGGGACCGTTTGGCTTCATGCGGTCTCGGGACCGTTTGAACTCCATGCGGTCTTGGGACCGTTTGGCTTCATGCGGTCTCGGGACCGTTTGAACTCCATGCGGTCTTGGGACCGTTTGGCTTCATGCGGTCTCGGGACCGTTTGAACTCCATGCGGTCTTGGGACCGTTTGGCTTCATGCGGTCTCGGGACCGTTTGAACTCCATGCGGTCTTGGGACCGTTTGGCTTCATGCGGTCTCGGGACCGTTTGAACTCCATGCGGTCTTGGGACCGTTTGGCTTCATGCGGTCTCGGGACCGTTTGAACTCCATGCGGTCTTGGGACCGTTTGGCTTCATGCGGTCTCGGGACCGTTTGAACTCCATGCGGTCTTGGAACCGTTTGGCTTCATGCGGTCTCGGGACCCTTTGAACTCCATGCGGTCTTGGGACCGTTTGGATCCACTCGACCCTTGGGCTGGTTTATTCTTTTGTTATTTTTTTGTGCTTTTTTTCTGCAATTATAAAAGGAAAAGTTAGTTTGATGATGTATTTACAAAAAAGGGTAAAATTAGGTTTAAGTACAATATAAATGTAGAAAGAGTATGGAAAACTAAAGAAAAAGACTAAGATAAACTACTAAAATAGGAGGTTATCACCCCCCTAACTTAGAGTCTAGCTTGTCCTCAAGTTAGATAGAGCTGAGACATGAAATGGCGCGGCGATCTTAATTAAAATTTCCCCATATTCTTGCTTCAATTCTTGACCTGAGTTCCCCAGGGGTCGTATCGAGGCTTATTGCATGCCTTGATCTTTTGGATTTCGAGAGTTGCCTGGATTTCAGGTTTTTCCATATCTCAAAGTTCGCCTTGGGACCACTTTTATTTTGTGCATGCTGTTGACTCTAATCAACTTTATACCTCTCTGGAAACCTATTGGAAGCTAGAGAGGGTATGAGGGTTGGCTAAAGGCTTTGAAGTGTAACTCCCCTTCGAGTGGGGGAAGGGCTGTCTATGCTTTTTAGGATCTCACTACCGGACACGACACATCTGCCTTTATGAGGGCAGCTGAATGTACCGACCGGGCAAGTCCTTTATTAGCCTTTTTATATACTTGGAACTTTTAGGGTTTCACTACCGGACGCGACGCATCTGCCTTTGTGAGGGCAGCGGAATGTGCCGGCCGGGTGAGCCCTTTATCAGTTCTTTATATAGGTCCTTATTCGTGGCACAACTCTCCTAATTTTATTCGTCTCTCTGGCTTTTATTCAAAAACTCACAGGCTTGGGTTTTGGGATGAGGATTTATTTTGGGCGGCCAAGCCTCTTTTATTTTGAAGAGAGGAAAGTTGTTCTTAAAGTTTTTCAGCATGCACTTATTTGGTTTGTGGTCCACTTGCAGATCTTTTTGACTTGGAATTTGCCTGATTTCCCTCTCATCCTTGAGATCTCGGCCTATTTCTGCCCTGATTTTGACCTATGGAGAGTCAGATAAAGAATTGGAGCACAAATATAGGATCCATAATGGATGGGGGTTGATAAATCGCCATTTGATGTCTACGTGCTAAAAACTTGTAGAGACTAACATGATTCTAGAGTTAGTTGAGGTGACTTATTTTAAGGAAAAGGGTGTATAGAGATTGATACCTAGCCCTTGTCTGATGACCCCCCCCTAACTCATCACACACTCTGTCCTCAGAGTGGGAAAGTGATAGGGTGAGAAGTCATTTGAACAAGGGCTGCGAGCTAGGCCAAAAATTGCGGTAACCCCCGGAGATTGGAGTAGGGTGGATGTGAGTTGGGGTGCCTTGTAGCGCTGACTCAGGAGCTTTATTGATGTCGCAGTGCATTCCTTTGCAATTGTGTCTTGATATTGTAGACGAAATCTGCAATTCTAGCAACGAATCTGCTAGACAATATCAAGACAAAATTGCAAAGGAGTGCACTGCGATATGTGCTGCTTGATTGCACAAAAGCTCCCAAACGGTTTGAGGACCGTTTGGTTCCAAACGGTTTGAAGACCGTTTGGTTCCAAACGGTTGGAGGACCGCTTGGAAAGCGAGGAGCCGCAGGTCGCCGGCGCGGGGGGGGGGGGAAGGTGGAACGGGGCGAAGGTGGAACGGGGCGAGGGTTTGAAGGTGGGTGGAGGAAACGGCGACTGGCGCGATAGTGGCGACGGAACGGCACGGCAACAAAGAACATCATTTGACGACGACTGCGAAGGTGGCGTGGAGTGAGCAGCGTGCTTGGAGTCGCCAGACAAACTTGTGGAAGGTGGATTGAGAAGCTTGCGCGGAAGCACAGAAGCAAAAAGGTGAAGTTCTGCGCACTAAAAGACTGTAGAGTGCGAAGATTCGAAGAAAGGAAGATGGAGATGCGGGGTCGGTATTTATAGCGGTGACTTATTGTAATCCAAACAGTTTCAAGACCGTTTGGTTCCAAACGGTTTCAAGACCGTTTGGTCCCAAACGGTTTGAGGACCGTTTGGTCCCAAACGGTTTCAAGACCGTTTGGTCCCAAACGGTTTGAGGACCGTTTGGTCCCAAACGGTTTCAAGACCGTTTGGTCCCAAACGGTTTCAAGACCGTTTGGTCCCAAACGGTTTGAGGACCGTTTGGTCTCAAACGGTTTTAAGACCGTTTGGAGTATAAATATATTTGTATATTTTTTTTTTGTATTTTTAGATTTAGTAATGAAAGAACTTAGAGAAAGCAAAACAAAATTAAGAGAGTATAAAGCTAGAAAATTGGAGAAATTGATACTCAGGTCTTGGGTTGCCTCCCAAGAAGCGCCTTGGTTTTACGTCACTGGCTCGACGAAATTGTGGGCGTAGCGTTTCTGACATCGAGGGTTTGTTGATGTGTTTTGTCTTCCTGAGTGTAGTATCTTTTTAAACGGTGTCCGTTGACCGTTCGTTCGCTTCCGTTGTTGTTGATGATAATGACAGCTCCAGTTGGGTAGATATGTTTTATAGTGAAGGGTCCGGACCATCTTGTTCGAAGCTTTCCGGGGAATAATTTGAGCTTGGAATTGAATAAGAGCACTTTGTCACCAACGGTGATATCTTTTCTCCTAAGATGTCCATCGTGCCACATTTTCGTTTGCTCCTTATAGATTCTGGCACTGTGATATGCTGTCATGCGGAGTTCTTCTAGCTCCTGTAGTTGAAGTTGTCTGTTCTCTCCTGCACTTTTAAGGTCGAAGTTTAGTTGCTTGATGGCCCACCAGGCTTTATGTTCCAGTTCTACTGGAAGATGACATGATTTACCGTACACCAAGCGGAACGGAGTTGTTCCAATTGGTGTTTTGTAAGCCGTACGATATGCCCAGAGGGCGTCAGGAAGTTTGGTGGACCAATCAGTGCGATTTTTGTTCACTGTTTTTTCAAGAATCGCTTTTATCTGTCTATTGGATACTTCCACTTGGCCACTAGTTTGCGGGTGGTAAGGTGTGGCAACTTTGTGATGGACTCCATATCTTTTTAGTAATGCTTCGAAACTTCGTTCCAGAAAATGGGTCCCGCCATCGGATATGACCGTTCTTGGGACTCCAAATCTTGGAAAGATGGTATCTTTGAATAATTTGACAACAGGTTTGGAGTCATTAGATGCAGTGGGGACAGCTTCGACCCACTTCGAGACGTAATCCACAGCGACCAAAATGTACGAGAAACCATATGATGAGGGGAAAGGTCCCATGTAGTCTACCCCCCATACATCAAACAGCTCAATTTCCTGCCACATGGTAAGAGGCATTTCATCTCTTTTTGATATGTTGCCCGAAAATTGGCATTTATCACAGGATTTGACAAAATTATGTGAGTCTTTTGATATGGTGGGCCAAAAGAAACCAGATTGTAGAACTTTTATGGCAGTTTTCTTGGCGCCCATATGCCCCCCCGTGGGTCCGGAGTGGCAGTGTTCCAAAACCGATGTTATTTCTTCTTCTGGAAGGCATCGACGAAAAAGTCCGTCGGCACAGAGGTAGAACAAGTAGGGTTCATCCCAATGATAACGTTTTACGTCATGAAGGAATTTCCTTTTATCTTGATAAGTAGCAGACGGGTGAATGATCCCTGTGGCTAGATAGTTGACAATATCTGCAAACTAAGGGAAAGTATGAGTGGCTTTCATAAGTTGATCATCAGGAAGAGAGTCCCTGATAGGGATTTTATCTTTGTCTTCAACCTCGATTCTACTGAGGTGATCGGCGACAACGTTCTCTACGCCACTTTTATCTTTGATTTCTAGATCGAATTCTTGAAGCATCAATACCCAGCGGATGAGCCTGGGTTTGGCATCTTGTTTCTGAATCAAATGTCTGATAGCAGAATGGTCAGTGTAGACAATCACCTTAGAGCCGATCAGGTAGGAGCGGAATTTTTCGAAGGCGTAGATGATAGCTAGGAACTCTTTTTCTATGGTCGTGTAGTTTCTTTGTGCTTCATCCAGCGTTTTGGACGCATAGTAGATGACATAGGGTTTCTTGTCGATTCGTTGTCCTAAAACGGCCCCTATGGCATAATCACTTGCGTCACACATAATTTCAAAGGGTTGCGACCAGTCTGGAGCCCTTAAAATAGGTGCGGAAATTAGTGCTTTTTTAAGGGTGGAGGAACTTTGCATACATTCTTGGTCAAAAATAAACTCGGCATCTTTTGTCAGGAGTTGGGTCATGGGTTTAGCTATTTTTGAGAAATCTTTGATGAACCTTCTGTAAAACCCGGCATGACCTAGGAAAGCTCGGACTCCTCTTATGTCCTTTGGAGGTGACAACTTCGAGATGACATCAATCTTTGCTTTGTCGACCTCGATCCCTCTATCACTTACTCTATGTCCGAGGACGATACCCTCTGTTACCATGAAATGGCATTTTTCCCAGTTCAGGATAAGGTTTGTTTCCTTGCAACGTTGCAGGACTTGTTCGAGATTATTTAGACAGTTATCGAAAGATTCTCCATAAACAGAGAAATCATCCATAAAGACTTCCATAATAGATTCAGTTAATCCGGCGAAAATGGCGGACATGCAGCGTTGGAAAGTAGCAGGAGCGTTACATAGCCCGAATGGCATTCTTCTAAAAGCATATGTCCCGAAGGGGCAAGTGAAGGTGGTTTTTTCTTGGTCCTTTGGATGTATGGGTATTTGGTAGAACCCAGAGTAACCATCGAGATAACAAAAATATTTTTGGTGGGCCAAGCGCTCCAGGACTTCGTCTAGAAAGGGTAGAGGGTAGTGGTCTTTCCTTGTGGCTTTATTTAACTTCCTATAATCGATGCACATTCTCCACCCAGTTACAGTCCTAGTAGGTACGAGCTCATTTTTATCGTTGATCACTACAGTAGTGCCCCCTTTCTTTGGGACAACTTGAACTGGACTAACCCACTGAGAGTCGGAGATAGGGTAGATCATACTAGCTTTAAGCAGTTTGAGGACTTCCAAACGGACTACCTCTTTTAAATTTGGGTTCAATTTTCTTTGATGTTCGCGAGTGGGTTTAAATTCTTCAACCATAGGAAGCTTGTGCATACACAGAGCCGGATTTATGCCTGTGAGGTCGGTTATTTTATAACCGATGACCTTTTTGTGTTTCCTTAGTTTGTCTAGAAGTCTGACTTCTTGGTCTTCGGTGAGGGTGGAGCTGATAATAACTGGGTATAGCTCTTCCTTATCCAGGAAAACATATTTGAGTCCTGTTGGTAGGGTCTTCAATTCAGGGGTTTTTGGTGGTTCTGCTGCTTCAATAGTCGTTATGGCTTTAAGCTCTTCAAAGGTAGCCTTTGGTGCTTCTTCTACCGTTTCTAGATATTGGATGCATTGCTGGACTAGTTCATTTGCAGAGAACTCGACTTCGGGATTGATAAGAGCATTTTCAAGTTCGTCGATTGGCTCGGAGATTTCTAGTTGCGACATTTGTTGGATTGCGTCTAAAAGAAAGACTTCTTCTTGAATGTTAGGGCCTTTCATGCTGTCAAGGACACGGAATTGAATGGCTTCTTTTCCGAGTCTAAGGATGATGGTTCCGGCTTCAACATCGATTAGTGCTCTGGCTGTAGCTAGGAAAGGCCTGCCGAAAATGATCGGATATCTCAAGTCTTCTTTAATATCCATGATGACAAAATCACATGGAACATAAGCATCCTTGCCTATTCTTACTGGAACGTCTTCAATGATTCCCAAAGGTGCGGTTATGGTGGAGTCAGCAAGTTGAATAGTCATTGCTGTAGGTAGCAGGTCTGTGAAACCAAGGCGTTGGCACATTGAGAAAGGCATAATGGATATACTAGCCCCGAGGTCAGCTAATCCTTTCTTTGTGGATGCGTTTCCAATGCAACATTGGATTCCGAAAGAACCTGGGTCCTTCTTCTTTTTGGGCAGGTTGTTCAAGATGATGTCAGAGGTGGTTTGGGCAAGCTTGACGGTTTCCTGCTCTTTGGTGATATATTTACGTGATAGCAAAGTTTTGAGATACCTTGCCCATGCTGGTACTTCGGATAGAGCGTCGAGGAGTGGGATGTCGATATAAAGTTTCTTCATTGCTTCCTTGAATTTCTGAAACCTGGCATCCATTTTTGTTTCTTGCAGTCTGCCTGGATATGGAATCCTTGGTTTGAATTGCGGGACCTTGGGTTCTGCGGGTACATACTCTCTGTTTTTGTCCTCGGTGTCTTCGGGAGATTTCCCAATCTCTTGTTGTGAGATATCTTTCGTCAAAAGAATTGGCACATCATCATCATCTAGAGCGATCTTGATGGGTTCAGGCAGAATGAGTCCCGATCTTGTGGTGATGGCGTTCAGCTGTTCGTGTTCATTTTGCCCATTTGGTTCAGGCTGCCTATTAGAAACGCCAGCTGAAGACTTCAACTGTGCAGCAATCTGAGCTAGCTGGGTTTCAACTGCCCTTTGTTGGGCTTGCTGGCTAGCTAGCATAGTTTGCTGAGACTGAAGCATTTGCTTTATCAAAGATAGTTCATCTTCCGGCTGCGTGGTAACATTCTTCTGAGAATTTTGTTGTTGGTATTGTTGAACGTGCAATTGTGGGTGAAGCGGGGGGTGAGTGTACTGGTAGTAGGCTGACTGATTTCTAGGGTAGTTAACCCTAGGGAAGTTGTTTCTTGGATTCCCTTGATTGTTTGATAGCCCAGGAGGCAACCTACTGTCAAATCCCCCTTGAGTCTGGTGTTGCGGGTTTGCAGTCCCAGAAGGGTTCCCATACTGGAATCCAGGATGGTTCCTTGGTTGACTGGGATTATAGTAGACTTGCCCGGGAATAGTATGGATAGAGTTGACTTG
Organism: Alisma plantago-aquatica; assembly: GCA_963693085.1. NCBI lineage: Eukaryota > Viridiplantae > Streptophyta > Magnoliopsida > Alismatales > Alismataceae > Alisma > Alisma plantago-aquatica. Next base: position 78,248,881 of record OY856409.1, on the reverse strand, counting down.
CTCCGGAGTCTGATCTTCAATCTGATTAGTGATGGCCTCATAGGGTTGTGGTGGTGGATGAAGATCCATCATCACATTATAAAGCATTCCGCAGGATAGGGTCGGATGATCTGATGCATGACAAGCTTCACAGGAACCTGTGACAGCTTTGACTTGATGCAGCTGCGTGGTTTGTTTCTTGTTGAATTCCCCTAGAGATGATTCAAGGGTTTGCTGTTTATGGGCGATTGCTTTCAGAGCCTCTGCTATTGACTTTAATTCCGTGGATTCCTCAGCTTTAAAGACTTTGAGGACGCCTTTTCCGGCTGTTCGCCCCCAGTTGGACTGGTTTTCAGCCCCTAAAGTGACGATCTTCTAGGCGTCTTCATAGTTTTTCCTCATGAAATTTCCTCCAGATGAGGAATCTAGGAACTGTTTAATGTCATCATTTACCCCCCGATAAAAAGTCTCAATCAGTTGATTTTGCGAAATCCCATGATGAGGGCATTTTCGAAGAAGTTCTTTGAAACTTTCCCATGCCTCGGAGAGGGTCTCTCCAGGAAGTTGAGAGAAATGGTTGATCTGCCCTCTGATTTCGTAAGTAAGCGAGGGTGGAAAAAACTTCTCCAGGAATTTCTCCTCTAGAGGGGCCCAGGTGGTAATAATGGGTTCTCTATCCAATGAATTATACCAACTTAAGGCCCTTCCAGATAGAGTGAAATGAAACAGATGGAGCATTATTGCGTCGAAAGCGATGCCAGCTTGTGGGACCAGTCGGCATAATGCCTTAAACCGTTTCAGGTGGTCCATGCAGTCGTTTCCAGAACTTCCAGAGAAAGAAATCCCTTGCATAATCTGAATCCATTGGGTCCGGATCTCGAAGTGTGGGATGTTAATGATCGGAGGCCGGACCGGATGGTTATCTTCGTAATTCTTCGGGATGACGTAATCCCGAAGTTGCTTGTTTCTTAACGCGAGTTGAGCAGCAGCTTGCTCTGCTTGGATGCGTGCCTGTACTTCAGCTCGGATCTCAGCTTGCACCTGAGCACGAGTGTCAGCAATGAGTTGTGCTCGTTGTGCTGCTATGGCTGCGTTGACTCTTTCTGCAACAAGGCGTTGCTCTTCGGCCATCTGTCTGGCTCTTTGGCGGTTTAGTCTATTCCTTCGGTGAAAACTTCTTTCTACCTCAGAATCGTATTCTGGTTCAGGGGAGAATCCGATGTTATGTGGGGGTTGCATACACGTTTTCTACCTGAGTAGAAGGAAAATCTCAAGTTAGGAAAAATGGAGGGAAATGAAAAAGATCAAGAAATATTGGATTGGTTATTAAAGAAAAAGTGTAAAATCCTAATCAACCAAGAAATTGGTAAGTAAAAACTAAAAAGTTCCGTTGTCCTCGGCAACGGCGCCAATTTTTGATGGAGTTTTAATTTGCAACACCACTAAAAATCCTAGAGATGATTAGTCTCTAAGTTTAGCCTTGCTAGTACTATGGTAAGAACTCCACCCACATGTGCTAAGACATGTGGAAGTCTTATCGTAGTATAGTTAAGGGTCGAATCCTCGGGACAACGGTCTTGACGAAGTCAAGATGGAAAACGTTTAGCTTTTACTTAACAACTTAAAGATTGATATTTAGATCGAAAGTTTGATTTGGTTGTTTTAAACTAAGTACAAAGAAAGTAAGGCAAGAAAGTAAATAAAGCAAGTAAATCTTAAGAGTTAACAAATGGTGATGAATCACTGGGGTTAAGCAGGTATTTACCACCGCTACACATGCATTGTATATGTACTAAGCAAGACTTAAAAGCTAGATGCATGGATGTTTCCACAAGACCGATGCCTTATAAGACAAGAGCGATGTGTTGTATCTAAGGGTGTTCCACAAGACCGATGCCCACATAAGACAAGAGCGATGCATTGCACCCTTCGATATTCCACAAGACCAATGCCCATATAAGAAAAGAGCAATGCATCTCATCCTTCAAGGGTTAAGTAACTCTAATACGGTACATCCTACGCGTCACTGAAGGATGTAGTCTCCGAAAAGAGAATCTTACTCAACCTCATGAAACGTGCATCTAAAACTAACAAGCGAGCGATAATTATCAAATCGAATAGCGTCTCTGTAGACCTAGTTTCCGGTGAGGGATAACCTAGCTACGAGAAGTGCGGGAATGATGCAACGCCAGCCATCCCCGAACGAATGGTCACATGCTTTACATCATTCCCCTCGCAAAGTGTGTTCCTCGACTTACCAAAGGTCTCTTCCATACAGATGGGAGTGTGCCAGATGGTAGTGAGTTTACTCCACTCTTTGAGATACACTCCTAGACACTGAAACGGATGCGTGGTGGGTACACACACCAGAAACCAACACTAAATCGGTATTCAAGCCTCGATAGCGGTCGTAGACAAACCACAACGAAAGACAATAAATGCATACAAGAACGTGGCCACCATTCAAGCATGTGTGAAACGATTTAGCATTAAAACGAAGTGATAACATCTTTTTTTACAGTACAAAATACAAAACATGGGCAGCGGGGCTAGTCCCCGCACCCCAGTGGATGGAACTACTCGCTCCTCATAGAGGGAGCAACAAAGAAGGAGGCAAGAAGAGATAGAAAGAACATCATCTCCACTGAGGAGAGAAGGTTGAACCCTTGGTGGAGAGAGCAACGATCTCCACCCCTTTGTAGCTTGCTTGATGACGGATCTTCTCCTCTCACCTTCCTTGTTGATGAGAGAGAGAGAGTAGCTTGCAATGGACGTGAGTCTCAGACCGGCAGCCTCGAGTGATGGATGGAGTTGTTCTGGTGGTAGAGAGGCAGCCTCTGGACGTCTGGACTCTCCCCCTGGACGGCCCTGAGATCTTATTTATAGGCTTTGAGTGAGATCCAAACGGTTTGGAGACCGTTTGGCGTCAAACGGTCTTGAGACCGTTTGAGCTCAAACGGTCTTGAGATCGTTTGGCGTCAAATGGTCTTGAGACCGTCTGGGCTCAAACGGTCTTGAGACCGTTTGGGCTCAAACGGTCTTGGGATCGTTTGGCGTCAAACGGTCTTGAGATCGTTTGGCGTCAAACGGTCTTGAGACCGTCTGGGCTCAAACGGTCTTGGGATCGTTTGGCTTCATGCGGTCTCGGGACCGTTTGAACTCCATGCGGTCTTGGGACCGTTTGGCTTCATGCGGTCTCGGGACCGTTTGAACTCCATGCGGTCTTGGGACCGTTTGGCTTCATGCGGTCTTGGGACCGTTTGAACTCCATGCGGTCTTGGGACCGTTTGGCTTCATGCGGTCTCGGGACCGTTTGAACTCCATGCGGTCTTGGGACCGTTTGGCTTCATGCGGTCTCGGGACCGTTTGAACTCCATGCGGTCTTGGGACCGTTTGGCTTCATGCGGTCTCGGGACCGTTTGAACTCCATGCGGTCTTGGGACCGTTTGGCTTCATGCGGTCTCGGGACCGTTTGAACTCCATGTGGTCTTGGGACCGTTTGGCTTCATGCGGTCTCGGGACCGTTTGAACTCCATGCGGTCTTGGGACCGTTTGGCTTCATGCGGTCTCGGGACCGTTTGAACTCCATGCGGTCTTGGAACCGTTTGGCTTCATGCGGTCTCGGGACCGTTTGAACTCCATGCGGTCTTGGGACCGTTTGGATCCACTCGACCCTTGGGCTGGTTTATTCTTTTGTTATTTTTTTGTGCTTTTTTTCTGCAATTATAAAAGGAAAAGTTAGTTTGATGATGTATTTACAAAAAAGGGTAAAATTAGGTTTAAGTACAATATAAATGTAGAAAGAGTATGGAAAACTAAAGAAAAAGACTAAGATAAACTACTAAAATAGGAGGTTATCAGGAGACCGAAAGGTCAGAGCCGTAAACCAATAAACCAAATCAAAGGTTCGACAAATAATCAATAATAATTAATAAACTTTACCAACTAAATTGAAAACTGGTATAAAATAAAACTTTGCTTACCTTTTAAAAACTGGGATTTCTAAACTTCTATCCATGAAGATACAGATCTAACTAATCCTCTCGTACACGTTAATTCTCATTTAATTCCACATATTCCGCTTTACTGTTTTGTTCTTTTCATTTGTACCTAAAACGTCGACAAACAAAACGTCGGTCAGCATATTGAAATACGCCGATATGTGGGGGAAACAATAATTGTGCAACTATGTTATCAATGTAGTCATCCAAATATCATTTAACATCCAAAATTACGTTTTAAGCAGTACTACTCAATCCTTGCCTATCCCCTATCTCTGTGCTGTCCCTGCAGTGGACATGGATACTACCTCTCTCATATGGTAGATCCTTACCCCCATGGCCCTACCACACAGGTAGCCAATACCTAGGGTTATGGAGTCGCATGGACCTACCCAAAGGTAGCCCAATCCCTGACTCATGATGACTTGATGGTCCTATCCCATTGGTAGCCATGCACTAAGTCATTCAATGACCTGATGGGCCTACCCCATTGGTAGCCATGTACTAGGTCAATCCATTAGGCTATAGAGGGGACTAGGATCTTAGCTAATAGGCACATTTCTTATGTGATAATCATATTCACATTATAATTTGCATGAATTAAATTCATCCAACAATTAATTCAAGCCACAATGTAAACATCAATAAAATCCTTGGAAAACTAATGCAGGATAATCATAAGCGTAACCACATACCTGTCAAGATAATCAGAGACAGAAATAGTCCAATCAATCAATAGGCAAGCAAGCATTCAATAAGATCCTGAAACAATTACACAATTTCCTTTTATTACTCATGTCATTAAGATCTATTAAATCTAGCTCGCTTCCTAGGGTTTCTAGTCCACTTTTAGGGTTTCCATTGCAGTTAGGGCTTCCCTTCATCTTTTACTATTTCAAACCCTAATTTAACGCAATTGATCACCAACCCTAATTATTTCAACATCTAATCCTCAGTTTCAGATTAAAGGCATATTTAACCATTAAATAAGTCCATTAATCCTCTTTTACATTAAAGCTATTTTTAATCCTTTTAATCCATGACAAGATCATTATGCTCATTTATCATCAATTCAAAGTTCATTATAGTCTAATTCGCATATGAACTTGATTTACCATTAATTCTATCTTTTATTCATTAGAAAACCCTAATTACTACATTTAGGGTATTTAACCACAATTAGGAACTTTAATGCTCAAAATAGCTTAAAATCATCATCCCTTAACTTTATTCACAACTTTGAATAATTAATGTCATTAAGAGTCAAATTTGCCAACATTAGGGTTTCAAGACCCATTAAAGTATATTCATGCAAATGAAACTATAAATTAACTAATTACGTGCAAAATTCATCTTTTTCGATCTTAATGTATCTCTTTATGATTAACAGGTTAATATCAACTTTAACCATCATTAAACCCTACTAATCACATTAATCATATCCAAATAGGGTTTCTTAATCACTATTACACTAAAGTTAACAACTTCCATTACTTTTCGAATTGTAATCAGAATCAGGCTCCAATTATATTTTTAATGGATTCCCCTCATTTTTCTGAACAAAATTCATGTATAAACTTTTGTCATCTGAGCTACTATTAAAGAGTTATGATTTTCAGAAGAAATACCTCACTTGGGCCAATGGGGAGGCGCCACGTAGCCTTTAACATGCAATGTTGCTCGGCTTGCTTGAAAACATAATGAAAAGTCTATTTTGCCCTCCACTTAAGTAGCCTGTCCTTTGTTACGCTGAGGGTATATCTGTCAAACGTCGGTCATCTTCTTCCCCCGCACGCCCTAGCGCTGCGCTCGACGTCTGTTGACTGCGGGGGTTCACCCCCTCAACTCCAAAGCCCGAGGGTGGCTGGAAACTGCCGCCCCTCCTCCGTCGACCTCTGCCAGGCCCAGGGCACTTCTTCTTCACATCCAAGGTGGCTGCTCCAGTGCACCCAAGCCCGCGACTCTCGGCTGGTCGTGTAGACCTACTGCAGGTTAGCGTGGGAGGTTGAGGGCTTGGGGATGATAGTCGACTATCCTCAGGTCATCGGGGGACGTCCAACCTTCATCAAGGTGACCCACAGCTCACCATCACTTCAGGAAGAACACCATCCACATGACTTAGGGTTTAAGACAAGGTCATGGAAGAAGAATATAGGTAAGAGAGAGGGAGATGTGTGGGATCTCCATGGGCCCGAACCAGGGATCTACCCCTTTATATAGGGAAGAGTATCCATGCCCCGACACACTTTCCCTCGAAGAAACAGAGTCCTTTCCCATTAGGAATTGGATTTCTTCATCATGAAGCAAGTTCCTCTTTCTCTCTCTCCTAAACATCTCTTTAATATTCCTTATTTCTTGGTTAAATAGAAATTCGAAAATCTTCTCCCTTATCCTCATTTATACTTGCCTTTTAATTATTTGTCACGAAATCATGTTTTCCCTTTTTAATAGAAAATAATTTCCTTTTTAACAATGCCATGAAATTCATTCATTAAGCATCACATTATCCTTTTATTTGACTTTATTGGTATTTTCTCTTTCCTCTTCCTTCATTGGGACTCCTTGGATCCCAAGGCACTCTATTATTTTGAAATCCTTTTTATTGGATACTCATTATCCTTCTAGATGCATCAATATGCATTATTTCACATTATCTTTGTTTATTTCTCATTAAAATATCTCTTTTTGAGGTTTTCTCTTTATTTCTCTTTTATTTTCCTCATTGGTATTCCTTTCAACATTAGCCTTGGGATACGAAATTCCACCAAGGATTACTCAATTATACCTCTTTTCACTTATTTTCCACATTTCATCAATATTTCCAATTTCTTTCTTAATAAAGAAATACTTAATTGATCTTTTCTTTTCTTATTGCACTCTTTATCCAACTTTGGACTCCTTGGAACCCAAGGAACCCAAGAGGCACGAAATCCCTCTTTGGATTTGCCTTATAAATGTTTCCACATTTTTCTTTTCTCAAATATTCAATTATTCATTCACTAATTGAATTTTCTTGTTATTTGGGCCCAATAGTCAATAAAGCCCACAACACAAACATCAAGGCTATTGTAAACAAAATCCATTTATTTGAACCAAATTATATCATTATTTGTTCAAATATCCTTAATATGAGAAATTACATTTCTCACCAAATAAACCCAAAAATTGGGGTTGTAACATCCTTCCCCTCTTATAAGAATTTTGCCCTCAAAATCCCATCAAGCAAGCAAACAAACGGGATAAGCCTTTCATATGTCCATCATGGCTCCCATGTGGCTTCACCCTTTCCATGGTGCTTCCCAAGGACCTTCATCATCTCATATTCTTCCATCTGAGTTCTTTCTCACCTTGGTAAATCATACCCTCATAGGTGACTCATGACATTTCAGCCTCTCAAAAGCTTAATAGGTTCAGGGCTTAACACATGGCTTGGGTACCTCACATAGTGCTCTAGATAAGACTCATGTAATACATTATACATCATGTTATCCTGAGGGGTAAGGTTAAACACGACCTTCTCCACCAATCCATCTCAAATGGACCCATATATCGGGGACTCAGCTTTCTCGGCTGTAGTTCAGAGGGGTCAGATTTTCACATTATATTCTCCCACAGTGAAGTGCATGTCAGTCTTCTTTTCATCAACTCGTGACTCATGTCACCCTTGAGCTCTCTCTCAGCCATTGCACGATCAAGTGACTTTATCTGCACACACTGTGGTTCTTTTCTGACCTTCGTAAGGCCTCCTTCACCAACATCATCATAATGAAGTGGTGACCAACACAACCTCCTTATAGAACTTCTTACATCCCGATAAAGACTATGGTGGTTAACATCACATCTTAAGAACTATCTCTATGTATCACCCTGAATGAGCACACATGCTCTCATCAGACCCTCTAGTCTGGATCATACTATCCATTAGTACGGGGTGATAAATTGTACTATTTTTGAGTTCTTCATGTATCTACTTCCACCTTATGGAAGCGAACCTTGGTCATACCCAAGAACTTTTAAACTCACATCATCGTGTAGTTGAACCATCTTCTCTCTTAAGTAGTTCAACCAAATCTATCTCGTGATAGTACTCTTCCTTTCTCATGTCATCTAGGTAAGGCGATCTACCATAACCCATATTGGATCTCAACCTTCCTTGGTCCAGGGGAGGCTCACAACATCCACAGTGAAGAACTATGATTCCCTCTTGGGAACTCTTTATACTTTACATCCATGTACCGGGTTATTGGTGTTCGTCCTTCGCCTCCTAGCTTGCATGGCCACATGCAACATGCAACTTTTTTTAAGCATCCAAAGTGCTACTAACACTTACTTTCTTTGTAGTTTCATGGTGTGTGGTGATATTAAAATCATGATTTCCTATATATCATGATTCCTCAAGATTGATTCCTCAGAAACCCTAAACTACTCTCATCAGGGTTTTATTACCTTCCTATCCAAAGAAGTGTATCCGAGGTTCTACAACCATCCTTCTAACACATCAAGGACTAGGCTAGCTAACCATACAACCATTAACTTGATTAACCACTATTGATACATCTGGGTGTTATCCAAACTTATCTCTTTTCCTCCACTTAAGGTTAGCCTAGCAACCTCAACTTCTTCTAGCTTCCAGATAAACTAGGCAACTATATCTCAACTAGAGCATTCATTATCGCCTTTCATCCTCCATGTATTATACTTATCATCTCATCTCAAACTCTAAGTTTATCTTCATCAAGAAACTCTGAGCTCATCCACCTGGTGATCAAACTCAACCTTGTATAACTTGCAAATTCCACAAAGCTTCTACTAGTAACATCCTTACAAGGTGATTATCTTAATACTTTTATCGTTTGTACCTGTCCATGTATCATTCACTCCACCAGGGCACTTTATCATCTCTGTCCTCATTCCTTATAGAAACGTTCCAACTCACGTCATCTTTACCCTTGGTGTATGGTATGCGTACTGTCCTATCTCTCACTCCCATAACAAGAAGAAATAAGCATTTGGTGGCTGTCCAAATACAGAGTTCTTCCTATTCCAAGAGTAGAGATGGTACAAACCACATTGCCAATACACCTTCAAATCTAAGTTGAAACGTGCAACTTATGTCTCTACATCACAATCATCTCGTTGTCAAAGTTACTTCCATGGAAAACTGGTCTCGAACCTACTTGGGTCACCACACAATCCTTGGTCATCTCCTCCAGGTCTATAGGGAGCCGACACTTTTGGGGTCATCCCTCTTCCCTCATGCATCAGAGAGTGCCCTACTCATCTGCCCTTTGGGTCCCATGAGTTCATGAAGGTGATCAATCTCCTAACCCATGGCCCTCATACAATGATAGATGTTACCTCCCGACCCTATGGTCATGTGCAACTAGGGAATTAGGCAACTCCTACTTCCATCGGTCTTATCCCTACCTGACCCTAGGATAGACTTAGGATTATATCATAGTACATGTTCAACTTAGAACCTTACCCAATCCTTCATCATCTCTCTCTGCATTCTTGGGCTATCTTTCATCCTTTCTCAGGGATCATGGTGACCTGCCTACCTTGGTCAGGCCCCATACCAGTTACCTCCATGGTAACCCCTCCACATGCACATAGAGATGGTTATCTATGGGTTCATTCTCATGCCATGTACTCTTCACTTTGCTTCTCAAGATCCTCTGAAACCTCAACAAAACTAGTATGCACCCTACAAAAGGGCCCCTCTCCCAGGATGGGAGGAAACTATACCTTGATAAAAATAGTCACAAACGTCCTTATGTTTAGGGTATACATCCACATGAGCATGCTTAGCCGTAGCAAGCTACTAAGGCACAAGAAGACACTTACCAAACCATGCTAGGTCACACTTGTTCTCATCCTAAACATTAGGCCAACTTAGTTGTGAGGGGTTCATCAAACATACCCTTAATTTAAGGGGTTTCCTTTACCTCTACACATGAGGAGTACCATGCTCGAAGCTATAGAGACTCAAATCTCATCATGAGCATTGGGTACACTGCTTCCCCTCTTAGGCCTAGGAACCCTAGGTTCACCTTTGGGTGTCCAACTGCATGCTCAATCTCTTAACCACGAATCAAGCATGTCCAAGGTATGTCATGTACTTCCATGATCCTTCTACATGAGCAAAACTTCGGAGTTGAGTCCTCTTACAGGACAACCAACTAGGTATAAAGCCTCACAACTGGTTACTTAAACCTCCTCAGGGTCTAAAGCACTCTTTATCTCATCCAGCAGGTAATCACTTATACTATAGGTGCTAGAAGCATCCACTATCATCCACTATCATCCACTTAGGTCACATCATCCTCGACTCCCCACTATTCCTCATGTCTCAGAATCTAATCTTCCAACCTTCTTTCTTGGGTCATGCTTTCTCTCTCTAGATCTAACTCCACATCCAACCTCACTACATGAAGTTGGATCAGGCTTACCAGCATATCCCTACCTGGGTGAAGCCCTTGCTCAACTCATGTTTGACTCAAGATTATCCTTAGCTCTTTATGTTTATCACATAAGCTATCCAACATACTCTCTTGACCAGGGTTTCAACCTACTATCAACACTACTGACGCACTCTGGGTGCAAGCTATACCCTACTTGCAAGAACCCCTAAGGTTTTTATAGGTTCTTCTCTAACCTCATCCATGAAGGAGCTATCCTTTGCTCAAACCTGCATGACCCTTCCCAGGGTTGGGTTGCCAAAGGTACTAGGTTATCCAACCTCTCATGGCTCGTATGGCAATCCCAAGGCATATCCGAACAAACGCCCGATCAACCATGACATCTAACTCATCATGTCATCTCTCTCTCTAACCTTCACTTAGGGTTAGGGTTAACATCATCCTTAGAGGATGTGCTAGGTTTCTACTTTTAATGGAGATCTCTACCTCCAAGACTAACTTTCGCTACTCATCCTCCTGACAAGTAGGTCTAGCCTCAGGTCTCTCTTGAGGGCAAAGACAACTCGTGTCGTACGACCTAAGCATGTATCTATTCCTTTATGCTTACTCTATTAAGCTTATGTCCATGCCATCTTATTTACATGCTTTTTATTAATTTGGTGGAGGATTCCTTAATCCTTATCTACCTTACCCATACCTCAAGAGGGTGAGGAAAAGAGAGAAAACCCTAATCCTTAAGATCCTTAATATAATTTGAGTTGAGAAGGGATGAACAAGATGAGAGAGTCCTAAAGGTGTCTTATTTCGATTCATACCCTAAGACTTTGGCCAGGCAGTCACACAAATTCGGGAGTCCTCATATTCCGACTAGAGGTGCAGAGGAAAATATTGCCAGCCCCCGGTCGTGATCCTTTTCTAGACACCTCTGTCTTTTGGATAATCCTCTAATAACTCCCTTGGGTTCTACGGAATTTATAAAATTTAATAATTATTAAACATTAAGTGAGGAACCTTCGCTCTAATACCAATTGTAACGACCCCGTCTCCCGGTAAACCCCACTTAAGGGAGACCGAAAGGTCAGAGCCGTAAACCAATAACCCGGATCAAAGGTTTGACAAATAATCAATAACAATTAATAAACTTTACCAACTAAACTGAAAACTGGTATAAAATAAAACTTTTCTTACCTTTTAAAAACTGGGGTTTCTAAACTTCTATCCATGAAGATACTGATCTAACTAATCCTCCCGTGCACGTTAATTCTCATTTAATTCCACATATGCCGCTTTACTATTTTGTTCTTTTCATTTATACCTAAAACACCAATAACAAAAACCTCAGTCAGCATATTGAGATATGCCAGTATATGGGGGAAACAATAATTGTGCAACTATGTTATCAATGTAGTCATCCAAATATCATTTAACATCCAAAATTACTTTTTAAGCAGTACTAATCAATCCTTGCCTATCCCCTATCTCTGTGTTGTCCCTGCAGTGGACATGGATACTACCTCTCTCATATGGTAGATCCTTACCCCCATGGCCCTACCATATAGGTAGACAATACCTAGGGTTATGGACTCGCATGGCCCTACCCAAAGGTAGACCAATCTCTGACTCATGATGACTTGATGGTCCTACTCCATTGGTAAACATGCACTAAGCAATTCAATGACCTAATGGGCCTACCCCATTGGTAGCCATGTACTAAGTCAATCCATTAGGCTATAGAGGGGACTAGGATCTTAGCTAGTAGGCACATTTCTTATGTGATAATCATATTCACATTATAATTTGCATGAATTAAATTCATCAAATAATTAATTCAAGCCACGATGTAAACATCGATAAAATCCTCGGAAAACTAATGTGGGATAATCATAAGCGTAACCACATACCTGTCAAGCTGATCAGAGACAGAAATAGTCCAATCAATCAATAGGCAAGCAAGCATTCAATAACATCCTGAAACAATTATACAATTTCCTTTTATTACTCATGTCATTAAGATCTATTAAATCTAGCTCGCTTCCTAGGGTTTCTAGTCCACTTTTAGGGTTTCCATTGCAGTTAGGGCTTCCCTTCATCTTTTACTATTTCAAACCCTAATTTAATACAATTGATCACCAACCCTAATTATTTCAACATCTAATCCTCAGTTTTAGATTAAAGGCATATTTAACCATTAAATAAGTCCATTAATCCTCTTTTACATTAAAGATATTTTTTATCCTTTTAATCCATGACAAGATCATTATGCTCATTTATCATCAATTCAAAGTTCATTATAGTCTAATTCACATATGAACTTGATTTACCATTAATTCTATCTTTTATTCATTAGAAAACCCTAATTACTACATTTAGGGTATTTAACCACAATTAGGAACTTTAATGCTCAAAATAGCTTAAAATCACCATCCCTTAACTTTATTCACAAATTCGAATAATTAATGTCATTAAGAGTCAAATTTGCCAACATTAGGGTTTCAAGGCCCAATAAAGTATATTCATGCAAATGAAACTCTAAATTAACTAATTACGTGCAAAATTCATCTTTTTTGATCTTAATGTATCTCTGTATGATTAATAGGTTAATATCAACTTTAACCATCAATTAAACCCTACTAATCACATTAATCATATCCAAATAGGGTTTCTTAATCACTATTACACTAAAGTTAACAACTTCCATTACTTTTCGAATTGCAAGTAGAATCAGGCTCCAATTATATTTTTAATGGATTCCCCTCATTTTTTTGAACAAAATTCATGTATAAACTTTTGTCATCTGAGCTACTATTAAAGAGTTATGATTTTCAGAAGAAATACCTCACTTGGGCCAATGGGGAGGCTCCACGTAGCCTTTAACATGCAATGTTGCTTGGCTTGCTTGAAACATAATGAAAAGTCTGTTTTGCCCTCCACTTAAGTAGCTTGTCCTTTGTTATGCCGAGGGTATATCAGTCAAACATCGGTCATCTTCTTCCCCTGCACACCCTAGCGCTGCGCTCGACGTCCGTCGACTGCGGGGGTTCACCCCCTCAATTACAAAGCCCAAGGGTGGCCGGAAACTACCGCCCCTCCTCTGTCGACCTCCGTCAGGCCCATGGCACTTCTTCTTCACAGCCAAGGTGGCCGCTCTAGTGTGCCCAAGCCCGTGACTCTCGGCTGGTCGTGAAGACCTACTGCAGGTTAGAGTGGGAGGTTGAGGGCTTGGGGATGATAGTTGACCGTACTCAGGTCATCGGGGGACATCCAACATTCATCAAGGTGACCCACAACTCCCCATCGCTTCAGGAAGAACACCATCCACATGACTTAGGGTTTAAGACAAGGTCATGGAAGAAGAATATAGGTAAGAGAGAGGGAGACGTGTGGGATCTTCCATGGGCCCGAACCAGGGATCTACCCCTTTATATAGGGAAGAGTATCCATGCCCCGACACACTTGCCCTCGAAGAAATAGAGTCCTTTCCCATTAGGAATTGGATTTCTTCATCATGAAGCAAGTTCCCCTTTCTCTCTCTCCTAAACATCTCTTTAATATTCCTTATTTCTGGGTTATATATAAATACAAAAATCTTCTCCCTTATCCTCATTTATACTTGCCTTTTAATTATTTGTCAGGGAATCATGTTTTCCCTTTTTAATAAAAAATAATTTCCTTTTTAACAATGCCACGAAATTCATTCATTAAGCATCACATTATCCTTTTATTTGACTTTATTGGTATTTTCTCTTTCCTCTTCCTTCATTGGGACTCCTTGGATCCCAAGGCACTCTATTATTTCGAAATCCTTTTTATTGGATACTCATTATTCTTCTAGATGCATCAATATGCATTATTTCACATTATCTTTGTTTATTTCTCATTAAAATATCTCTTTTTGAGGTTTTATCTTTATTTATCTTTTATTTTCCTCATTGGTATTCCTTTCAACATTAGGAATCCTTGGGATACGAAATTCCACCAAGGATTACTCAATTATACCTCTTTTCACTTATTTTCCACATTTCATCAATATTTCCAATTTCTTTCTTAATAAAGAAATACTTAATTGATCTTTTCTTTTCTTATTGCACTCTTTATGCAACTTTGGACTCCTTGGAACCCAAGAGGCACGAAATCCCTCTTTGGATTTGCCTTCTAAAGGTTTCCACAATTTTCTTTTCTCAAATATTCAATTATTCATTCACTAATTGAATTTTCTTGTTATTTGGGCCCAATAGCCAATAAAGCCCACAACACAAACATCAAGGCTATTGTAATCAAAATCCATTTATTCAAACAAAATTATATCATTATTTGTTCAAATATCCTTAATATGAGAAATTACATTTCTCACCAAATAAACCCAAAAATTGGGGTTGTAACAGGCGCCTTGGGCGACACCCCTTTGGTCGATATGGCTCATGTTGAAGGTTAGCTGATAACCTTAACCCTAGCTTGGTGCACGTTAGACCGTTGGCTGATAGCCATGGTAGTGCTGCATGTTATACCTTGGTGATGGCTGCCCGAAACCATGAGTGCTAATGGAACCTTGATGCACGATAGAGGATGCACAGTGGTTGGCCGATATGGTGGTGAGTTGCTTTAGGGTTGGAAACCCTAGCCGTTATACCTTTGGTAAGGGTATTGATATATCGGGCACATCCTTTGGTGAGGGATGGCGCTGCCCACCATACCTTTAGTGAGGGTTGCGGGAGCTTTAGTGAGGGTTCTGATGACCCGAAATGCATATAGCTAATATATGTGGTCACATCTCTGTTAATAATAATGATACATGTGATATGGTTTAATCACCTTGATCCCTGCACCTATGTTAATAATGAGATAAGATGATTTGTTGTGAACCCAGTATGTTTGGAAGGATATGATGTTACTACACATGATAATGTGACACAGGTATATGACCACAAGTATGGGCCATGATGTGTGCTCATGTTTAATAATAAAAGTATGATGAGCCAAGATGAAATGGGTTGTGGACCATTGTGCAGTGGTTATTTATGGGTAATGATAGATGAACCTTTGATAAGGTTGGATGGTGGGTCATGGTGTATGATCCTTAAGATAATCCTTAGGGATGATGTGCTTAATAGTTAAAGATGCGGGATATGGTGGGATATCCTTGACTTGATAGATGTGGTGTATTGATGAATACACTAGTCATGAGATTAATCTACATATGTTCATAATGATGAAAGAATATACCAATGTATAACCTTAATCTTGATGATATGATAATCAAAGATATGCTCATGATATATGGGGCATGATGGGTTCTCACAATTTGGTAATGATAATGTAATTGCATTGCTTGCATATACAACCTTGAATCTCATGTATATATGAACATGGATGATGTTCCAATTCTTTACACCTGAATTCCTGATAGCATGATAATCCCAATTTGTTCTATGCTTGGTAATTGGATTATCTCTTTTTATGCAAGCTAACTATGTAGGTATATTGAATTCATAGCCAGGTAAGAGCTATGGTGATTATATGATTATGTGCTTTATGTAGCACTTGATGAATGTGCAATGACTGAATAATAATGCTATGTCTTGTTGATGAGATAACATGTATCACCAATATGATGAGAAAGGCCTATTGAGGTGTGATCCTCTAGTAATGACATGAGGGATTGATATTTCCTAATGATGTTAATGATGCCTTGAGAGGCACTGGTGTAATGTGATGAACTGAGGGATTGATATCCCATGATGATGAAGCCTTGAGAGGTAGTAGCACTATGAGATGATGTGAGGGATTTATATCCCATGGCAATGTGATGATTGTTGAGGGCAATGGAAATAGCAGTAGCAATATAACACCAATGTAATGAATCTAATGTTGTTCATATTTTATATGTGGCTTCTTAATATAACTTGATTGCCCCAACAATCTACTTAAAATACATTAACTAATATAGATGAATCTCTCATGTAGTTTGCCCTGGCCATAGATCCATCATCGTCACTAGTTGGTGATGGTGAAATAGGTTCTCCTACGGGTTAACCTAGAAGTGCATATTATTGAATATGTATGGTTTCTCCTAGCTAAAAATGAGGAGGTTAGAGTGCAACTTCAGTTGTAGACTCCAGAGCACGGTTTCAAGCCCGTAGCTCAATATATTGGAACATGGTGATCATGCCCATGATTCAGGATGTGTGATGAGAGAGCATGAATGCATTCATGGCTCAGAGCACGGTGAACATGCCTGTGGCTCAATTTCACTAGCACCGATACCTGTACCAAGGTGGGCTAGGCAGAGGGTAGCCTGACCCTGTGGCTGAGGCCACTTAAGCATGAGACTGTGGTCCTGCTTGTTTTACACTCGTGCACTGACCACGAGGTGGGGAGGTCATGAAGTCCGACTCTTCCATCGACCTTTTATGGCACCAAATTGGGTTTCGCAACCGAAGGTTGGATTTGAGCTGTACAACTCACTTCCTCAGGGCATAATAAACCGTAATCCAGTCGTATAGAATATATTTGCTTAAGGCAAAACACAGAACATTGATTGAGGCCTTGCTTGTGTAGATGATCCAGTTATATCTTGCAGTTATTTGTATGTTCTTTATATCTTGTGATAAGATCTTATCAAGCTTATCTTGTCAATCATGTTCCATAAAGAACATATGGTTACAGGCCTCATAAATATCTTGGTAAGATTGGTGGTAAGATTAGCCCTGCTCAATATACTGCTCTTATAATCTGCTTATATCAGTTATCTGTGATCATAATAATGTTGGTAGAGGGTTATGTTTCTCGCTGGGACTGTGTGTCTCACCCCGCTGGTTAATAACCTTTTTTAGGTGGATGTTCCTGGCGAGATGAAGATCATGTGGCTGCTGATGATATGTAGAGGTATCATACCCAGTGGGATAGATAGTGTCTAGAAGTAGAGTCCTATGTGTCATCCCTGTACACTCAGGTCTTCGGGAAGGGTTTTTCAATGTTTCTTGCATAATGATTGATGAACAGTTTTCAGTATGTATCCTGATGTAAAGCAGCATGACAAACAGTTATTTCATGTAAAGAGATGATGGGAAATTATGTTATAGCACCCTGAAAAGATGTTATGAAATGGAAAAGTGTTGGCTCAGATATTATATTTTTCATGTTGTGGTGCATGTTGTAAATCGGTTTTAATTTCCTGTGATTTTCGGTAATCCACTGGTTTGCATGTAATTGTGTTTTGTTGTGGATGAGGTGTTACATTTTGGTACTAAGGACTCCTTTAGATTTGAAGGAGGACTTGGTTTACTTTCCTTGGGTATAAGGTCGACATTCCTCATCCTTTTCAAAATCCAATTTGGGAAGTCCCTTGACCAAGTCCTTTTTGCTCAACTTCTTCAACTGATGAATATTTACATGACCAAGCTGACGATGCCAAAGAGAAATACCATTTGAATTGAGTACTAGGCATATACCAACAATAGGCTTAATAGAGTCAAGAACAATTACATAAAGATTACCATTTTTAGTTCCCTTATATATAACTTGATAGCTGAGGGAATCTAGAATCAAACATTCAAAGGAAGTAAATAACACAAGGTAACCAATGTCACATAATTGAATAACACTAATTAAATTGTGATGTAGGCCATCCACAAAAAGAACATTCTTGATAGACAAGGATTCACCTACATCACCCTCACCTTTGACCTTACCTTTATCGTTGTCCCCAAAGGTAACCGAACCTCCTTTCTTTTTAGTGAAGTTGTTGAAATCGCTTATATCACATGTCATATGCTTAGTGCAACCACTATCAACAATCCATCTTCCTTTTTTCTGCAAGAAACGAGAGTGTCACTTCCCAACACAAACTTTGGGATCCAGAGTTAGCTTGGGGACCCATTTCATCTTTGGGTTGGTCCCCTTAGGCTTGTAAGGGCAATAAGTAGAGTAATGATCATCACACTTGCAATAAGAACAAACCACATGATTCTTAGTGTTAGAAGACTCTCCAACAAATAAAGAGGTCTCCTTGCTCTTTTTCTTACCTTTGGCTTTGTTCTTGCCCTTTGATGCCCCCCCTACAAATCTCAAACCACTAGTACCACTTTGTTTGGTAGAATGGTCAATGATTTCATTTAGGGAATTTTTCCCTTTGAGGAACTTCTGTAGAGAGGCCCTAAGTCTATGATTATCATAATTTAGAGATATGATATTAGAAGACAAACTAGCAATATCATCTCTAGCATGAATAACGTGGCCTCTAGACAGAGGGCTTTAGTCAAATAATAATCTTTCTCAAGAGAAATAGAAGCAATATCATTACTAGGAAAGATAGGTCTAGAAGATAAATCATTAACTTGACCAACAAACCTAGCATTTTCATATTTAAGCACTTGAATTTCCTTAAGATAAACATCTCTTTCATCCTTACGAGCATCAATAATAAGCTTAAATTCAGCATTTTCAGTTTTAAGAGTTTCAAGCTCCTTTAGGCACTTTTGGTTATCTTCCTTAAGAGTTTCAATGTTCTTAAGATAGACACCATTCTCTACCTTTACACTATTGTATTGGAGCTCAAGATCAAGATATTGTCCTTGCAAGTTGTCAATGCTCTCAAGATGAGTTTTCTCATTAAGTTCAAGAATTTCTAGTTTAGCATACAAATCATCAATAATCTTTCCTAACCTTTTTCTTTTAGATTTACACTTAGCAAAAGAAGAATGGATAGAAAAAAAGCATATCAATGATATTTTCCTTAGATAACTCATGCAAGTTTACCTCACTTACCTCACTTACTTCTTCACTAGTAGAGGCCATGAGTGCAAGGTGGCATTCTCCATCTTCTTCAGAGCTAGAGCCACTTGAGGATGATTCCTCCCAAGCTGCATGAGCTGTATTCTTGTGTCTTATCTCCTTCTTATCCTTCCTCTTGTACTTTCTCTCCTTCTTAGATCTTCCCTTGTGGTGTGACTTTCTTAACTTGGGACATTCACTCTTGTAGTGTCCCTTTTGTTCAAACTTGTAGCATCTAGGAGTAGAGGAGGAGGATTGCTTTCCCTTGAAGTTCTTTGCCCTTGATGTAGTTGGCTTCATGCTTACTAGGTCCATCATCTTCATTAGAGGAGGAAGGAGAAGTCTGACAAGCAAGTTGTTGTTGAAGGATGACCGCTTCCACTTGTGCTTTGAAAGCACCATCTTAGATCTTCTTGGCTTCCTTCTCTTCTTGCTTGGCTTCTTCTTCTTGCTTGTTAAGCCTTGACTCATGAGCTTGGAGATTGCCAATGAGCTCTTCAGTTGGGATGTCACCAAGGCTCCTCACTTCTTCAATGGAGGTCACCTTTGACTCCCAACTCTTTGGTAGAATCCTCCAGATATTGGAGTTGATTACACCTCTATCCAAAGTTTTGCCCAAAGCAGCTAGACCATTGATGATGACATTGAGCCTAGAGTACATATCTGCAATCCCTTCTTTCTTGCCCATCATGAAATTCTCTAGAAGGTTGTTCAACATGTAGATCTTTGCCTCCTTGACTTGCTTTGTGGCCTCATAGGTAATGCAAAATTTATCTCAAATCTCATAGGCGGTGTCCTAAGATGAGATGTGGTTGAACTCCATTGGGTTAAGGGATGCATAGAGGATGCTTATGGCTTTGGCATTGAGCTGGGCTTCTTTAAGTGCAACTTCACTCCATGTTGAAATAGCTCCAGTTGGCTCCTTGTATAGTGTGACCATCACCTTCCACATATCAAAGTTCATGCCTTGAATGTAGAATTGCATACGCCTCTTCCAATAGAGGAAGTTGGTGTCGTCGAAGACCAGAGGACGCATGGAGAAGCCTCCCTCTAAGTTGAGTGAACCAAGTAGGTTGTCACCCATCTTCTTGTCTCATGAGAGATTGTTGCAGAATATCCTTGGCTCTGATACCACTTGTTGGATCTAGGGCTCTAGGGGGGGGGTGAATAGAGCTTCAAAAATTCTCACAAGATAAATTATACCTTCAAATTATATCAATCAAAACCAATATCTTAAATGCAATTTGAAGTCCTAAGCAACAATCATATCAAGGATGAGAGAAAAAAGAAACAAACACTTAGACAAGGTTGTTTAGAGTGGTTCTGCTCTCTGAACTAGGAGAGAGTCAATCCACTACCTAGAGAGGTCAAACTCTAGGACTTTGAAAGTGCTTTCCTCTACATATTCACCTATAAGAGTTACAACACAAGACCCACCAAAGGACTTAACTATCCATTACAAAGAGTCTTCAACCTTACCAAGGACATACCCACTTTGCAAAGAGTCTTCTGCCTTCTTCCAAGGACTTACCTACTCTTGCACAAGTCTTTAGCCTTCAAGAAATTACCCACTCTTCTTGGATATTCAACCTTTTCCTTCTCCTACACCTGGAGAAGATCTTCACCTCTTCTTCAACCTTGAGAAGAACTACAATAGTTTCACCTTCACTCGGAGTAACTTGCTTCACCTTTGCTTCTTTGAGAAAAGGGGTAGGGAATATGGAATGGAATGAGAGCTTTACAAGCACAAGGAAGTAGCTCTCTTACAACTGGCCTAACTCACTCATAATCACAAAATGCTATGTAAAAGAGAGAGAGAAAGGGGATCAAGGAGTTGCAACACACTCAACTATAGCAAGGACTTAGAATAGCATGAATGAGCAAACTTGGAATGAACTCCAAGGGGTCCTATTTATAGCAGGGGTGTTCCCTTGAGTGTGGGATCACTTAAGGGCAAAATATAACCATTTTACAAGTTGCAACGAATCTATCCTAGCTCAAAACAACACTCCAATGGTTATAATCACTTTTTCTATGTTTTTCATATAGTACATTCGGTCGAGTTTCAATAAAGGTAACTTGACCGATCCACTAAGAGAAAAAGCCAATTTTCAAACTATCGGTCAAGTTTGTTCTAGGAAACTCGACCGATGAGCTAAAATTAGTTTTGTTCAGAGAGTCAGTCGGTCAAGTTTTGTGAGTGTGCAACTCGACTGATTGGTCTCTTCAAAAAATCCATCAATGGAACAGCCTGTGGCAAATTTTCTAAATTGACATTTGAGTGATCAAACGTTGGAATTAAGTGTCCCTAATTTTTTCTCATCTTAGTTACAACTCATATCATCAATACAAGTGATTACAAAAACCATCTAAGGTCATTTGGAGTGATTTCCCAAAACGTGCACTTGCATCACTTTTGACTTGAACTTGAACAAGCTAGGGCTTGTGTAATTTAATCCCTTTCATGTACCTAAAGCCTGAAATCAATCTTGAACAAACATAATAGATACATAGGAATGGAATGGTTAAGTCATTATCAAAATATGGACAATGTATAACTCTCAAGTCAACAAGTTGTACTAATAGCAATCAAACTTACCTCAATTAGTGTACTCTAATTGAAAATAATGATTATAGCACATTATGGGAATATTGGATGTAATTAAATATTTTGATATCTATATTTGAGCACAACATTGGTAAATGTGGAACTATATTCGTGCATAACTATCAAAATCTGGGAGATACACTCTTAGGCATCCTAGCATGTTTGCATTTTCTACGTTAGTAATAATACTATACTCGATGAGGCATCGACAACGAAACATGGACCTAAAGTTGCTATCTAACCCATGAAGTTTATCCATATATTGATTGGAAATCATGTTTCAATTACGTGCTTAGTTTGTTACTATTAATTGAATGGAAACCAAGTGAAGGTAATCGAACCAACCCATGTTATTTAACAAAACATTTCTAGGAGTTTAACAATCAAATATCACATGGGTGACAATGTTAACTATAGTGGCATCATATACTCGTGTGCTGCATGAGTTAATACTTTTATCAATTCAAAACTCATTATATGTGATTTTTTTTTCATTTTTTTATAAAGGAACTTCAAGTGTTTATTAAAGGGAAAATGAAATATCCTACCATAGAAATTTTTGGATATATCAACACATACACTTATGGGGTGACAAAAATGTGTATTTTTATAAGTTCAATCTCATTTTATTAGGACAAGTTTTTCATTTTTATGTTAGGATAGTTTAAGTTCTTGTTCAAGTTCTATCTCCAGTGAGAAATTAGCTTATACCATTTACATATAATAGGTCCATCTTATTTAAGTGTATTTGATTATTTATGGGATTGTTTTCCTTTTTTCATTCATCATATCTAAATTGTAATTTTGGTTACTTACATCTTATTTCTTTCCTTTCTATAATGACTTGGTGCATTTTTATATATGAAGGAATATACCTCATACCTTTTTCACATATACAACCAAAATATTGGTATTAGAGTAATTGTTTCGTACTCACCAACATATAATGGAATAGTTGAAGGTAAAATGTGTCCCTAATGGATGTCGTCAAAACTATATTGTAGAGTTTGAGTTACCTAATTTTTTTGGAGGGGGCATTAAATATGACTTTCCATATTCTGAATAGAGTTCAAAAAAGCATAATGAAGGTATTCCAAAAGTGGGATGAATTATAGGCAAGTATAAATTACCTCAAAGTATGGAGATATCTTACAAAAGTAAACCTTGAGAAAAAAGAGAAAGAACTTAGTGTGGGGATTTGTGGAGGTACATGCACATCAAAATCAACAAAAAATTAATGTTTATCCATGATCCCATGGGCAAATGTCATCAACAATGATGTGCCTAAATCAAGGGATGTGGGTTATACCTTTGTTTTAGGCTATATATAGTGATGGTGCTCAGAATAATATAACACAGGAGGATGTCATTGATGTTATCCTGATGTAGCCATCAACATGTCTATGTATCTATATTGTCCACGTGGATGAGTGGAACTCCATGTAGCGCTCCAATAGCCTACGGGGAAGGAACAACCTTTTTGTTGGCAACTTGCTAGTGTTGTACAACCTCACCTTCTCCCCCTCTCCTTGTAGGTAATGATGGCTGCACGAAAGGAGTAACCAAAATTTTGGCCATCATGCCTCTATTTATAAGAGAGGCATGTAAGTAGGGTTTCTAATAAACCCTGGGAAATCAAAAGACAATGTATGCCTTCTCAACATCCCACTTGCGGACAACCGATTTATCAACCGTCTTAGTCCAATCAATTTATTAACTAGGACAAGCTACTTTTAAACAATCCCTATGGACTTCCAGTCGAGTGACTCACCAGTCTAATAGATAAAGTGGACTATGTTAGAACATTTTGGATTGATCCATTGATCATGTCTAGTCCACCAACTGGGTCAGCTAGTTAAATGATTGGTTGATCCAATCCAACTGGTCAAATGACTTACCCACTCAATAGGTTGGGCGGATCTCAATCTAGTCAAACAACTGGACCTTCTAGTTGGGTGAATGGACTTTCAAGTCAACCGACTAGGATTCTAATTAATCCAACAACGAATAAATTGATTTCCTAAACCTTTCAGTAACCAATTGATCACGTATCCATTGTTATACTCTACTTCTCTATGCATCCTATGTGTGTGACCCTATAGAATCCAAATAATGTAGGTGGTGGATATTTATAAGTATTTTATGATATCACAATCAATTATTAGTATCTATCAAGACTTCATTGCCACCTAGGTAGTTGCAAAGGTTGAAGAACAACTTTAACCTAATATGATGACTAGTGTTACAATGATCTAATAATCCATCTATTTTGATATCCAAATTGAATTTGAGGCATGAAAATTTCATTCTCATTATATTCAATCTTTGTTCCTTGATCTAGAGTAGACTACTTGAGATACATATGAGATCAATATCATATATCATTTCACATGAGTATGGACATGCATTTCTTAGTCTCGCCTCAATAAGTGGTGGAGATATCACTCCCATAGGAGGAAAAATTTGATCTATATCTCTTACAATAATCCACGTGTTACAATGCACCCATATACTACATGTGGGAAATCCTTATTAAAGGTCACGTTGAGTATTGTTAAAGTACATTGAGCAATTTGTGATCATTGTAGTTATTTTAGGTCTAAAGATGACAATCACCATCACATAGAGATATGATTCTGACTACCATTTATGGGTTCTATGCATCATACTCGAGTTGGATCTGTCTAGTACATTTGTTTATAATAAGTACCCATGTGTTTGAGTTGATATCCAATGTTATGACTAATGAGACATATTCATCAGCGAGTATATATACTAGTCTTAATGTATCATTGTTGTCATAATATGCAAAATAATATCTGACTAGGGACATACTCAAGAATGGATAGTCTTAGATTACACATGATCTCATTTTCATGTCCTCAACCTGAAATCACATGTCATTGATCCTTAGGGCATTGCTATGTTTATTCATAATCTCATATTGAAGCAAACATAATAATTGGCTTTGGCTTTGTTAATTATCAGTTCAATTACTAAGTGTGTCATTACCATTATCATATGACTGACTCTCAAGGCATACTACCAGTAGGCTCCCACTTCCATTTGAGTCAATCACTCATGAACTTAAGTTCAGATGATCTAATATGACCATCATGCTTTTATTATGAAAGGGATTTTATTAGAGGATCGACGACATGGATTTTAGTTGGTGTTCTACAAATATTCACATATCCTAATTGTATGATATCTCGTATGAGATCATAGCATTATAGTGTATGCTTGGGATGTTGATGTGATCTGGGTTATGTATCTTGTTCAACGCCTCCTTATTGGAACTTTTCTATAAGACCCCTAACCTAAGCTTTGGGGTAACCCTATTTGTTTTGCCTAAATAAGTTGCTTAGAACCTTTCTTTAATCTTGTGAGATGTAATTAGGGATGTGGAGAGCTTAAGTTCCAAGTTTGAGCTTGTTTGGATGATGTTTGTACTTTGTATAATAGTTTTGATGCAAATTGCAATTTACCCAAAGTAGGGGTTGATGTGCAATTTTTCACCTTCATAATGTACCTTACATCTCTTGACATCATCTATAGGAGAGAGGGAGAAGTGGTCACCTTGCTTGCATCTTGGATGAGTGGTGGCATCCTTAGTGGTGTTTAAGGCTCCTATGAGTGATATGTGTGCTTTAACCTATGAATGTGTGTGGTGTGTTGCCTTGGGCTAATAGGACTGTGCCCTTGGTGGTTGTCCAAGAGGCCGAGAACCCACCTAGAGTGCATCACTATGTGTTGCATGTTAGGCAAGAGTGGTTGCATGTAGATCCTTTTGCGTGGACAATTGTCCCCTAGATGTCTTAAGGTGACGACACCTCTCCTTTGATCCTTCTCTCATCCCACAAGTATATAGTTTCTTTCCTCTTCACATAAGTGAACCTTTCAGTCATTCTTGTTCTCCCCTTTCCTTGTGGATGAACTTGGAGCCTTGAGGAGCTATAAGAAGCCTCCTTGGAACCTTGGTGATTGGGTTCTAGCTTGTGGTGATTCTTGTTCATCTTCACACCTTGGTGAGTTGTGCATTCTTTGTGACATTTTCCTTAGTTTCTCTTCTCCATCTTCTTCCCTTCCCTTAGCCATGGATCATGCCTGGGTGTGAAGGATGTTCTTGAGGAAAGAAATCTCATATCTAGGGTCATGAGGCATCTCGGGATGAAGTTTCCTCTTTTCTTTCTTCCTTCTTCCTTAGATCAGCTAGGGTTTACCATTCTTTTCCTTTTCCTTGGGCTTATTCAACCTTGATATCTTCTTCTCTTAGAGGTGTCATTGTGACCGAGTTTGGGACCTTTGGTGGATCATTTTCAACCTTGGGATCATGTTCATGGAGTTTGCATCCTTGGTGGTGATCTTCTTGAGGCGGGTTATATAACTCTTAGACTCTATATTATTTCACTCTTTACCTATGCATGTATTTGTTTATTTTCTCAAGATAATTCCCCAATATGCTAGTACTTTATGATGATCTTATGAACTATTTTGGTGATGGTAGCCTTGCTTGGTTGAAAGAAATCTGAAACCCTAACTTAGCTTTCTATTTTGGGGTGTATTGAACATGATCTTTTACCCTTGAACATGGCTCTTTCTTGAAGCAAGTTTATATGTCTGTCTTGTGGGGTTTCCCCTTGTTGATAACAGAGTTCTTGTTGTTTTAGATCTTGTTTTTCCCTATCTTGACCTTGGTCATGTCTTGGTGATGGTCTTGGCCATGAAGTGGTTGTAACCCGTAATGGCTTGTGCCCGACACCCTAGCTATGCTTTAGTTGCAACCCATGGTGGTTAGTGGTCGATACAACCCCCATATGGATGTTAGGTTGATATCCCATGTTAGAATTAGGCCGACATACCTTTTTTATGACAAGCCTACATACCATGATGTTGATGGATCGAGACACCATGTTAAGGTTAGGACGACACCCTAGACATAGTGGTAACCCATGATGTTTAGTGGCAGACACCCTAACCTTAGTTGTAACCCGTGATGGCTTATGGTTGAAACCTTAATCATAGCTGTAACCCGTCATGGCTTATGAGTGATACCCTAGATAACTATAGTTATAACCCATGATAGTTAGTGGCCGATACACCTTGTTGATGATAGTTCGATACATCTATGTTGATGGTAAACCACTATGTCTATGTTGATGGTGAACCGATAGACCTGAGGGTAAACCGATACACCTATGTTGAGGGTGAACCAATACATCTATGTTGAGGGTGAACCGATACACCTATGTTGAGGGTGAACCAATACACCTATGTTGAGGGTGAATCGATACACCTATGTTAAGGGTAAATCGATACACTTATGTTGATGTAGAAGCGATACACCTTGTTGGTCATAGGCTGACACACCTTGTTGATTTTAGGACAACACCTATGAGGATGACAGACTAGGACACCATGATGATGGTAGGTCAACTTATGATGATGGTGGTTGAAGGGTATAATTGGACACCCAATGATGTATTTGTTAAGTCATGTAAAGTGATGTTTGGAATTATATTTGATTAATCTTAATTATATTCCTTTAACCTAATATACTCCAAGATGTTGGGAAGTGGTGAACCTGGGTTTGGTTGTTGAAACTCGCTTTGTGAATCCCATCAACTAAGAAGGCACCTTAACCCTAATATTGTACAATGTAACCTACTTGTTTCCCTTTTATAACATGACTGTGATGTTAGGATGTTACCACCTTTGTTCATGAAACTCCTAATCATGTAGGTGTTTTGAGTTGATAATCATAGCTAAGTGAAATCTATGGTTATTATGATATGATACAGGTTAAACGGGCCTTCATGAGGCATGTTAAGATACTTGTACAACGGGAATGATGTGAATAGGTCCAATGACCTAACAATGGCTTATTGCATAGTATGAGGTTACATTCTCTATGATGAGATGAGGAATTGATACCCCATAGCATATGGCTTTGATGATGATGATGTTGTGAATGGCAGTGATGCAAGCATCATGTGATGATAATGTCATAAGTTCACACCTTAAACATTTATATATTATGGAAGTATATTATGCCCTGATCTTTGTAGAGTTTATTATGACTTTATAAGTTGTAACTTGATTGATGCTAAAAGACACTTAATTGATTTAATTAATCTAGTAGAATGTAATCCATGTAGTTTTACCCTATTCCATAGATCCATCTCAGTGTCAACACTTGCTGGATGGTGAAACAAGCTTTCCCCTGTTGAAAGCTTGGAGTCATATACTATTGAGTATATGCATTCATAAGATTGGCTACAGGCCAACTAGCAGGAATGCAGCTGTGGGTTATAGTCAGTGATTTGATGTTTATGAGTCAGTTTCACTAGCGCCATGACCCATACAAAGGCAAGCTAGGATTTTCACTGCTTGACTATATGCCATTGGTTGCAATTGACTGGTATGTCTCTACGATGTACTCATGTACTGATCATGAGTTTTGGTGAGGTCATGGATTCTAGCTCTTCCATAGACCTTGTATGGCACCAATTTCAACTTAGTAGTGGTCGGTTGTATTTGAGTGGTATGACTCAAATCCTCATGGCATAATAAAATATGTAACCAGTCATGTAGTACACTTGTGTAGGACTAAATACGAGAACATTGGTTGAACCCTTGCCTTACTTTTTTTACTTGTTAGTTGGTAGAAAGTATATACATGTTATTCATATTCCTTTTATGATGATAAGATATTCCACAATTTAATTGCAACTTCTTATACTATTCTATTTTTGACATATCATGTAGTTGAACCTGCTTATCGTAATTGTAGCTTTATTTATATTCTTTAGTTATCCATATATGTGTTAATAATAGAGTTGGTTGAGAGTTATATCTCCCACCTCACCCCGTGGGTTCTCCACATCTTTTAGGTGGACATGCATGAGGAGGTAGATATCGTGCAACTGAGGTAGAGCAGTAGCAAGAAGGACAATAGCTGATAAGGTTGGGTGTGCTGCTTGTATGCCTTTTGGTGTTAGAGTCCTAGAGTCATACCTGTACACTCAGGTCTTTGGGATGGTTTTTGGGTCCGTTTTGTAGAGATGTTATCAATACGTGTTTCTGGCATGTGTGCCCTTTTGATGTAAATATATGGCAGATGCTCAAGTATATTTATATATATGTATATATGGGACAAGTGTCTCTCGTAGAAGGTTTATGGCACATGTGATAAGTAAATGTTGACGTAAGTATCCTGTAACTTATGATATCTGATGCAGGTGTCCTGTGAGGATTGTATGTAAGAATTTTTGTAGCTTTTATGCTTAATGAAATCGATTTTAAATTTTTAGTGTTTTTTGATAATCTATTAGTTTAAGTTTTGTTTCCGTATTTAGTTTAGAGTTATCCCGTGGTTTGTGGCACGAGGCATCACAGTTTGGTTGGTATCATAGTTTAGGTTCGTTAAGTCTACAGGGACCTAAGACTAGGGTTTGTGTCTATTCTTGTGTCCTCTAGTCTATCTTATAGTGACTTTTGCTTATGCAGAAGAAGAAGAAATGCTTAAAGATGTCTGGAGAACATGAAGAACACATTGCTGAGAGCAGTGTTGTTGCACTAGGTGGTGGTGCAAGGAACCATGCATGAGAAGATCAGGTGCCTCAAGTCCCCCAATTTGACTCAGACATGATTGAAAATCATGCCTTTCAATATCTTTTTGGGCATTTCATGGCTACCATGACGCATATAGCAGACTGAATGCTCGCACCTCAGCCTAGGGCACCGGTTCCCAATACAGAATCTTTAGCAACTGGGAAGATTTTTGAGCAGCTTCACTGTGTTGGGGTAGTGGAGTATGTTGGGATGACTGATCCAACATACGTGGATCTGTGGCTTACTGAGCTTGAGAAACCTTCAAGATCCTTAGTATCCCTCATGTTAATAAGGTGAAGCATACAATGTACCTTCTGAAAGGGAGTGTTGGCCACTGGTGGGCCAGAGAAGAGGAGAAGAGGCATGGTGCTGAGGTATGGTGGGAGGAGTTCTAATGTGAGTTCGTCAGTCAGTACTTTCCACAGACGTACCTTGATGACAATATATCCCAGTTTGAGCGGATCAGGTAAGGATCCATGATGATAAATGAGTACGAAGCTAATTTTATGGAGCTTCTTTGGTTTTGTCCTCACATGGCTGCTACAGATGATGAGAGGATTTAACATTTTGAGAAAGGGTTGAATGTTGAGTTGTCTACCCTGACGACTACCTTGGAGAATCAAGAAAGGTTTGACACATTCATGGAGTCTGTTCAGAGGATAGAGAGATATGTGATAGAGAAGTGGGAGGAAAGTGCCAAGAAGAGGCCTACATAGTCCTAGGGATAGACGTCAGGAGGCTTTAAGAAGTCAAAGTTTTCTACACTGCCAAAACCATAGAGGTTCAATGCACAGACACAGTGGTCACTGAGCCTTCCACCTGGTGGAGCTCACAACATAACGTCAGTGTCAATGACATGGCCACCTAGGCCACAGTATGAGACCTGAGCTTACTGTAAGTGTGGACAGGTAGGACATCTAAGGCGAGAGTGCCCAGTGAAAGGCAATGAGGTGACCCAACAACCAAGGCAGAGCCAGTAGGGCTCGTAGAGGTAGCAGTTCAGTGGTGTAGGTGGATGAGGATGTGGTCAAGTGTCATAGGCCGGATCGTCTGCTCAGGAAATCAGAGGACAGGGTGACAACATGCAACAACTAGATTTTATGCTATGATTCAGCCAGAGGCAGTGGTCCACCTACAAGTAGTGATAGGTCAGATGGAGTTATTTCATTCTGATTTGTCTTCTTCTTAGTTTGTATTTGTTTTGGTTGACCTGGGTGAAACACACTCTTTTATCACTCGTGAAGTGCTTGACATTTGTCTTTTTCCTGTTAGTCATAGGAGAGATAGTTTGTTGTTAGAAACCCTATTAGTTGGTTCTGTAGTGTTGCAGGAGGTGTGTCCTTCATGTATCCTTTCTTTTTCAGGGCACAACATTTAAGTGGATCTTATAGCACTTGATATGCATGGATTCAATGTAATCCTTAGAATGGACACCTTGGAGAAATATATGGTAGTCTTGGATTGTAGTTCCAAGCAGGCGATGTTTGTAGATGGTGATAAGGCGTAGATCTTCCAAGGAGATAGGAAGATTATTTTGACGTGTCTGGTGTCAAAAATGGTGGTGGAGAAGTTCTTGAGGTAGGGTTGTGAGGCATTCTTGGCACATGTTGAATACTGAGGTGAGGAGTCCTAGTATTGAGGAGGTGCCATTTGTCATGGAGTTTGAGGACATGTTTCCTGAGGAGTTTCTAGGTGTTCCTCCACACCGAGAGATTGATTTTGAGATCGATCTAGTCCCAAGAATGCAACTGATAGCTCAGACACAATACATGATGGCTCCAACTGAGATGGAAGAGTTGAAGAGACAATTGCAAGAGCTTCTCGACAAAGGCTTTATCAGGCTAAGTATGTCGCCATGGGGTGCTCTAGGGTTGTTGTTGAAGAAGAAAGATGGGTCCATGAGGCTGTGTGTCCCCGACCAAGGATAAGGTATGGTCATTATGAGTTTGTGGTTATGCCATTCAGGCTAACCAATACACTGACAACGTTTATGGACTTGATGAATAGAGTATTCTGGACATTTCTTGATAAATTTGTGGTGGTCTTCATAAATGAC
Organism: Alisma plantago-aquatica; assembly: GCA_963693085.1. Taxonomy (NCBI): domain Eukaryota; kingdom Viridiplantae; phylum Streptophyta; class Magnoliopsida; order Alismatales; family Alismataceae; genus Alisma; species Alisma plantago-aquatica. The sequence goes on along the minus strand of OY856409.1, from coordinate 78,217,432 downwards.
ATCTTTATATATAGTCGTGACATCCAACAACATGAGAAACATCTCCATTAAGCGTTGACTTTTTTGAGACAACATCAACTTTACACAAAGTTAAGCAAGTGCAAGTTTTGGTTGAAGGAGGTAGCCTTTTTGGGGCATTTTATCTCTGTTGAGGGTGTTTGTGTGGACTCCAAAAAGGTTGAATATGTGATAGAGTGGGAGAAGCCAAAGACACCAACAAAAGTGTGCAGTTTTCTAGGTTTGGCAGGCTATTACAGGATGTTTATCAAGGACTTCAGTGCTATAGCTCTACCCCTAACTAAGTTAATAAGGAAGGATGTGCCATTTTTCTAGGATTATAGATGTTAGCGTGATTTTTAGGCATTGAAGGAGAAGTTGACAAGTGCACCAGTATTGGTCCTGCCTGAGAAAGGGAAAGGATACATAGTCTTCTGTGATGCGTCCATGAATGGATTGGGTTGTGTGCTGATGCAGGACAAGCAAGAAATTTCTTTTGCTTCCTGACAGCTTAAGAAACATGAGGAAAACTACCCAACCCACAACTTGGAGTTAGCTGATGTGGTTCATGCCTTAATGACTTGGAGACACTACCTTTATGGTGAGAAGTGTCAGATCTTCACATATCATAAGAACATGAAGTATATCTTTTCACAACAGGAGTTGAATATGAGACGATGACGTTGGATGGAGTTGATCAAGGATTACGATTGTACAATTGATTACCATCCAGGGAAGGTGAATGTCGTGGCAGATGTGCTGAGTAGGAAATCCTCTTCATTATCATCTACATAGAAGGCACAATTGTGTTCCTTGGCATGCTACAAGTGAGATATGTTAATCTCCTTGCGTCAAATGAACATACAGTTGGAGGTGTCCTTGCTAGCTGGTTTGTTAGCATAATCACAGGCGAATCCATGATAAGAAAACATATTAGAGAAGCCCAACAGGGTGATATCGTGATACAATAGATATGATCAGAGTTTGGCAGCGTAAAGCATGATGGCTTCCATGATTCATATGACATGACATTTTATTACCATGGTAGAGTCATGGTCCCTGATGCTTAAGACCTTAGGAATATGGTTTTGGAAGAGGCTCACTCATCCATGTATGCTATGCATCCAGGAAGCACCTAGATGTATCATAACATGAAGGACATGTACTGGTGACTTAGCTTGAAATGGGATGTAGTCGAGTTCATCACATGATGCCCAATGTGTTAGTAGGTTAAAGCTAAGCACCAGAAGCCTACATGGACATTGCAACCATTGCCTATACCATAATGGAAAGGGGATCACGCGACAATGGACTTTGTGGTTGGTCTGCCTAGGACAACCAAAGGTTGTGATTCCATTTGGGTGATCGTTGACATGTTGACTAAATCAATGCATTTCCTTCCTGTGAAGACAACGTATATAGATGAGAAGCTTGCTCAGATCTACATTGATGAGATAGTGTGTTTGCATGGTGTTCCAAAAACTATCATATCTAATAGAGGTCCCTAGTTTACAAGCTGCTTTTGGGAATGCTTATACAAAGCTTTAGGTACGTAGTTGAAGTTCAACACTGCCTTCCATCCATAGACAAATGGTCAATCTGAAAGGACATTCAAACCTTGAAGGATCTATTGAGGGACTGTGTTCTTCAGTTTTTGGGTAGTTGGGATGTACATCTTAGTATGATAGAGTTCACCCACAATAATAGTTATCCACGAAGCATCAACATGGCACCTTATGAGGTGTTGTATGGGAGACATTGTAGGTATTTTTTGTGTTGGTATGAGATGGGAGAATACCAGATTCTTGGTCCTAAGCCTATACAACATACGATAGAAAAGATCAAAGTGATTCAACATCAGTTGAAGGCAACACAGGACAGACAGAAGTCGTATGTAGATAACTGCCATAGACCTTTGGAGTTCAAAGTGGGAGATAGAGTGTACCTCAAGGTCTCTCCTTGTAAAGGTGTTCTAAGGTTTGGAATAAGGGTAAGTTGGTTCCTAGGTTTATGGGACCTTACCCTATGATAGTACGTGTTGGGAAGGAGGCATACAAGTTGGAGTTTCCACTTGATTTGCACAGGTTGCATCCGATGTTTCATGTGAGTATGTTGAGGAAATTCCATCTTGATAAAGAGTTAGTGTTGCAGCCTGAGGAGGTGGAGCTTGATGAGGATATGTTCTATGTGGAGGGACCAATGTTGATCCTTGATAGTAGAGTGAAGAAGTTGAAGAAGAAATACATAGTGTTTGTGAAGGTTCTATGGCATCACTATGGTGTTGAGGAAGCCACGTGGGAGCTCGAGGAAGAGATGAGGAGGAAGTACCCATCTCTTTTCTCTTAGGATTTTAGGGACAAAATCCTTGTTAGGGGTTTATGGCTTGTAAGACCCCTGACCTGAGCTTTGGGGTAACCTATTTTTTGCCTATATAAGTTGCTTAGAACCTTGATTTAATCTTGTGAGATGTAATTAGGGTTGTGGAGAGCTTACGTTTCAAGTTTGAGCTTGTTTGTATGTTATTTGTGCTTTGTATGATAATTTTGGTGCAAATTGTAGTCTACCCAAAGTAGGGGTTTGATGTGCAATTTGACACCATTAGAGTGTATCTTCCATCTCTTGACATCAACTATAAAACATAGGGAGAAGTGGGCACCTTATTTGCATCTTGGGTGAGTGGTGGCATCCTTGGTGGTGTTTAAGGCTCCTATGAGTGATATGTGTGCTTTAACCTATAAATGTGTATGGTGTGCTACCTTGGGCTAATAGGGCCGCTCCCTTGGTGGGTGTCCAAGAGGCTGAGACCCCACCTAGAGTGCATCACCATGCCTTGCATGTTAGGCAAGAGTGGTTGTGTGTGGATCATTTTGCATGGAAAAGTGTCTCCTAGATGGCTTATGGTTATGACACCTCTCCTTTGATCCTTCTCTCATCATGCAGGTATATAGTTTCTTTCCTCTTCACACAAGTGAACCTTTCGACCATTCTAGTTCTCCCCTTTCCTTGTGGACGACCTTGGAGCCTTGAGGAGCAAAAAGAAGCCTCCTTAGAGCCTTGGTGATCGGATTCCTAGCTTGTGGTGATTCTTGTTCATCTTCACACCTTGGTGAGTTGTTCGTTCTTTGTGACATTTTCCTTAGTTTCTCTTCTCCATCTTCTTCCCTTCTCTCAACCATGGATAATGCCTTGGTTTGAAGGCTGTTCTTGAGGAAATAACTCTCATATCTAGGGTCATGAGGCATGTCAGGATGAAGTTTCCTCTTTTCTTTTTTCCTTCTTCCTTGGATCGGCTAGGGTTTACTTTTATTTTCCTTTTCATTGGGATATCTTGCCCTTGATATCTTCTTCTAATGTAGGTGCTTTTGTGACCGAGTTTGGGACCTATGGTGGATCATATTCAACATTGGGATTGTGTGCTTGGAGCTTGCATCCTTGGTGGTGATCTTCTTGAGGCAGGTTATATAACTCTTAGCCTCTCTATTATTGCACTCTTTACTTATGCATGCATTTGTGTCTTTTCTCTAAACTGTTCCCCAAAATGCTAGTACTTGATGATGATCTTATGAACTATTTTGGTGATGGTAGCCTTGCTTGGTTGAAACAAATCCAAAACCCTAACTTAGCTTGCAACTTTGGGGTATGTAGAGCATGATATTTTACCCTTGAATATGTCTCTTTCTTGAAGCAAATTTAGATGTCTGTCTTGTGGGGTTTCCCTTATTGCTGACGGAGTTCTTGTTGTTTCAGATATTATTTTTCCCTCTATCAACCTCGGTCATCTCTTGGTGATGGTCTTGGCCATGAAGTAGTTGTAACTCGTGATGTCTTGTGCTCGACACCCAAGCTATGCTTGAGTTGCAACCCCTGGTAGTCAGTGGTCAATACACCCCCATATGGATGTTAGGCCTATATCCCATGTTGGTGTTAGGTCGACATACCTTATTGATGGCATGCTAACTTACCATGAGGTTAATGGATTGATACACCATGTTAAGGTTAGGACGACATCCTAGCCATAATGGTAACCCATGATGGTTAGTGGCCGACACCCTAACCTTAGTTGTAACCCATAATGGCTTATGATTGAAACCTTAATCATAGATGTAACATGTGATGGCTTATGGCTGAAACCCTAGATAAGTATAGTTGTAACCCATGATGGTTAGCGGCTGATGCACCTTGTTCATGATAGTCCAATACACCTAGTTTGATGGTAAACTGATACACCTATGTTGAAGGTAAACTCATACACCTATGTTGAGGATAAACCGATACACCTATGTTGAGGGTAAACTGATAAACCTATGTTGAAGGTGAATTGATACACCTATGTTGAGGGTAAACTGATACACCTATGTTGAAGGTAAATCGATACACTTATGTTGATGTAGAATTGATACACCTTGTTGATGATAGGCCTACACAACTTGTTGATTTTAGGCCAACACCTATGAGGATGACAGATCAGGACACCATGTTGATGGTAGGTTGACACATGATGATGGTGGTTGAAGGGTATAATTGGACACCCAATGATGTATTTTTTAAGTCATGTAAAGTGTTTTTTGGAAATATATTTGATTAATCTTAATTATATTTCTTTAACCTAATATACTCCAAGATGTTGGGAAGTGGTAAACCTGGGGTTGGTTGTTGAAACTAGCTTTGTGAATCCCAATCACCTAGGAAGGAGCCTTAATCCTCATAATGTACTATGTAACTTACTTGTTTCGCTTTTATAAGATGAATATGATGTTAGGATGTTATCACCTTTGTTCATGAAACTCATAATCATGCATATGTTGTGAGTTGATAACCATAGCTAAGTGAAAGCTATGGTGGTTATGATATGATACAGGTTGAATGAGCCTTCATGATGTAGGTTAAGATACTTGTACAATGGGAATGATGTGAATAGGTCTAATGACCTGACAATGGCTTATTGCCTAGTATGAGGTTACATTCTCCATGACGAGCTGAGGAATTGATACCCCATAGCATATGGCTTTGATGATGATGATGTTGTGAATGGGAGTGATACAAGCATCATGTGATGATAATGTGATGAGTTCACACCTTAAACGTTTATATCTTATGGAAGTATATTATGCCCTGATTTTTGTAGAATTTGTTATGACTTTATACGTTGCAACTTGATTTATGCTAAAAGAACTTCATTGACTTAATTAATCCGATGGAACATAATCCATTTAGTTTCTCACTATGCCATAGATCCATCTCAGTGTCAGCACTTGCAGGATGATGAAACGGGCTTTCCCTTGGTGAAAGCTTGGAGTCATATACTGTTGAGTATATGCATTCACAAGATTGTCTATAGGCCATACCCTAACGGGAGTGCGACTGTAGGCCGTAGCTCAGTGATTTGATGTTTATGAGGTTTTATAGGATTGGTTGCAGTCCATACCCTGGCAGGAGTGCAGCTATGGGCCATAGCTCGATTTCACTAGCGCCATGACCTGTACCAAGGTAGGATAGGATTTTTACTTCTTGACTATATGTCACTGGTTGCAGTTGACTGGTATGTCTCTACGGTGTACTTGTGTACTGACCATGAGGCTTAGTGAGGTCATGGATTCTGGATCTTCCATAGACCTTGCATGGCACCGATTTTGACTTAGCATTGGTTGTTTGGATTTGGGTGGTACGACTCAAATCCTCAGGGCATAATAAAATATGCAACCAGCCGTGTAGTACATTTGCGTAGGATCAAATATGAGAACATTGGTTGAAGCCTTGCCTTGATTTTGTTACTTGTTGGTTTCTAGAAAGTATATATACATTCTTCAAAATTCTTTTGTGATGATAAGATGTTCCACAATTTAATTGCAACTACTTATACTATTCTTCTTTGGACATATCATGTAGCTGAACCTACTTATCATAATTGTAGCTTTATTTCTATTCTTTAGCTATCCATATATGTGTTAATAATAGTGTTGATGGAGAGTTATATCTCCTGATGAGATTTGGATCTCACCCCATGGGTTCTCCATATCTTTTAGGTTGATGTGTGTGAGGAGGTAGAGACCATGCAGTTGAGGCAAAACAACAACAAGAAGGACAATTGTTGATAACGTTGGGTGTGCTACTTCTATGTCTTTTGGTGTTAGAGTCCTATATTCATCCCTGTACACTCAGGCCTTTGGGATGGTTTTTGGGTGAGTTTTGTAGAGATGCTATTGATACATGTTTCTTTTTCTGCCCTTTAGATGTAAAGATATGGCAGATGCTCAGGTATATTTATATATATGTATATACGAGACATGTGTCTCTTGTAGCCAATTTATGACACATGTGATAAGTAAATGTTGATGTAAGTACCTTGTAACTTATGATATCTGATGCATGTGTCATGTGAGGAATTATATGTAAGGATTTTTGTATATTTGTTGCTTAATGAAATCAGTTTTAAGTTTTTAGTGCTTTCTGATAATCTATTTGTTTAAGTTTTGTTTTCACATTTAGTTTAGAGTTATCTCACGATTTTTGGTATCGGGTGTCATGTTTTCTAGCTCACAAATTCATCATTGAGGCAAAATACAAAACTTGATTGTGATTGCTAATCATACTTGTCAATTTGGAAGCTTGCATCAGTGCAAACTATTACAACCAATTCTTCCTCATCACTGTTAATAAGGAATTAATCCTTATTATAATTACTAAATGATGTTCTTTGTAGCAGTCCAATGACCTTCATTGGGATATGACTGCTACCTACTCATCGTGCTCATAGTATATAAGACATCAGGATGTGTACACAACATTGCATACATGATAGATCCAACTGCAGATGCATATGCCATCTTACTCATGTGTGCCCTTTCTCAGAAGAGTGGGGAAATTGAGTTCTTAAGATACTTATGGAATGAGACATGGGTAAGGTTCTTCTCTCAGACTCTTGCATGTTGAATTTTTTAGCACTTTCTAATGTATGTACTTTGATGTGGGCTAATAAGCCTTCTAGATCTATCTCTATTGATCTTAATTTCTAGGATATAGGATTCTTACCCTAATTCCTAATAGAGAAGGTGCTTCACAACCATGTTTTGACCAATTATAGAGTAGGGATTTCATTCCCCATCAATAGTATGCCATCAACATAAAATATAAGAAATGCAATTATTTTATTTCTAACATTCTCATAAATTCAAGGTTCATATTCATTTTGAATAAAGCCAAAGTATTTGACTAACACAATGTAAGAAGATTCCATACTTGAGATGATTGCTTCAATTTATAGATTGATGTTTAGTGTACAAACTTTGTGAATTCATCTAGAGGGGTAAAAACTTCATTTTGTTTCATATACACATCCTCAAGGAGATTCCCATTAAGAAATATAGTTTCTACGTCCGCTTGCTATATTTCACAGTCATGATAAGATGCAATGTCAAGCATGATTTTAGTGGATTTAACCATGGAAATTCATGAAAATGTTTCATCATAGTCAACACCTTGAACTTGTTTGAAACCTTTTGTTACCAATCAACCTTTATAAGTTTGTACATTAACAATATTTTTCTTGAAGACCCATTTGCATGCCATGGGTTTACCCCTTCAAGTGGATCTACCAAGTTCCATACCTTGTTAGTATACATGGGTCCATTTCAGATCTCATGGATTCAAGTTATTTCTCAAAATTTGGTCCCTTAATAAGTTCGTTGTAGGTTGTTGGTTCATCTGCATCAATGACCCACACATTAGCTTGTTGAGTCAGGAGAAATTCAAATTTCTCTAGCTGAAGAGGTGCCCTACTGCACCTTTGAGGTTCTTGTGTGATAGGAGGAACTTTAGATTCCAAAATAGTTTGTGATTAATATTCTTCCTTATTATTTCTAGAGAGGAGGTGGATAATATGTTGTGTGTATTGTAGATAACAAGTTTGGCTTTTATATAGGACAATGGATGGCTGCCAATGCCCATTTACACAATATGGACTAATCCCAATATATGAGAATATGGATAGACTTATACACTTAACACTCCCCCCTAAAAATGGTACATAGATATCATAGGCACGCTATTTATTACATAAAATTTTAACTTGGGATACATTTAAGGATTTAGTAAATAGATCTACAAGTTGATCTTCTGAGCGGAAGAGACGTGCAACAGTTATCCCCTATTAAAGAGTAGACAGGAATAAATACCTATTCTTAAATTTTTAATTTTACATAAAGCTTCTGCAACTCTGATGTAAAGCATGATTTTAAAAAGATTTATTTATACTTTCAAATATTGTTTTATAAATATTTGATAGTAAATATCATGTCTTTACAATAATACACACGTACCACACTGCTTCCAAGTAGTAAATATCGGGTCTTATTCAAGTTAAATAGTGTTAAAGTACACCAAACAACATGTGCTCATTGTAGTGACTTTAGGTCTAAGACGACTATCATAAGTGTCACATAGAGATAAGAGTTTGACTACCATTTATGGCTTCCATATAACATAATTAAGTTGAATATGTCCACTATACTTGTTCGTAACAAGTACCTATGTAATTTATTTGATATCAAATATCATGTTTAATGAGACATAGTCATTAGTCAACATATATACTAGTCTTAAGTATCATTGTTGTCCCATTCTTCACAATAATATATGACTAGGGACCTATACAAGAATGGATCATAGCATACACACAATCTCATGTTTATGACCTCAACCTTATATCACATGTCATTAAGTCATTCATTCATATGACATTATTATATTTATTCATGATCTCATATTGAAGAAAATTGAATATTTAGAATTGACTTTAGAAAGTGTGCCATTACAATTACCATATGACTGGCTCTCAGGACATACTACCAACAATTGAGGCCTAAACAGGTGGATTACATACTTTTTGGTCATATGTAGGGGTGTAAACGGTGCGGGTACGGTGCGGGTCTGGCCATACCCATACCCATACCCATCTAATTTTGGGTCCGGTTCCGGTTCTAGACCCACATTATACAAAACCTGGACCCGCACCATACCCGTACCCGTAATAATAGCGGATTTGCGGTGCAGGTATGCGGGTAAGCAGTTCTATAAAGCATCATATTGTTTATGTAAGAGAAATAACTATGTTATATATATTTAACACAACAAGATATTGTTGTCATATAGTATATTAACATGTAATAGTTATATTAGACAATGCTATATTCTATGCAATAACATTAATTGAGTAATTGTTTACATATTTGTCGTCATGATCATAACATTTAATTTATGTAGAAAATAATGTAAATTAGTAGACATTTTGATTTTAAGTTTACGTATGATGTTCATTATTGTAGCTAGAATAGTTAATTCTTAATTATATGACTAGTCTCAACCTTATTGTGGTTAAAGTAGGATATAATCTCAATAATTATATTAGTTAGACTAGTAAAGTATGATATATATAACATGTTATTTTAGTAGTTACTTACGTATAGCAGGTACACGGGTCTAGCGGGTCTGGGTCCAAGCATACCCATTATTGGACCCGCTCATATGCGGGTCCAAGGGTATACGGGTCCAAGGGTATACGGGTATAAAAAATTAGACCCGTGACGGGTTTTTTAAGGGTCCAGATTTGCGGGTCCGCGGGTCTACCCGTACCCATTTACAGCCCTAGTCATATGTTAAGAAACTATACATACATATTTGTTATCATTTGATCTTATACATCCTACAAGATGTCAACACATAGTAGAGTATGATATATCAAATTCTTTGAGAATGGGTTCCTTACGAGAAATGAATTATATTAAAATGATTCTTTAGGGGGTCATAACACTAAAATCTCCATTATATATTGAGTGTGTTGTTCCATTGCCATTACTATTGAGAAGAAAATTGGAGCATAATAGAAGTAAAGGTGCGATTAAAACCATAGATTTTGGAAGTAGTTTTTTTCACTAACAATGTCAAGAATAATACAATTTTCTAAAAGCAAGACATAACTTCTTTAGAATCTAAGTTTTGAAGTTGTTAGTGATAAAATTAGACAAATTATTTCAAAATAAGCTCAATAACCGGTGGATTTATCTCCTAGTTGTAGTACAGTTTGAGGCCGATATATCTTTTAAAGGACCTAAATATATATAGATTAGTTACCAAGCATTGATGACTTATTAGTTGCATAGGCTCACACAAGATGAGGGAATAGATCACACTAAATGCTATTATTTTTTTCTCATTGCATGAGTGCAACACTAGATTTCCTATATGGCCCCACCGTACTGTCAGGTGAGTGAATACTGTTATTACACATTTATGTTCATGTGGAAATATATATGGATCAACTAGAGATTTTTTTTCTCAAGTAATAGTGATTCCAAGATGTTTAAAATTTTGTTTCATTACATGACTTTAAATGAGAGAATCAAAAGGAATGATAAGTTTGATATAGTTATATTGTCCTTTGGCTTTGTGGCATATGAATTTGATAAGGGTGTGTTGCTAGTATGCCCCGAGATCTAGTCCTATGATGATTGTAATGGCACACATTTGATTTAAGAAAATTCTAATTATTATGTTTTCTTAAATATAGTTAATGAATAACAAATATAATGTCCAAATAAGAATGATTGTCTAGGTCCCTAATTAGATATTATTGTGGAGAGTTGGATACTAGTAATACATTAAGTCTAGTATTTGTGTTGACTGATGACCATGTCTTGTTAGCCATGATATCAGATATCAAGTCAAACACATAGTACCTCTTATGAACAAGTATATATGATATACTAACCTGAGTATGATATATGGAATCCATTAATGGTATTGGTGATTATTATTCTTTGACTTGAAGTCACTACAATTATGACAATATATTTTTAACACTACCTACTGTGACCTTGAACAAGAGTTGCCATAGAAGTGGTGCTTGGGTGCAATGTGAAACATGTGGACTATTTTGAGTGATGTAGATGGATTTTTTCCTCTTATTGGAGTGATATTCCAACCACTTGATGGGTGATACTATCAAATGTATGGCCATGACCATGAGAGTCAATATATGATATTGAGCTCATATGTATCCCAAGTAGTCTATTCTAGATCAAGGAATAAAGATTGAACATTTAGAGAATCACAATTCCATGCCTCAGAATCAAATCTAGATATAGGAGGCAAATGGTTTATACAATCACTGTAACACTACCCACATTACTAGGTTGAAGTTATTTTCCAACTTCTCCATTTACTTGGGTGGAAACGAAGTCTTGCTAGATACCAATCATCATTAGTGAAATCATGATATGATTATAGATATCATTAACAACATAATTTGGAGCCTATAGGGTCACACACATAGTATGCATAGGGAAGAGGAGTATAATCATGTATACATGATAAATTGTTACTATTAGGTTTAGGTAATCAATTACATCAATAATACATTGGCTGGAAGGCCATTTGGTCGACTGGAAAGTCCAGTCACCCAATAGAACAAACTAACCAATCAATTATAATGTGTAGTTGATTGACCATGTCAAGATTTGTCTAACTAAGATACTGTCTAGCCCATTCGACTGACTAGACAAGATTAGGTAATCAATTAACTGGGTTATCCATTTGTTAGATTGGAATGGATCATTGGATTGACCTATTGGATGTAGGAAGTCTTGGCCCATCCCAATTGTTTGATTGGTTGTTCGGGGTGTGTCACTGAAAAGCAACCCAATCTCCCGACTAAACTGATATAGTCGATCAACCAACTATAGGTAAGGAGGATGATGAAAGGTCATTGTTGTATTTTCTTTTCCCATGGTTTATTCAAAACCCTACTTCATGAAAGGAGAAGTTGTGCAAGGCGAGCACATTGTCAATGAAAAGGTTTCTCCTTCCTTATTAGATTAGGGAGATGAGATGGAGTTTCCCTCATCTATGTGGATGATATGGAGACATAAATGCTATCATGTCTATGTTGGGAGATATCTTCTTTGCATGTATACTACTTTGTGAGTAACATCATTAAATCTATTCCATGACACAATATATATCACATTCTCAGTATATTGTTTTGATGAGATCTGCTCATGGGAACATGGATTATATAAATTTGTTAGATTTGTTGTTCACATCACATATGAAAAACCCTTCAGTGGTATCAAAGCCATATCAATCTATCATATATCAGAATTTGTAATTAATACGATTGGATTTTTTATTATATTTGTTTTGTTACATGTGATGTGAATGATAAAAATAACATGCATATCATGTTTGGTTCCACATAAATATACATATAGATTTTTGATATGGCATACAAGATCGACTATGGATTTTTTTTTATTTTTCACAGTGAATCAAAGAAAAATTCCATAGAACTTTTCAAGGGGCATTGACCTTGAGACCCCATGAGGGGTTGCATCCCCTTGACTCTCACCCATTGACTAGGTAGTGGTATACCCAAGTAGGGGCTCTGCCTCTGTCTACCCCTCCAAGTTTGCATGGATGTCAAATACTTATTCATGGGACTTTGTCACATGAAAAGATACAATATTTAACACACACACACATACACACACACACACACACACACACACACACACATATATATATATATATATATATATATATATATATATAAGATGTGATATATTTATAAGTTATACACCTTGCCATCAAAATATGTTTGATTTGGTAGATGTGTGCATGGTTACTGCCAAAGACCCTTTTGTGTGTGTGCATGATATGGGTTAAATTACTCAGCTTGCATGTTGAGCCTCATACTTTATTTCATATGTAATGGTTTCTATTCCCTCTTACTCTACTCGAATGTAACTTGAGGTTTCTACATATCATGCAAATATTATATAGGAACATAATAAGTTTTGTATGACTTGGCATGACATGTCAACCATGAAGATGCAATGAACATTCATGGAGCCATTGATGCGATGCAACACAAATGCAGGTTCACAGGTTGATGATGCATATGATGCTATTGGACTTAGATGGATAGTAATACTTTGGTGTCTCTATAGGACATTACCATGTTCATAACCAATATTGTATGTTTGTGAATATATATATATATATATATATATATATATAAATATATATAAAGCCCCTAAAGTCAAATGTTAAATCTAAAATGTATTACAATGTGCAACACATGAAAAACTTGATTGACAAAGTATGGTTATGCCAAAGGAGCGGTGCACTATCTTAGGCAAGTGTGAGAATAATTATGTGGGTTTGATAAAGTAGGGTGTGTATTCTATTGTGTTGGCATTTAGGTCAGAGTTAACTAGGTGATATTAATAGAATTAAACACCTAGAGGCATAAATATGTTTTTGAGAAAAGGTTGTGCATCCATCTATTTAGAGTTGCATTAGACACAACTGGCACACGTTGCATATCCAAATAATCAAATTGTTGGTGATCAGCCAAATGTGAGTCATGATTTGATGAAATATTGATCTTGTCTTACTAAAAATTGTATGATGCAAATCTTTCAAATTAATAGTGAGGGTTATTAATTTGAAATAATATAGTTTTGTGATATCAAATAAAATACTAAATTAGTATCAAAATATTTCAAATTAAATATTAACTCATGCAAATACTTCTTGTAGATCAATTGGAAACCAACAACTACAACTTTACACTTCAATTGGTCCTTGAGAAGGAAAAACTTAATAGAAACAACTCCCATGACTAGTTCATGACTTTGATAATTGTTCTCATACATGAGAGTAAGATCTATGTCCTAGATACACTAGTACTAGATGAACCAACTTTGAATGAGTCTAGGGCTAAAAGGGGGCTTATTATAAGCATTCATATGACACTCTAAACATTAAGTGCCTTATGATATGATCCATGAATCATGAGCTTTAGAAGCAACATGAGAACATTCGGGTTGTTGAAATGGTAACACATCTCAAGAACATGTACCAAGAACAAGAAAGGCACTAGAGGTATGATGTATCCAAGGAATTATTTAAGTGCAAAACGGCTGAAGGTGATCTATTTGGACCCCATATAGTCAAGATAATTGGGTATGTGGAATGTTTGGAGAGAGTGGTATTTCCTTTAGGCTAAGAGTTGGCCACAAATGTGGTCATGCAATAATTTTTAGATTCATATATTTTGTCATGAAGTACAACATGAGTAGTTTTGTTAAACCATTGGAAAAGCTTCTTAGCATGTTAATATGAGCTAAGGAAAAAAAGATAATCCAAATATATTTTTATGGTCAACTAAGGAAAACTAAAGTCCAAGGGAAAAGGCAAAGTCAATAAATTTCTAAGGCTGGCCAAAATTCTAAGTCTTTATCACTTAAGCAAAAGAAGTTGGTAAAGAAGGTAATCATCACCATTGTCACCAAGCTGGACACTAGAAGAGAAATTATCCTCTCTAACTAGAGGAACCAAAGAACAAGAAATAGGGGATAGAGATCTCCACTTTAAGTATATACATTACAAAGATAAACTCATTTACTTCTTCAACATGGGTATTAAATATTGAATGTGGATCTCACATGTGTTCAAATATGCATAATCTAAAAATAATTAGACTCTTGAAAAAATAGGAAGTAGAACTACATGTTGCAAATGGAGTAAGAGTTGATGCCACTACTGTAGGCACCTATTATTTATATATGCTTAGTGAGATTGTAACAGAGTTAGAGAACTACTATTATGTCCATGTCATAGCTAGGAAGATCATTTGTTTTCATATTCAACAAGAATGGTTTTGAATTTCATATCAAGAATGGTTGAGGTTCTACTTCCAATGACAATATATATTGTGGTAGTGCCTCAATGTCTTATGGTCTTTATTTGTTAGATCTTGAAACAAGTGTCTATAACATAAATACTAAGAATCTTAGACTTGATGACTCAAACAAAACCCATATGTGGTATTGTTGTTTGAGCCACATAAATTAGAAGCACATTTCTAGACTCCATAAAGATGTATATCTAGACTCATTGGATTTTGAATCAATTGAGACATGCAAAATATTCTCTATTATGAAAAATGACAAAAACACCCCTTTACTAGAAATGGTGAAAGGTGAGTGACATATTAGTTATCATACATAGATCTAGAAAGTCTTAACCAGCCTAGTCCCTCGACTGGGATGACCAATTGCATGATAGTTGTTCCAAGTGGGTCACCAAAATGCATCCCATTCACTAGACTAGTCTAGTTGATCGACTGATTGTCCATAAGCAAGATGCTAAATGGCAGTTTCTACCATTTGTTTTCCCAGGGTTTATTAGGAACCCTGCTTCCCTACCTCTCTTATATAAGGGAAATGATGACCAAGTTTTTAGTTACACCTTTTAGACTAGCCATCGCTAGACAAAGGAGAGAGAGAAAATGATAAGTTGCACAACACTAGCATGTTGTTAATAGAAAGGCTGCTCCCTCCCTACTAGGTCTATGAGCATGATGTGTAGTTCCTCTCATCTACGTGGATGATATAGAGATGTAGACGCCTTAGCTTTTATTTTGGAATATATCTTCTTTGTGCCTATACTTCTTAGTGAGCAATGTTGTTGAATCTACTCTACGACAATGTATATATCTCGCAATCTTCCTTCTCGATATATTGTTGTTGAAGAGATCTGCTTGTTGGATTATATACATTTTGTTCCTTTCATTGTCCTATTGCATCCATAGAACCCTACACATACAGACTATTCATGACATGCTTTTCATTTTACACATGTATTTAGATGATATATTGATGTTTGGACCTAGTATGATAGTTGACTAATGACATTTACTCATTCATTTGTAGTCAGTTCGAGATGAAGTGATTATATTTAGTTGAAATTTGGCTAGCATTTTAGAGTTACTTAGTTTATAATTGTAATGTGTATTGGAAAAAAATCAACACGATGCATTGGAAATGTTATAGTATATGATGGTATTTGTTACTTGACAAAAATCCATGTTAATCTTGAATGATCTAAAAGTATTTCACTAACACTTCAATGGTGGTCCTATATAAGGGTGGCAATAGACGTCCTTTACTTCAAACTATATATCTATTTAAAATAATTAATCTTATACTAACTCATCAACACACACCTTGGTTGTAGAAGACACAGTTGATCTCAAGTATTTGAGAGTGGGAACTTTGATGCAAATAATTTCCTACTCGCACAAGATCCATATCATTCTTGATGACCTAGATGGATTTCTATACCACAAATCATGAGTTTTACTCCTCCCAACCATGCAAAATAAACATCACACTAGTAAGCGGTATTTGACACTTTATATAACACAAAGTAAATACAATTTGACATGAAATAAACTTGACATGAACTTGACCATTGATTATCTTAACCATTCTTTTGATATATTAAAAATGATGAATTGGATAAGTAGATACACACAACATCTCTTAATGCTTCATAGGAGCCCATAATTTCTAGGAAACCCATAATGCTATGAAAGCACATAACGACTTGAAGGTCCAAGATTGAGGAGCATATAAAAACTTAACCAATTCCTTAAGTTTGGTCATGATATTGACTTAATCATTAATGTCTTTAACCTTAATCTTAACTATAATGAGATTTCTACCTATTAGTGCCATAATGGGATTTCTCCCCTAAATCATAATCCATTCTAACATCTTATTGGGATTTCTCCCTCATAATTTCTTAATGGGATTTCTCCATCATAGTGTCTTAATTGAATTTCTCCCTTCTTTGAACATGATTCATTATTCATATATCATAATCATAGGTAGGGTATATAGAATCAAACATAAGAAATCAATCAAACTATGATATATATATACATGATGTTATCTTGGAGAACATTCATAATTTCACGAAACATAATAATGTGCTTAATCATAAAATAAACATTCAATAAACCAAAAACTACTTGTTGCAAATATGCATGAACCGCTTACCTTTGATATTGGTGATTTCTTTAATGTGTTCTCAATTCCATTTTTATAACCTAATCACCTTAGTTTTACTTGATATCAGCACCAACTTTGGAAAGCATACTATTGTGCATCCATGTAGGGGGGGTATAAGGCCACAACAATGGTGATCTTTCACCGACAATGTATGCATAGGAGGAGGTGATGACTGTATGCCAAGAGATGGTGCACTAGAAAAATAGAGGGGGAGGCATTGCCTTGGAGGAATAGGAGGTCAACTACCTCTGTTTATTTATTCCCTTACCTCAACACATCCATAAAGGAGGGGGAGAATGAGGGTTGGATAAGGACAATAAGGGAAGGGGAAAGCGGGGTTATGGCGACACCCCAAAAACACAAGTCTGGCTAACCTTTATAAACTCCCTCCCATTGTACACATTTTTGTTTCTTGCCTTCCAAGTTAGGATAAAGCATGAGTGGAGTTAACACAAGAAAATCCAAAGGAGATGCATTTAATTTAAACCATCACCTATATATCTTCTTCTATATATATGAAAATTCTCAACTTTTAAACCACAATTTCAAAATATTATAAATGTAGACCACATCATACTCTGACTAGAAGTATCTACCTACTAGAATCCAACTCAAAACATGTTATAATTGTAAAACAAAAATAACCACAAATTTAAGAGAATTATATGATGTAATTGAATTTAAAGAGACATTTAAACTCATTTAAAATTATTAGTAAATTTTTAAATCTTGTGATGATCATTATGAGAATTAGTCTCATATTTAAGACTCATCCAAATTGTGGATATCTATCTATAGTCAAACCAAAAATTTATTGAACATCCTATAAATATCTAATAAACCATTATTACATTACCATAATTTTCTTATCTTAATAGAAAACACGAACTATCTATTTCCATAACCATTGTCCATTAACTTCATTACGTACAAAAAGCCTCTAATTTCTGGTTGCTTACCATAGATATTTAAACCAACTATTTCAATTTAAGAGAGCAATAAAATCATTCAAAATAGTATATACTACATTTAATCTAACATTTCCTATATATTCTTCAAAAAGATACATAACATGGTCAAGTATTATCTAAAATTTGTTGAATATGATTACTTACTCCTATATATTTGTATTTGTTTGAAATGTGTGATGGACTGGATTTTTGGCTTAATTTTGAGGATGAAATTTCTCCTAAGGTAGGATGTAATGGAGTGGACTTTTGGAATCTTTAAATGTCCAATGACATAAGTGAATTCATGCATGTTGAGTTATTTTGAGAGTTCCACATGTTTTTATCAAAGTTTGGATGGAAAATGATGGTGATATCACGATTAAGATCCTTAAATTAGTAACTTTTTGAAGTATTAAATTGAATGGTCAAATAGTTGTGTTTTGGCACCAAAATATAATGGATTGTGCCTTGAGTTATGGTAAAGATATGGTTAAATTTTAGTGGCAATTGGAGGATCCTAGAAGAAGTTATTTAGGTTTGAAATGTGTGAAATGATGTGCATTATTGAGGATTTATAGACCTAAGTTAGGTTTAATCTGGTGTCACGCGCCTAAGGAACCTTGTTTAGAGGGTGCCACGGATCAGGTTTCCCTAGCCATTGGATGGAAATGATTGGATGACACACATATGTTCTCCTACCTTCAGTTATAACACAGAACGTGGGGGAGAAGACAAGGCCAAAAACCTTTCCAACATGTCACTGATCGTGGGTGTGAATGTGAATTCCAACCGATCAGTTGATCTCGCCACACTACATGGAGCAGGCTGACCCCTTACTTGAGGGTAGTGGCCGAGAGACGAGGGAGATCAGACTTCCACTCCCTACCTCACCTCCATTGCTTCTCATAGATGAAGGATGGGGAGAATCATGAGAGGAATAAGGGTTTAGTGAGGAGACAAGAGGACGATAAGAAGGGGAAAAGGAAGGCAGAGGTCATATGAGTCTCTAAGGTGTCTTTGAGCCTTGTTGGTGTGGTACTGAAGGCTAACAAAAGTAATTTTTAGGGAAGACGTCCATGGAGTTAGTTGGAGTAGAAGGAGGTACTCTCACAGGAAATATAGAATGGGAACAAGCCCATGGAGGAGTTTTGAAGCTTTTGGAGGATTTGGGTTTGTTCGAGGATGACAAGAGGTGCTTTCCCCTATATGCTCTGCCGCAATGGCACCCCACTAATGCCGTCTCCTTGATCCGCAAGTATGATCCACTGACGATGAGACTGAGAGAACGATAGAGTATTAGATGGTCCACCGAAGCCTTTGGAATCCTTTTCACCATGTGAGGAAGAGGATAGTGGCCCCTACTCCACACTAGAGGAGAGCCAGGCGGCGACAAATCTTTGTGGAGGAACAGACTCCCGCTTGGACTAAATATGTGAGAAAGCGAGGGGGTAGGGAACCAAACTGGGTTGACTTAGCTAGACCACACTGCGAACCAGTTGGATTAGTCTAGCTCAACCAAAGAACCGGCCCGTAGAAAGCAAAGAAGCACGCCCCTGGACAAAAACATGGCACAATAGGATTGGCTACCAAAGGTAAATCACCCAATAATTCTAGATAATACCTAGATATTCAACAATTCATATAAATTAGATCGATTACCAGAAAATTACAATCAAGATTCCAAAATTCTTAGAAAAATGCATAAGACAACATAAAAGTAAAATATTAGGCTTTTGATGCACTAATCTTAGTGATATTAGGTAAGTTGTGAAATACTTGTTTCATGGATAATAAATATCAAATGATGACCTAAAATTATGATAATATGTCAGTAAATCCATAATCATGTTTATAGTCTGTTTGATGTCAGATATGATGACGCTTGGACATGAAATCATGTAATTTGATAATTAGGACTAATAAGCCTAATTAATGTGTAATAATTACAAATACACTCAAGAAATCATGGAAATAATGGGTAAGCTCATATCAGTATATGGAACCTCATATTTAATCTTGAGATCATAATTATGCATATAAATAAGGTTACACATTTAAGGATTCTATAATGGTGAGAAAACCCTAATTGGATTAATGTAACTAATCTAGGGTTAATACATGCAAACAATGATATGAAAACTAATGTTCACATGATGCACCACAATCTAGAATATGACATTAGTAAGATAATTACACAATGACAATACAAGTAATTATGAGAACATCATAATGACTAAGTCAAACCCTAATGGATCATACTAGGGTTAAGATGATAAGAACCTGATGGTGACATGTGATCTTATCTTTATCAGGGGTTGACCAATGTGGTAGTTGACATCAGGAATATGTGGTTTAGATTATCTCTTGATCAAGGTATGCCATTACCTCTTACTTGGCTTATTATATAATATGCTTGCATTATTTGTGTAGTAAAATACTTGGCATATGATATTGGATGAAATGATTGTTCTTGTATGCTATCTTGCTTGATTTTCCAGACTTATGTCTATGAACACATGAAACATAATATATCTGCTCCATTACATCCAAGCACTTCAACTCTTTGGTACTCAAGTGCTGGAAATAAAGTACTTCAACTCTTTGGTAGTCAAGCACTTGAAAGTGATCCAACTCTTTGGTAGTCTGATCACATTATGAAATGATCCAACTCTTTGGTAGTCGGACATAAGGCCTTCAGTGCATTCAACCTTCGACAGTCAATGCATGGATGATGCAATGGAAAATGTTCTTAAAAAATGTGTTTTCTTTTTTTAATTAAACATATCTTTGTTCAAGTATATGTCTTTTTGTTATATCTATTTACTACTGCCAAGTACTAGTTTTATATTACTGCCAAGTCTTAGTAATGAGAGGTATATAATAGATGCGTAGGCATACTTAGTAAAATATTCTTGAATATTGTGCTGATGTGTACCACATGTAATCTTTTGTTTAGGTTGTGGACATATGATCTTGAAGAACTGGGATAGTTGAGAGTTGTGTGGCAAGCTGATGCACAGGTGGACCTATTGTCTTAAGATCCCGTTGTTTAGTGGTAGTATATGTATATGTAAAAAGTTTATTGTTCAATGTGTAATATCAAATGTTGTAACAATTCATTATGTAATTATATGTTGAATGGTGAACATGTGTTGTATGGTTTTATTATTGTTCATGTGCATGTGCTACTATTATTTCCTTCTGATATCCTATGATTTTCTTCTTCTTAGCCTAGTGTGTGGTGTTTAAATTGGGATTCTCACTGAGGTGATGGTTTCAATTTGAACATCACACATTACATTAACTTTTAGAAATCCAGGGACGCCACATGTGGTATCAGAGCATGAGCAATAGCAAAACATGGCATTTGCTCATTATGCAACTCAAACTAAAGAAAACCTTAAACTTGAACATCCTTAGGGTTAGATTAGTTGTCTTTTAGAGACTAGATTTGACCTATCCTCTAGGTTAGCACCTAGATGTATGAGAACTAGGTCTAGACTGGTGCTTATAGTATAGCAGGTCCTTAGATGTCATTCTTTCCTTATAGTGTAGCGGTATGGGATGTTGCATTATTTAGAAATGACGTACATCACATGAAGAGAAACCTTTGACATATGATGCATCTATGTTTTGGGTAACTACACCAGTCTACACCCCGTTCTCACACTTTTCATTAGGTGACATGACACTAGACTCTCTACTATGTGTGGGACACTCATTTTGTGGATTTGGTTTTTGATTCCAATCAGATCGAACCTTGATAGTTTTCTCTGACGCATGTTTTATCGGAAAAAAATTATATAATATTTTATTATATATTTAAGTATTACAAAAATGTGTCCTGTACATGTACGAGTAAGAAGCGGTCATGCAACCTAAGTGAAAGTGAGTGACATCAGTCTAGAAGAGAGAGTAGTTCTAGATTAGATGTCTAAAGCCTTGTTTGGAATATGTGATAGATGGAATAGATGTAACAAATGAAATAAGATTATATGATGATCTAAGCCTTATATAGATGATATCATATGAATTGTGATAATGTATGTTTGTCTTTTAGGACTTAAGTTCAGTTTTGAGGATGCAAATAAGTTTTGATGACACAAGTAACTAGGATTTTATATGATAAGATATGTTAAGTTAAGACAAGATTGTGAGTCAACATGAGTCTCAAGCTCTTTATGAAGGAGGACCTCTAGTGTTAGGACCAATTATTTGTTTAACTCCAGAGAGAGTGAGACCCAGAGGGAGAAGGTTAGAGAACCTAAACTCCAAGATATGAGAAATATGGGAAATATGTGATCATATGTCCTAAACTAGACTACTCCTAAGTGAATGAGTTGAGTTTCTCTATGCATGATTCCTATAGATTTGTTGATCCCTAGACGTCCTTGAGAGGACCAAACCCTAGAGTTTGAGAGAGGCTATCTGTATATGCATATGTGAATAAGAATATAAGAACCTACCCTCTGGGTGAGGGAGAGATACCCAATACCTTGGAGGAGGTAGCTAGTGTTAGTTTATGTACAACTTCATGCTCGGGTTGGTGGTTACCCATAGGACTCTAGTGGATGTGTATAAGTGAGAGAGATCAAAAATAGTACTTCATGGGTATAGAACCTATGAAGAGTATGTTGTAACATGTTTTGGTTTGTGCTTATGTGGCTAGAGATTGTAAGGCTATCACTAGTGCCAATGAGGTAATCCGAGAACCCTAGACTAAGAGAGGAAAGATAAAGTATATGCATATGAGTTACTCATAGAGTTGAGTTAGCTTAGAGAGATTGAGCATGGCACTACCCTCACGATATGGGTCAGGAGAACCTCAACTAGACTAAATAAAGTTTTGGTACATGTTTAACAAGCCACTTATATAATTTTTTAGCATAATTTTGATGTAATATATGTAAGAATGTGAGCTAATATCAAAATCTGAGATATGGCATGACATTATGGAAACCTAGTAATGTTTTAATAGACATCGATGTGCAAATGATTAACAATATATATGAATAATGATGATAATGTGATATTTTTGGTTAATCTTGTGATGAAATCACTTAAAAGTTTGTAACCTAAATATGAGAAATGAGAAATGAGATCGTATTAATGATATTCATTGACTAAGGTGTTAATGTATGTGGTAAATAAAGATGTTGAATATAGTTTGAGCAATTAGCACAAAATAATGATAGTGATACCTTGATAAGATCCATATGGATAAAGTGGGTTATTTATAATTAACTCCTAATGAACATCATAACATGATATGAGAACCCTAATGCTTGGGTAAAGGTAAGGATGTAATACTAAGATATGAAATATGGCATGACATAACCTAAAATGGTAAACATGTTGTGGTTCACCCTAGATGTTTTAAAATCTCCTAGAAGGTATAGATATAGTTTTGGAGCTTCTTTTTCTATGTTGCACATAGGGAGGTGCCCTACATATGGAAGAAGATCCTTAGTTTTTCTTAGAGTAAGAGAATGGATTCATTTTGAGGACAAAAGTTTCTTTTAAAATGTATATGATGTGATGGACTTGATTTTTAGCTTAATTTTGAGGACAAAATTTCTTTTAAGATGTATATAATGTGATGGACTGGATTTTTGGCTTAATTTTGAGGACAAAATTTCCCTAAAGGTGTGTATGATGTAATGGAGTGAACTTTTAGAATCTTTAAATGTCGACATAAGTGAATTCATGCATGTTGAGTTATTTTGAAAGTTCCAGGTGTTTTGTCAACGTTTGGATGGAAAATGATGGTGATATCATGATTAAGATCCTTAAATTTGTACCTTTGTGAAGTATTGAATTGAATAGTCAAATAGTTGTGTTTTGGCACCAAAATTGAAAGGATTGTGCCTTGATCTATGATAAAGATATGGTTAAATTTTGGTAGAAATTAGAAGATGCTAGAAAAAGTTATTTAGGTTTGAAATTTGTGAAATGATGTACATTATTGAGGAATTATAGACTAAAGTTAGGTTTAATCTAGTATCACGCGCCCAAGGAACCTTGTTTAGAGGGTGCCACAGATCGTATTTGCCTAGTCATTGGATGTAAATGATCGCACGACACACATCTGTTCTCCTACCTTCAGTTATAACACAGAATGTGGGGGAGAAGACAAGGTCGAAAACCTTTCCACCATGTCACTGATCATAGGTGCAAATGTGAATTCTAATCGATCAATTGATCTCACCACACTACAAGGAGTAGGCTGACCCCTTACTTGAGGGTAGTGGTTGAGAGACGAGGGAGATCAGACTCCCACTCCCTACCTCATCTCCATTGCTTCTCATAGCTGAAGGATGGGGAGCACCATGAGAGGAATAAGGGGTTAGTGAGGAGACCAAAGGAAGATAAGAAGGGGGAAAGGAAAGCCAATGTCAGATGAGTCTCTAAGGTGTGTCTTTGAGCCCTGTTCAGGTGGTACTAAAAGCTGATGAAAGTAGTTTTTAGGGAAGATGGCCATGGAGTTAGTTGGAGTAGAAGGGGGTACTCTCAGAGGAAATTAAGAATGGGAACAAGCACATGGAGGAGTTTTGAAGCTTTTAGAAGCTTTGGGTTTGTTCGAGGCTGAGCAGAGGTTCTTTCCCATATCTACTCTGTCATAATGGCATCCCACAACAATGAGCTCCTTGATCTACAAGCAGAAGCCACCGACAGTGAGGCTGAGAGAATGACAGAGTATTAGATGGTCCACCGAAGCCTTTGGCATCCTTTTCACTTTGTGAGGAGGAGGATAGTGGCCCCTAGTCCACACCAGAGTAGAGCCACGTGGCGGCATATCTTTGTGGAGGAACATACTCTCGCTTGGTCTATCAGGAATATGTGGTTTATATTATCTCTTGATCAAGGTATGCCATTACCTATTACTTGGCTTATTATACAATATGTTTGTGCTATATGTGTAGTAAAATACTTGGCATATGATATTGGATGAAATGATTGTTCTTATATGCTATCTTGCTTGATTTTCCATATTTATGGTTATGAACACATGAAACATGATAGATATATTTCATTATATCCAAGCACTTCAACTCTTTGGTAGTCAAATGCTGGAAATAAAATATTTCAACTCTTTGGTAGTCAAGTACTTGAAGGTGATCCAACTCTTTGGTAGTCTGATCATATTATGAAATGATCCAACTCTTTGGTAGTCGATCATAAGGCCTTCAATGCATTCAACCTTCGACCGTCAACGCATGGATGATATAATGTAAAATGTGCTTAAAATTTGTGTTATGTTTTGTTAATTAAACATATCTTTGTTCAAGCATATGCCTTTTTGTTATATCTATTTATTACTACCAAGTACTAGTTTTATCTTACTGCCAAGTCTTAGTAATGAGAGGTATATAAAAGACACGTAGGCGTACTCAGTACAATATTCTTGAATATTGTGCTGACATGTACCACATGTAATCTTTTGTTTAGGTTGTGGACATATGATCTTAAAGAACCGAGATAGTTGAGAGTTGTGTGGCAAGCTGATGTACATGTGGACTTGTTGTCTTAAGACCCTGTTGTTTAGTGGTAGTACATGTATATGTAAAAACTTTGCTATTCAATGTATAATATCAAATGTTGTAACAATTCATTATGTAATTATATGTTGAATGGTGAACATGTGTTGTATGGGTTTATTATTTTTCATGGCATGTGATACTATTGTTTCCTTATGACTTCCTCTGATTTTCTTCTTCGTAGCCTAGTGTGTGGTGTTTAAATTGGGATTCTCACTGAGGTGAGGGTTTCAATTTGACCATCACCTATCAAATTACATTTTAGAAAATCTGGGGACGTAATAGGTGGTATCAGAGCATGAACAGTAGCAAAGCCCGACATTTGCTCATTATGCAACTCAAACTAAAGAAACCTTAAACTTGAACATCCTTAGGGTAAGATTAGTTGTCTTTTAGAGACTAGATCAGACCTAGACTCTAGGTTAGCACCTAGATCTAGACTGGTGTTTGTTGTATATCATGCCCTTGGGTGTCATTCTTTTCCTTATAGTGTAGAGGTATGGGGCGTTGTATTATTTGGAAATGACATACATCAGGGGAAGAGAAACCTTTGACATATGATGCATCTATGTTTTGGGTAGGTACACCAGTCTACACCCCATTCTCACCCTTTTCATTAGGTGACATGACATTAGACATTCTACTATGTGTGGGACACTCATTTTGTGGATTTGGTTTTTGATTCCAATCAGATCGAACCTCGATAGTTTTCACTGACGCATGTTTTATTGGAGAAAAACTATATAATATTTTATTTTATTGTAGGTATTATAAAAATGTGTCCCCACACATGTTTGAGTAGGAAGTGGTCATGAAACCTAAGTGAAAGTGAGTGACATCAATCTAAAAGAGAGAGTAGTTCTAGATTAGATGTCTAGAGCCTTGTTTGGAATATGTGATAGATGGAATAGATGTAATAGATGAAATAAGATTAGATGATGATCTAAGCCATATATAGATGATATAATATGAATTGTGATGATGTATGCTTGTTTTTGGGGACTTAAGTTTAGTTTTGATGATGTAAATATGTTTTGATGATGCAAGTAACTAGGCTTTTATATGATAAGATATGTTTAGTTAAGACAAGATTATGAGTCAGCATGAGTCTCAAGCTCTTTATGAAGGAGGACCTCTAGTGTTAGGACCATTTACAGAGTTAACTCCAGAGACAGTGAGACCTAGAGGGAGAAGGTTAGAGAACCTAAACTCTAAGATATGAGAAACATGGGAAATATGTGATCATATGTCCTAAACTAGACTACTCCTAAGTGAATGAGTTGAGTTGCTCTATGCATGATTCCTTTAGCTTTGTTGATCCCTAGATGTCCTTGAGAGGACCAAACTCTAGAGTTTGAGAGAGGCTATCTGTATATGCACTAGAGTTTCTTTCTTAACCATAATGTGATTTCTCCCTCTTAGTTCCATAATGGGATTTCTCCCCCTGAATGATAATGGGATTTCTCCCCTTTAATATGTAAATGGTAGTTTCTTTCTCATAATGTCTTAATGGAATTTCTTCCTCATAGTGTCTTAATGGGATTTCTCCCTACTTTAAACATGATTCATTATCCATAGATCATAGTCATAGCTAGGGTTTATACAATAGAACATAAGCAATCAATCAAGCAATAATATCTATACATGATGTTATCTTGGAGAACACTCATAATTTCATGAAACATAATAATGTGCATAACCATAAAATAAAACATTCAACAAAACTAAAATTTACTTATGCCAAATATGCATGGCCAGCTTACCTTTGAACTGATGATTACTTTAATGTGTTCTCAATTCCTTTTCTGATAACCTAACCACCTAAGTTGTACTTGATATCAACACTAACTACAGAAAGCATACAGTTGTGCATCTAGGTAGAGGACATGCTACAAAGCCACCATAGTGGTGATGTTTCACTGGAGTTGTAGGCATAGGTGGAGGCAACGACTATATGCCAAGTGCACTACAAATATAGAGGGGGAGGTGTTGTCTTGAAGGAGTAGGAGGTCAACTACCTCTATTTCTTTATTCTCTTGCCATGACACATCTATAGAGGAGGGGGAGAATGAGGGTTGGGAAAAGGACAAAAAGGAAAGGGGACAGTGGGGTCATGGCGGCACCCCAAAAACACAAGTCCCACTAAACTTTATAAGCTCCCTCCCATTGTACACATTTTTGTTTCTTTCCTTCCAAGTCAGGATAAAGCATGATTTAAATTATTATAAGAAAATCCAAAGGAGATGTATTTAGTTTAAATCGTCACCTATATGTCTTCTTATCTATCTCTAAAAATTCTCAACTTTTAAACCACAATTTCAAAAACATTGTAAATTAGACTAAAACATAGTATGATTAGAAGTATCTGCGTACTAGAATCCAAATCAAAACACGTTGCAATTGTAAAACAAAAATACCCTCCAAGTCAAGAGAAACTATCTGATGTAATTGAATTTAAAGAGGCATTTAAACTACTTTAAAAATCATCACCAAATTCTCAAAATTTGTGATGGTCATTGTGAACATTAATTTCATATTTAAGACTCATCCAAATTGTGGATATCTATCTATAGTCAAACCAAAAATTTATTACACATCCTATAAATTTCAAATAAACCATTATTACATTACCATATTTTTCGTATTCTAATAGAAAACTTGAACTATCTATTCTCATAACCATTGCCCATTAACTTCATTACACATAAAAAGCCTCTAACTTCTAGTTGCTTACCATAGATATTCAGACCAACTATTTCACTTTAAGGAAGCAATAAAATCATTCAAAATAGTATGCGACTACATTTAATTTAACATTGCCTATATATTCTTCAAAAAGATATATAACGTGGTCAAGTATTATCTGAAAATTGTTGAAAATGATTATTCACTCCTATATATTTGTATTTGTTTGAAACAAGTTTATGATTGTGAAATAGTAAACCACTGCTGGTTTGAAATAGTAAATCATTCATCCAAATTATTTAAACTATGGAACATTAAAAATAAAATCATAAAACTATACTTCAAACTTTCCTTATACTATTTTAAATATATAGTTTCCATGTGACTGATTTTGAGCAACAACTAATCAATGTTCACATGATTTTGGTTTTGCTTACAAAATAGATAACATTATGTTTACATTTATTTGAGTGGTCAACAAATTCAAAATGAAACCAAATTTGGACCACACATTAATTAGGTAGTCTAAATCTCTCCTAATAAATAAAACTCAAGTTTTGTACATCTCTTGTACAAAAATTTCTATATGGGTAATTTACCTTACTTTTATATTTCTAGAGGAAAATAAATGGTAAAGGTCTTTCCCTTGTTAGGCTTTGAGCCAATTCAAGATGGTCATGGATTCTCCTCATACAAATCACATATCTTTTATTACTCTTTTTGAGTTCTTAGAGGAAAGAAAAAGAGACGTTAATGATGCTTTATTCTTATAGTAAAAATCTATTAAGGAAAAGGGGAATTTACCCAAGTTTTTTATTCTACTTGCATATTTTCAAATTCTACTTCTTTACTCCTTCTCTTTTATTTCTTTTTATATGTTATCAAGGATAGGAGAGAAAAAGAAAGGGAAACTAATATTTATAAATTTGAATTAATTACAACACAAAATGTACATATGAAAGAGAAAACAACATTTTAAGTCTCATTTTATCCTGCTCACTTTATTATCTTTTAAGAAATTTCGTTTCATGGTCTTTTTACATTAATTCCTTCAACTATATTTATTTATAAAATAATTTTTGAAGTTTTAAATTAATTGTGAAAATTGGGGTTTAACAATCGATCGAGTTGCCACCATGAAAAACTCGGTTGACCCTAGGTATTGCCACAAGCCATATTTGCCTTTCAGTTGAGTTGCCACCAGGACAAACTTGACTGACAAGCTAATCTATCAAGACTTATGACAAATGCCCAAAAAGTGCTCATAATTCATCCAAATTGACTCTATTACACATGTGAGCTCAATTACAAGTCATACAATCATTATAAGTGATTTACACCAAAGATCTAAGGAGAAAACTACATATTCTTTAATATTGATCTTTATGCATGTATGACTTGATTTCTCCAAGTTAGGATGTGAAAGTTTAGTCATTTGGAGTGTCTATCTAATCTGAAATCACTCAAGTAGAAACATTAGACACAAATAAGAGGAATGGTTTAGTCATAATCAAAACAAGGGTTTAGTCAATTTAAACCTTGAGCCAACATCCTACCCTTTTTTGAATGATGAAAAACCATTCAATAAATGTATTAAAAGCTTTTAAAATAAAATAAATAAATTCATACCTTTGGAGAAACCTATAGTTTCCCATAGAACTGAGTTCATATTGTGGAACATCGACACCATAAAATCAAGATATCTCAAAACCAAAGCACGATTAATAGCCAAACAAGCACATTACCACAAAAAAGGGTAAAATAAAACCGATCTCATATAATCATTATGTGTAGAAACATATTATATCACAGTCGTCAAACTGTACCATATCTCATATCAGGACATGTATGCATATCTGTACAGTGTCCAACTGCCACACACCTATTACAAAAGATAACCTGTTCACATGCACAAGACTTATATACAACTGAAGGCATACAACCAAAAACATGTGTAGAGGTACACATCATCTATAAAACACAACCCTCCTGGACCTGAGAGTACAAGAATGACACATAGGACTCTATGACACAACATAGCAACTTATTCGACCTTCTACATTCACTGATATCTGAGCTTCTCCTTCTCAACAACACGATCTCTACCACTCCACTCATGAACACCTAAAAAGATACGGAGAGCCACAGGGGTGAGACCCATGTCCCAATAAGAGATATAACTCTCCCACAACAACTATTATAAACAAAGATTATATTGAAGCATGAAACAACATTATTAACCAGATGACCAGATTTAACTAAATGAATAATTTACAACTAATTATATAGGATAAGTAGGTTAAGCAGCTACAACTAATAAGTAGAACAAGTTATGCATTTAGAAGGAATATGAAAAACATGTATAATAGTTGATTTCTCTTACCTTCTTATAAAACAATTGAGCAGTACAAGAAATAAGGCAAGGGCAAAAACCAATGTGAGTCATGTTTAGCCCTCAGTAGATATACTACATGTATGTGCTACATCTTTTATCAATCCCTGAGGATTTTAGTCGTACCACCCAAATCCAACTGACTACTGCTAAGTCAAAATCAGTGTCATACAAGATCTATGGAAGAGTCAGAATCTAGGATCTCACCTCCACCTCTCGATCAATACGAGAGACAACTGTGACGCCCTCAGATTTTCTAAAACTTAATCTGATGTGTGACATCTAAATTAAAACCTCACCTCAGCGAGAATCCCAATTTAAACACCACACACTAGGCTAAGAAGAAGAAAATCAAGGGAGTCAGAAGGAAACAATCAGTAGCACATGTACATGAACAATAATAAAACCACACAATAGATGTTCACCATTCAACATATAATTACAACAGGAATTGTTACATCATTTGATATTACATATTGAACAGTAGACTTATACATATACATGTACTACCACTAAACTACATGATCTTAAGACAACATGTCCACCTATACATCAGCTCGCCACACAACTCTCAACTATACATAGATCTTCAAGATCATAACCACAACCTAAACAAAAGATAACATGTGGTACACGTCAGCACAATATTTAAGAATATTGTACTGAGTATGCCTACGTGTCTTTTATATACCTCTCATCATATCTTGGCAATAAGATAAAACTAATACTTGGTAGCATAAAACAAATATAAGGAAAAACATATACTGGCACAAAGATATTCATTAACAAAAGAGAACACATATATTTTAAGCACATTTCCATCATATATATTGTACATCTTCCCCCAAGGGCTTTGATGTTTTTAAGCCTTATGATCTACTACCAAAGAGTTTGAGATCATATTACGTGTGATCTACTACCAAAGAGTTTGAGATCTAACACATGTGATCTACTACCAAAGAGTTTGAGATCACTTCAATGCACTATACTACCAAAGAGTTTAGTGTTATCATATGATGGATCATATATATTATGTTTGATGTGTTCATAGTAATAAGTATGGAAAAGCTCAAGCAACATAACATATAGGAACAATCATTTCAACCAATATCATATGCCAAGTATTTTACTACGCATATAACACAAGCATATTGTATAAAAAGACAAGTAAGAGGTAATGGCGTATGATCAAGAAAAACCTAATCATCATATCCTCATATCATCTACATCATGGTCAACTCTGATTAAGACAAGATCACATATCACCATCAGGTTCTTATCATTTTGCATCCCATCTTAACCCTAATCATGTTCATATTAAGGTTTGCTTATCTCATTATGATATTCTCATGATTACTTGTATTCTTGCCTTATATTTATCTTACTGATATCCTTTTCTAGATTATGATTCATTATCTGAACATTAGGTTCTATATCATTCTTTATACATATTAAACCTAGGTTACATTTATTATACAAAACATGGTTTCATTCCATGTATTAAGGGTCATCTTCATGTAACATGGAGTTCATGCGTCTAACTAATATCAAATATCCACATTAGCTTCCAGTTACTGATATGAGGGTGTTCTGTGAATTTAATCATTTATTGATTATTAATGTATTTATTGCATTTTATTTAGGGTTATTAGCCCTAAATAGCCATTCTAAGTAAATTACACGATTATGTGTCATCACATGATAATTATTGACTTCAGGTGGATTCTAAACCTGATTATAGACTTAGTGACATATTCTCATAATTTTATGTCTTTGTTTATTATTTATTAGACATGAAAAGACCATTTTACATCTCACATGATATCACTAAGATTAGTACATCAAAAGCATGATGTTATGCTTCTATTTTATTCTATGCATTTTTTTGAGAATTTTAATATATTATATGTATTTTTCTGACAATCACACTAATTACTAGGAGTTTTGCAAGATATGGTATTTTTTGAGATTTTACCTCATCCGGCCAATTGGCGACTGACACGTTTCAGCGCTGCTCCTCTCATACCAGGCGGATCCGGTCCGATTCTTGGATTTAGACTAGGTTGGTTCAGCGAATCATGTCAGGATTTGGCTAGCGCGGGCCCGGTCTTCCCCCTTCTTTTCTTCATTGCGTGCCTGTCCAAGTCCCAAGCGGGACTCAGTCCTTTCTGCTGTGCGAGGGATGCCGCCACGGCAAGCACCTCTGGCATTAGCACGCGGAGTCATGATGCTCCTCATCACAACCTTCTATGACTTGAAGCTTCGCTGGTTCCTTTTGATTCCACCTTGCTCCAACTGGTTTCTCATAGATCTGCTTAAAGCACCTCCTCGTGAGCTTAAGGAGTTCGCTACCGCATGCTACTACCATGGTAGAGTGAGCACACAACCAAGATTCCCTCCTCCTTCCTGTAGCGTCATCACAAGGGCTCTCGTCCTCCTGTGGGCAGATGAGGACTCCTTGTAGCTGCTCCTCCTCTATGTTCTCATACGTCAGTCCCAAGCGGGACTCTGTTCTTCCGAACAAATCCGGCACCGCCTGGGTTGAAATGCCGATGAGAGGTCGACTGTGCTCTGCTTACCTCCATCTCTCTCTCGTGTCAACTCTGCAGTGGGACTCCCTACTTCCACGACATAGTGTCCTCCTGGGACTGCTCCCACGTACGATCCACTGTCATGATTCCTTCTCCCTGACGTCTACTTCTTCCTCGCATTCAATCTCTCTCATGCAGGCTGTCACCGTTGAAAAGACTGCCGCTATAGTTTCCTTGGTTGCTCGCTGTCCGGCTCGGCTCTAGGTTCATGGTGCAAGTGTGAGTATGTGGGATTCAGTCTCAACATTCACCTCTGCCACTCTTTCTCTCTCTAATCTTTCCTTGGAAAACTAGTGAGGGGGGGTCAGTCTACAATTCTCTATAAGCCTATAGACAACCACCCAGTCGTATATCTTCCCCACGTTCCTCATACCACGGTCACGTCGTGCAAAGGTGGGGCGATCAGTGCGCCAACAAGGAGCTTCATTGCCTCGTCAAACTAGCAAGGAGGATACGATATCTTGAACATCTGATCTGACCATCCAAGGGTCCAAAGAATTCCACGTATACAATCCGTCCCTACTCTTGTATAGCGCGGATGCAAAGGCACTTCTTGTTCACATGGATAAATTATTATATCAACAACTTATGCTAAACATTAACCGAACATGCATTATGCATCATTTATTTAACCAATTTCAAACCTTAATAGCTTCCTCTAGGAACATACAATTTCCACCAAATTTGAACCATACCTCTACTACATCTCAAGCTACGTTCTACTCAAATTTGGTGACAAAACTCAGCTATTAGACCATTCAATTAAATTCCCCAAATAGGCATAAACTTATGGATCCAAATCATTATGTAAACCTCAATCGACACTCCAACTTCACTAGAACACTTGGGATTCTCAAAACAACTCACCATGTATGACTTCACTTGTGTCATTGGACATTTTTGGATTCTAAAAGTCCACTCCATTACATCCTACACACCTTAAAAAGAAATTCCATCCTCGGAATTAAGCTAGAAAACCCACTTTGTCACATCATATACATCTTAAAAGAACTTTCGTCCTCGAAAGTAAACCATACTCATACCTCCATGGAAAACCTTATGTTGCCTTCATCCATGTCGGATACCACTTTAGGTGCAACATATCTACAAAGGTTACCTAGAACCATGTATCCAAAGCACTATTAGGGGGGGGGGTTTACAACCATCTTGGGTGCACAAACACTCCATTCAAGGTTGAACTCAAGGTTTAGAAGCTTAGGTTATGTCATTACATATTTCATATGCTAGGGTTGCATCCTTATCTTAACCCGTGCATTAGGGTTCCCACATCATACTACCATGTTCTAAAGGAGTTAACTAAGATAAACTCATATATCAATGTGTCATCAACATTTTATTGAGTTTCTCATTAAAACATGTTCATCATTAACATATCCCTTTTAGGAGGGAGTTAACTATAATTACCCCACATTATCCATCTAGATCATATCAAGGTGTCATACTCGTTATGTTGTGTTAACTGACAAACTATATTTTTCATCTTTATTAGGCACTAAGATTAACACCTCATGTAACGTGTTTCATTCACATGAACTTATTTCATTGCTCATAATAAATTGTCACATTTACTCATGATTTCATCACAAGATTAACTAGTAGTATCACATTATCATCATTATTCATGTATATGGTTAGCCATTTATGCATCAATATGCATTAGCCAATTTCTAGGTTTCCATCATATTATGTTTATGTATCATGTCTCAAGATTAGATCACATCCTTACCTTTACTATATCATGGTGGTGCGAAACAAACTTATGTGAGTGGCTAATCAAACATATATCAAAACTTTATCTAGTCCAAATGAGGTTCTCCTTGACCCATAACATGGGGGTAAAGCCATTCTCATCCTCTCTGTGCTAACTCAACTCGATGAGTATCTTATATGCATATACTTTATCTTTCCTCTCTTAATCTAGGGTTCTCAGATTACCTCATTGGCACTAGCTAATAGATTCATTAGCTGTAGCCACATAAGCACAAACCAAAACATGCTATGACATTCTCTTTATAGGTCTCTACCCATGAGTCATGCTTACCCCAAAACTCTCTTATATACACCACTAGATTCCTATGTGGGAAACCACCAACCTAAGCATGAGGCTTCCCATAAACTAAAAGCATAGCTACCTCCTCCAGGGTCTTGGGCTCTCTCCCTCACCCAGATGGCAGGCACTCATATTTCCTTATTCACATATGCATATGTAACCAACCTCTTCTAACTCTAGGGTTTGGTCTTCCCAAGGACATCTAGGGTTCAACAAGACTATAGGAATCATGCATTAAGCAACACAACTCATTCACTCAGGAGTAGTCTAGTTTAGGACATATCATAACACATATTTCTCATAATTCTCATATCTTGGAGTTTAGGTTCTCTAACCTTCTCCCAATGAGTCTCACTCTCTCTGGAGTTAACCCCAAAACTGGTCCTAACACTAGAGGTCCTCCTTTGTAAAAGAGCTTGAGGCTCATGCTGACTCACAACCCTATCTTAACTTAAGACATCTTATCTCATAAAAGCCTAGTTACTTGCATCATCAAGACTTATCTCAAAACCTCAAACCTAACTCATGTCCTCAAAGACAAACAAAAATCATCATAACCATCTTATATCATCTATATAAGACTTACATCATATCAAAACTTATTTCATCTATTCCATCTATCACATATTCCAAACAAGGCTCTAGACATCTAATCTAGAACTACTCTCTCTTCTAGACTGATGTCATTCACTTTCACTTAGGTTGAATGACCACCTCCTACTCATACATGTGTGGGGACACATTTTTTTAATACATATACATAATAAAATATTATATAGTTTTTCTCTGATAAAACAAGCGTTAGAGAAAACTATTGAGGTTCGATCCGTTTGGAATCAAAAAACAAATCATGAAAATGAGTGTCCCACACATATTAGAGAGTATAGTGTCATGAAAACTAGTGAAAAGGGTGAGAACATGGTGTAGACTAGTGTAGCTGCTCTAGAAAATGTACTCAATATGTCTAGGGTTTCTCTTCCCTTGATGCACATCATTTCCAAATAATGCAACGTACCATACTGCTGCACTTTAAGGAAAGAATGACATCTAAGGACTTGTTATACAACAAGCACCAATCTAGACCTAGTTCTCGGACATCTAGGTGCTAACCTAGAGGCTAGGCCAGATCTAGTCTCTAAAGGGCGACTAATCTAACCCTAAAGATTATTAAGTTTAAACTTCTTTAGTTTTGAGTTGCATAATGAGAAAATGTCAGGTTTTGCTATTATTCATGCTCTGATACCACCTGTGACATCCCCGGATTTTCTAAAACTTAATCTGATGTGTGACGTCCAAATTAAAACCTCACCTCAGTGAGAATCCTAATTTAAATACCAAACACTAGGCTAAGAAGAAGATAATCAAGGGAGTCAGAAGGAAACAATCAATAGCACATGTACATGAACAATAATAATACCATACAACAGATGTTCACCATTCAACATATAATTACAACATGAATTGTTACATCATTTGATATTACATATTGAATAATAGACTTATACATATACATGTACTACCACTAAACTACATGATCTTAAGACAATAGGTCCACCTATACATCAGCTAGCCACACAACTCTCAACTATACATAGATCTTCAAGAGCATAACCACAACCTAAACAAAAGATAACATGTAGTACACGTCAGCACAATATTCAAGAATATTGTACTAAGTACGCCTACATGTCTTTGATATACCTCTCATCATATGTTGTCAATAAGATAAAACTAATACTTGGCAGCATAAAACAAATATAAGGAAAAGCATATACTGGAAAAAAGATATTCATTAACAAAAGAGAACACATATATTTTAAGCACATTTCCATCATATATCTCATACATCTTCCCCCAAGGGCTTTGATGTTTTTAGGCCTCATGATCTACTACAAAAGAGTTTGAGATCATATTACATGTGATCTACTACCAAAGAGTTTGAGATCTAACACATGTGATCTACTACCAAAGAGTTTGAGATCACTTTAATGCATTGTACTACCAAAGAGTTTAGTGCTATCATATGATGGATCATATATATTATGTTTGATGTTTTCATAGCAATAAGTATGGAAACGCTCAAGAAACATAACTGTAACACCCCTGACCTGGGTTATGAACTAACCCTGGAAGTTTTGCCTAAATATGTAATTAATATACTTGTGAACACTCCCTGGCATGTAATTAAGTTCCTCAGGAACATTTATTTTCAATATTGCTCCTTTTTGTATAAAGTTGTAGCATTGTGTTGTATGCAGGGACCTATGTGCAAATTACACAGTTTAAGGGTTGAACTTGCAAAATTCACAAGATAAGATGTATCTCTGATGTTTTGAAACATCATGAGGATGGTTATGATGAAGTTTGAGGGATTTCCCAAGCTTGAGCACCAAGGTGCACCTGAGGAAGCAATCCCCATGCTTAGAAACCCTAATTTGGGGTAAAATGCAATTTACCCAAATATAGGGGTCCAAGTTGTAATTATTAATATCTAGAACATCTTTTATGACTCTTGTCATCATTTAGAGTAGAAATGATGAAAGGGGCACATCAAAGATTGATCAGATAAGAAGAGATGATCTCTGTGGTGAAAAACACCTAATTTGGGTACATAAATCTTTCATGGATGTACCCTAGTTGTAGGTTGGCTTTCTTTACCCTTAGATCTTGAGATTCCATGAGATTTGCATAAGGATAGATGATTTTGGACGTGCCTTTGAGCAAGGAGGGACCTAGATGTGATTTCCAATCTTGTAAGGTCCTTAGGATGTAAAAGGGGCTAAAGTATATAAGCCACCTCTTTACAAGATAAGTGAACGATCTTTCCTTTACTTCATTCTCATCTCTTCTTGCTCAAACGGCCAAGGGTAGCTCTGGAGCTCAGGGGGACGACCAACCTGTTCTAGGTAAGAGAACCCCACCTTCTAGCTCGAATTCATGGAGGAATTCACTTTCTAAGGTTGGTTTTGTGGTTAGCTTACTTAGTCTTCTTGTTCTAGCCGACCAAAGCAACGTTTCCTTGGAGAATTCACCCCTGACCAAGTTGTGGAAGCTCAAGGACACCATTAAAGCTTGGAGCTTGAAGGCTTGGAGCTTTAGGATCAACTTTGAGGCGGGTTTTATAACTCTAAACTTATGCTTTATATGTATGCTTAATTCTTGCAATTTACTTGGTAAATTCTCCTTCTACCACCCTTCTTCCTTGCACGTTTGCAAGCAAATCAGTGGAGAAACCGACCTTGCTAGAGGTTGAAGATGAGGGGCGTGATTCCCTATGTTACTTTTTCAAACGACCTTGGACCCTTTTGGTCCAAACGGTTGCAAACCGTTTGGGTTCAAACGGTTTCAAACCGTTTGCTCTCAAACGGTCTTGCAAGACCGTTTGGATTGAAACAGTCTCAAGACCATTTGAAAGAGTTGACCAAGGGACGACCGTTTGAGGGTCTGTTCCTAATATATTGAATTTCATCTCTGCAAAGAATCAAAGTCTAATTCTTAACCAATTGAGAGTTGAAGGCACTTCAACATGAAACCCTAATCGGGTGAAAAAGTGCTGATTTAACATATAGATCTTGTTGAGTTTTGGGTTGAAGGACCCAAACGGTCTCAAGACCGTTTGGGGATTCCTCCAAACGGTCCCAAGACCGTTTGGGCACAACCCAAGACCGTTTGAAGGTTTAGGGTTGATTTAATCTAATGGTTTGAAGGTCCAATTGTAGGAAATTGATGAATTGATGAAAATTGCTGATTTTGACCTAATTGGACTTCAACCTTAGTCAAAACGATTTGGATCTTGGTCAAACTTTGGGCAAACGGTCTCAAGACCGTTTGGATGATGTCCAAACGACCTCAAGACCGTTTGGGCCAAGTTTGAGCCCAATTGGAGGTCAATTGATAGGTTCAACCTTGAATTGATTCACATTGTTGAACATTGATGACCAATCAAATTGAAACCCTAATTGAGAACGATTGAACCCTAATTGGCTTGCAATTGAGGGTCAATTTGATGTCTAAGTGGCTAAGGCTAACCCTAATTGACTCAATTTATAAGTGGTTAGCATAGCTTTGATCAATTGAGGGCTTCATCACACATATTCATGAACATTGGTGACCTTTGAACCCCTTTGGAGGTCCAAACGGTTTGAGCCCATTTGGACCAAACGGTCTCAAGACCGTTTGAGACCAAACGGTCTCCAGACCGTTTGGGGCCAAACGTTCTTAAGACCGTTTGGGCTCAAACGACCTCAAGACCGTTTGGGCTCAAACGACCTCAAGGTCGATTGGTCCAAACGACCTCAAACCGATTGAAGCTCCAAACGGTTTGGAAGTCAACCCTTCCAAACGGTCTTCACCTACAAACGGTCTCAAGACCGTTTGGATCCAAACGGTCTCAAGACCGTTTGGGGTCAAACGGTCTCAAGACCGTTTGGGGTCAAACGGTCTCAAGACCGTTTGGGTGGTTGAAACCATTTGAAGGTTGAAACCGTTTGGAGATTGGTGATGGTTTGTACTTAACCATTTGATGGTGTAATTAGCTCAATGATGATTCAATCTAAACCCTAATGGTAACCTAGGTCATTAAGGGACTATGTGATTAGTGAGTTAACCCATGATGGTGATCATGTGGCAAATTACCAAAATACCCTTGAGGGGTCTAAAGGGATAAAACCTTGTTCTAATCAAACCCTAATCACATGATGTTGATGTTTTGGCTTATGTTAGTCAATGGAGACTTATCTCAACCTGATCTAGAGTGGTGTTGTCACCATCTACTAGTGAGAAGAGAGAGAAAGTATTTCTAGAGTGAGAAAGTATCCTAAGAGAGAAAGTACCCTTTTTTAAGGTGGAAACTTTAGTGAGATACTTCAATTACACATGAATGTGCATGTTTAGGGAATGACCCACCTATGTGAGGTCATGGAAACCCTATTTATAATATCTAATGGATCTTAATCCTAATTAAGAGCCTTAATAATGATGTTTCTCTTACATGATGATGTAATGAGTACAATTCACCATGGAGTGAATAGTAAACCCTAAGTTTAGGGTGAAGACATGAAAGATGAATAGTAAACCCTAATTCAATTGAATAAAACCCTAATTGATGACCAGTTGAGGGTTATTTAAGGGTCAAATCAGTTGAAGGTTGACCTATTTAACTCAATTGAAGTATGAGGGTAGGCCCAATTGAGGACTGGTTCCATGTATCCAATGATTGAAGGAATCAACATTGGAAACCCTAATTCAATTGGATGCTTTATGTAATGGAGGTCCATTGTGATTGAATCTCTTGAGAATTAAGATGATGAATGAACCATTGACCCAATGATGATTAGTAATGATAAACAAATAAGGTACAAAGGTTGAAACCCTAACAGTATCTAAGGGACTAGTACCAATTAAGGAATGAATCCCTAATTGCTTACTGGACCAATGACTTGATACACTACGTTAAGCAGAGTGGTATGCTCTTGATTGAAGGGTTGATATGACCTAATCAATTTGAGATGATGTTAACATGAATTCATACATGAATATGATTCATGTGGTGATTAAGGGTATGATCCTTAAGAAGAGAGATCATGAAACCCTAATCATGAATATAAACCCTAATTGACAGGGCTTTTGGGTTTTAACCCTAGTTGAGGGTAATTCCATGTGAAACCCTAAGTTGAAGGTGATTCCATGTGAAACCCTAGATAAGAGTGATTCCATGTGAATCCCTAGTTGAGGGGGATTCCAAGGGAAACCCTAATTTGAGAATGCATCCTTAATTGTTGAATTGTTTACTATTATCTGTTGAATGTGCCATGCAGGTTGTTATGAGATGATGGGCA
This sequence comes from Alisma plantago-aquatica, assembly GCA_963693085.1. Taxonomy (NCBI): domain Eukaryota; kingdom Viridiplantae; phylum Streptophyta; class Magnoliopsida; order Alismatales; family Alismataceae; genus Alisma; species Alisma plantago-aquatica. The sequence goes on along the minus strand of OY856409.1, from coordinate 78,176,455 downwards.
TATCCAGATATGGAGTGACATGTTATATTAATGAACCATGCAGGTTGATATGAGATGATGGGCATATCCAGATATGGAGTGCCATGTTATATTAATGAACCATGCAGGTTGTTATGAGATGATGGGCATATCCAGATATGGAGTGCCATGTTATATTAATGAACCATGCAGGATGTTATGAGATGATGGGAATATCCAGATATGGAGTGCCATGTTATATTAATGAACCATGCAGGTTGATATGAGATGATGGGCATATCCAGATATGGAGTGCCATGTTATATTAATGAACCATGCAGGTTGATATGAGATGATGGGCATATCCAGGTATGGAATGCCATGTCATATTAATGAACCATGCAGGTTGTTATGAGATGATGGTTATATCCAGGAATGGAATGCCATGTTATATTCATTAAAAGCATGTCTTAAGCTTTATGAATAATGAATCATCTTGATGCACTGTTAGGTGACATCTTTTGTGATTTACGGGCTGTAAGAGCCATAAATGTTATCAAGGTCATGCTTGACAGATGACTTGAGATGAAATAACTGATGATTGTGATAAGTTAGGCCTGCTACATTTTAGTATTCTCATATATAGCTGTGTTGTTGTATGATGATAAGAATACTGAATGTACCTAACTAATCAAGTGAAATGTAGAGTCCTGATCATAGATCCATCATTGTCAGAGTCTAAATGATGGTGAAGCAGGTTTTCCCCAGGGAACTCCTGGATCATGTACTTTTGAGAATATGGGGTACATGGATGTGTAGAACCTTACATCCTAGTGTAGGTATTTGATGTAGATTCTTGTAGTCCGTCATACCTTCACTAAAAGAGAAATGGTGAAAGGATTTGATGTAGATTCTTGTAGTCCGTCATACCTTCACTAAAAGAGAAATGGTGAGAGGATTTGATGTAGATTCATGTAGTCCATCATTCCCCACCACACAGTCTAAAAGGTGAGATGCATCCCTATACTCCCTTAAAAACATAATCAACAGCGTAGTATATCTGTTAGAGTTATCTACGAGTTATTTGATTGATGTTACCTTGAATAGCATAGATGTTCTCATATTTCATTATTGGTTGAACTCTTGCTTACCATCAAACTGCTAGTGAATACCTTGAAGGCTTTTATTGCTTTAGTTATTCCCTGCTTTGCTTATAAAGCTTCTAGTGGAGAGTTATAACTCTCGCTGGGGCAATTATGTATAATTGTCTCACCCCGTAGACTTCTACTTTTTAGGTGGTTGTCGAAGACGGAGGGACAAGAACTCAGGTGACCAATCCCAGCAGCATCAAGAGCAGTAGTTATCTCAGGTGGAGATCTAGCCTGCTGCATGGTGTAGTATAGAGTCAGTCTTATGTGTCCTCTGTACTCTCAGGTCCTGGAGTGTTTTGAGTATGAATTCTTGAGAAGTTTTGTATCATGTTGTATATAATTACTCAAGAAGTAATTATCAGTGATGTAAACAGTTAAATCCTTTTTCTATGGAAAAGGTTTGAGGTTTCAAGCTCTTGTCTCAAAAAGTTTTAATTTCCTGTGATTTTTGGTCTTCCGCTATTTACCGAATGCTTCCGCACATGTTTAAATCGAGATTAATTCGTGGTTTGGAGATCGGAGCGCACAATTAAGTGGTATCAGAGCTCTAGGTTTGTCGAGTCTACAGAGGCATTGGACATAGGAAGTCGAGTCTATCTTTAGTATTCCTTCCTTATCTAATAGAGTCTTCTACTCCTCAGGAGAAGAAGATACTTAAGATGTCAGAGCCACATGATGAGTATGTGGGAGAAAGTAGTGTCAGTGCACCTCAAGGCGGTGCAGGAGTACCAGAGGTGGAACAGCCTGTACCAGAACAACTTAGAGAGCCACCCTAGTTTGACCCAGCTGATATGGGTAACCCAGCAGTCCAGACTATGTTTGGGCAGTTTATGACTGCCATGACACATATAACCGACAGGTTGCCTATGCCTGCACCTAGGGCACCTGTCCAACCAGAGGGGCAAGGTATCGGAAATACGTTCGAGCAACTACGTCGTGTCGGAGCTACCGAGTACCATGGGACTGCTGACCCCGCAGATGCTGATCTGTGGTTGACAGAGCTGGAGAAGGCTTTCAGGATCCTCAACATCCCTGAAGCTGAGAAGGTTAGACATATTGTCTATCTTCTCAAAGGAAGTGCTGGTCACTGGTGGACCATGGAAGAGCAGAAGAGACCTGGAATAGAAATCTCGTGGGAAGACTTTCGGCGGGAATTTGTCCAAAGATATTTCCCGAAGACCTTCCTAGACGAGAAGATCTCTCAGTTTGAGAGACTGAGACAGGGTATGATGAACATTAGCGAGTACGAAGCTAAGTTCATGAAGCTGTTGCGGTTTTGTCCTCAAATGGCAGTTAATGATGAGGAAAGAATTCAGCGCTTTGAGAAGGGGTTGAACGCTGAACTGACCACTCCTGTGTCTGCTTTAGAGAACAGGGAGAGGTTTGCCATTTTTGTGGAATCAGTAAGGAGGATAGAGAGGTCTGAAATTGAGAAACGACAGACTAGTAGCAAGAAGGTGTACACTCAGACTCAAAAACAAAAGTCTGAAAGTTTTAAGAAGCCGAGATTTTCTGCATCGACAGCATCATCAAGATCCCAAACCCAGACACAATGGATGCCAAGTAGGGATAGGGATCTTAGTTATATTCCAAATAAGGCCTCCAATATAGCATCAACATCGGTGTCTGGACCTCACCGACCTTATACTATACCTAGAATCTGTTATCAATGCAGACAACCGGGACATCTGGTAAAAGATTGTCCAGACGGGAATCCAATGATGACTCAACCTCAGGGGCAGAGTCAGCAAGGATCACAAAGGAGGCAGTTTTCTAGTAACAATAGAGGACGTGGACAGACGTCCCGGGCAGGTCAGAGGAAATAAAGTCATTCTGATATTTCATTTTCATGTTTCTATGTGTTAAAGATATGAAAATAGTTGTTTTTTGAAAATTATTTTGACTAGTCCTATAAGGACACAAGGGAGATGAGAACTTATATCTCACTCAATGTTCCTTAAAATGTTTTATAATCTCTCTTATCTGTATGTCAAAATATGAGATTTAGAAATGATGCCTGGAGGAAATATAGGAATGGAAAACCTTGTGTGTATAAGGATATGAAAAGTGAGGAATGAGACAGTATGTAAGTGCATACTACTTGATCTCAGTATTTGTAAACCCTGGCCAGGTATACAGCTATTGATGATAAAGTGAGTATGGAAACTCCTAGATTGATATCTTTTTGATTGCCCTGATCAAGCAATCATTCTGATACAATCTAATGAGTATCATGAAATAAGAAATATGGAACAATTAAAAAGGGGAAAGCTATGTGTCATCCCCAACAAAAAGGGAAGAGCTATGTGTCATTCCCAAACAAATGAAAAGGGAAAGCTATGTGTCATTCCCAAACAAAAAGGGGAAAGCTATGTGTCATCCCCAACAAAAAGGGAAGAGCTATGTGTCATTCCCAATTAAAAAGGGGAAAGCTATGTGTCATCCCCAACAAAAAGGGAAGAGCTATGTGTCATTCCCAAACAAACAAAAAGGGAAGAGCTATGTGTCATTCCCAATTAAAAATGGAAGAGCTATGTGTCATTCCCAATCAAAAAGGGAAAAGCTATGTGGCATTTCCAATTAATAAGAAGAACTATGTGAACTATCCCAATTACATAGAGTTGTAAAGGATTACTGAGTATATTATCCTTGTTAGATATATATGTTGTTCCTTTTGATAAATATTCTTGGGTGATGATAGAAGTATGTTCTTTTATGCCTCTTCTTTCCAATAATATGGACATCATATGTTAGGGGTTTATGCTCTGCATAAACATTGGTAAGGTTGAATTAGTGAAAGGAGCCTTGTGTGGAATTGCAGAATTCATGATACCTCCATGATATTAAGATAATATGTGGAGACTTGAGGGCATGATTAATGAATACTCTGTTTCTCCTTTTGTCTGAGATTTCGGGGACGAAATCCTTGTTAGGGGTTTATGATTTGTAACACCCCTGACCTGGGTTATGAACTAACCCTGGAAGTTTTGCCTAAATATGTAATTAATATACTTGTGAACACTCCCTGGCATGTAATTAAGTTCCTCAGGAACATTTATTTTCAATATTGCTCCTTTTTGTATAAAGTTGTAGCATTGTGTTATATGCAGGGACCTATGTGCAAATTACCCAGTTTATGGGTTGAACTTGCAAAATTCACAAGATAAGATATATCTCTGATGTTTTGAAACATCATGAGGATGGTTATGATGAAGTTTGAGGGATTTCCCAAGCTTGAGCACCAAGGTGCAGCTGAGGAAGCAATCCCCATGCTTAGAAACCCTAATTTGGGGTAAAATGCAATTTACCCAAATATAGGGGTCCAAGTTGTAATTCTTAATATCTAGAACATCTTTTATGACTCTTGTCATCATTTAGAGTAGAAATGATGAAAGGGGCACATCAAAGATTGATCAGATAAGAAGAGATGATCTCTGTGGTGAAAAACACCTAATTTGGGTACAGAAATCTTTCATGGATGTACCCTAGTTGTAGGTTGGCTTTCTTTACCCTTAGATCTTGAGATTCCATGAGATTTGCATAAGGATAGATGAGTTTGGACGTGCCTTTGAGCAAGGAGGGACCTAGATGTGATTTCCAATCTTGTAAGGTCCTTAGGATGTAAAAGGGGCTAAAGTATATAAGCCACCTCTTTACAAGATAAGTGAACGATCTTTCCTTTACTTCATTCTCATCTCTTCTTGCTCAAATGGCCAAGGGTAGCTCTGGAGCTCAGGGGGACGACCAACCTGTTCTAGGTAAGAGAACCCCACCTTCTAGCTCGAATTCATGGAGGAATTCACTTTCTAAGGTTGGTTTTGTGGTTAGCTTACTTAGTCTTCTTGTTCTAGCCGACCAAAGCAACGTTTCCTTGGAGAATTCACCCCTGACCAAGTTGTGGAAGCTCAAGGACGCCATTAAAGCTTGGAGCTTGAAGGCTTGGAGCTTTAGGATCAACTTTGAGGTGGGTTTTATAACTCTAAACTTATGCTTTATATGTATGCTTAATTCTTGCAATTTACTTGGTAAATTCTCCTTCTACCACCCTTCTTCCTTGCACGTTTGCAAGCAAATCAGTGGAGAAACCGACCTTGCTAGAGGTTGAAGATGAGGGGCGTGATTCCCTATGTTACTTTTTCAAACGACCTTGGACCCTTTTGGTCCAAACGGTTGCAAACCGTTTGGGTTCAAACGGTTTCAAACCGTTTGCTCTCAAACGGTCTTGCAAGACCGTTTGGATTGAAACGGTCTCAAGACCATTTGAAAGAGTTGACCAAGGGACGACCGTTTGAGGGTCTGTTCCTAATATATTGAATTTCATCTCTGCAAAGAATCAAAGTCTAATTCTTAACCAATTGAGAGTTGAAGGCACTTCAACATGAAACCCTAATCGGGTGAAAAAGTGCTGATTTAACATATAGATCTTGTTGAGTTTTGGGTTGAAGGACCCAAACGGTCTCAAGACCGTTTGGGGATTCCTCCAAACGGTCCCAAGACCGTTTGGGCACAACCCAAGACCGTTTGAAGGTTTAGGGTTGAGTTAATCTAATGGTTTGAAGGTCCAATTGTAGGAAATTGATGAATTGATGAAAATTGCTGATTTTGACCTAATTGGACTTCAACCTTAGTCAAAACGATTTGGATCTTGGTCAAACTTTGGGCAAATGGTCTCAAGACCGTTTGGATGATGTCCAAACGACCTCAAGACCGTTTGGGCCAAGTTTGAGACCAATTGGAGGTCAATTGATAGGTTCAACCTTGAATTGATTCACATTGTTGAACATTGATGACCAATCAAATTGAAACCCTAATTGAGAACGATTGAACCCTAATTGGCTTGCAATTGAGGGTCAATTTGATGTCTAAGTGGCTAAGGCTAACCCTAATTGACTCAATTTATAAGTGGTTAGCATAGCTTTGATCAATTGAGGGCTTCATCACACATATTCATGAACATTGGTGACCTTTGAACCCCTTTGGAGGTCCAAACGGTTTGAGCCCATTTGGACCAAACGGTCTCAAGACTGTTTGGGGCCAAATGGTCTTAAGACCGTTTGGGCTCAAACGACCTCAAGACCATTTGGGCTCAAACGACCTCAAGGTCGATTGGTCCAAATGACCTCAAACTGATTGAAGCTCCAAACGGTTTGGAAGTCAACCCTTCCAAACGGTCTTCACCTCCAAACGGTCTCAAGACCATTTGGATCCAAACGGTCTCAAGACCGTTTGGGGTCAAACGGTCTCAAGACCGTTTGGGTGGTTGAAACCATTTGAAGGTTGAAACCGTTTGGAGATTGGTGATGGTTTGTACTTAACCATTTGATGGTGTAATTAGCTCAATGATGATTCAATCTAAACCCTAATGGTAACCTAGGTCATTAAGGGACTATGTGATTAGTGAGTTAACCCATGATGGTGATCATGTGGCAAATTACCAAAATACCCTTGAGGGGTCTAAAGGGATAAAACCTTGTTCTAATCAAACCCTAATCACATGATGTTGATGTTTTGGCTTATGTTAGTCAATGGAGACTTATCTCAACCTGATCTAGAGTGGTGTTGTCACCATCTACTAGTGAGAAGAGAGAGAAAGTATTTCTAGAGTGAGAAAGTATCCTAAGAGAGAAAGTACCCTTTTTTAAGGTGGAAACTTTAGTGAGATACTTCAATTACACATGAATGTGCATGTTTAGGGAATGACCCACCTATGTGAGGTCATGGAAACCCTATTTATAATATCTAATGGATCTTAATCCTAATTAAGAGCCTTAATAATGATGTTTCTCTTACATGATGATGTAATGAGTACAATTCACCATGGAGTGAATAGTAAACCCTAAGTTTAGGGTGAAGACATGAAAGATGAATAGTAAACCCTAATTCAATTGAATAAAACCCTAATTGATGACCAGTTGAGGGTTATTTAAGGGTCAAATCAGTTGAAGGTTGACCTATTTAACTCAATTGAAGTATGAGGGTAGGCCCAATTGAGGACTGGTTCCATGTATCCAATGATTGAAGGAATCAACATTGGAAACCCTAATTCAATTGGATGCTTTATGTAATGGAGGTCCATTGTGATTGAATCTCTTGAGAATTAAGATGATGAATGAACCATTGACCCAATGATGATTAGTAATGATAAACAAATAAGGTACAAAGGTTGAAACCCTAACAGTATCTAAGGGACTAGTACCAATTAAGGAATGAATCCCTAATTGCTTACTGGACCAATGACTTGATACACTACGTTAAGCAGAGTGGTATGCTCTTGATTGAAGGGTTGATATGACCTAATCAATTTGAGATGATGTTAACATGAATTCATACATGAATATGATTCATGTGGTGATTAAGGGTATGATCCTTAAGAAGAGAGATCATGAAACCCTAATCATGAATATAAACCCTAATTGACAGGGCTTTTGGGTTTTAACCCTAGTTGAGGGTAATTCCATGTGAAACCCTAAGTTGAAGGTGATTCCATGTGAAACCCTAGATAAGAGTGATTCCATGTGAATCCCTAGTTGAGGGGGATTCCAAGGGAAACCCTAATTTGAGAATGCATCCTTAATTGTTGAATTGTTTACTATTATCTGTTGAATGTGCCATGCAGGTTGTTATGAGATGATGGGCATATCCAGATATGGAGTGCCATGTTATATTAATGAACCATGCAGGTTGATATGAGATGATGGGCATATCCAGATATGGAGTGCCATGTTATATTAATGAACCATGCAGGTTGTTATGAGATGATGGGCATATTCAAATATGGAGTGCCATGTTATATTAATGAACCATGCATGTTGTTATGAGATGATGGGCATATCCAGATATGGAGTGCCATGTTATATTAATGAACCATGCAGGTTGATATGAGATGATGGGCATATCCAGATATGGAGTGCCATGTTATATTAATGAACCATGCAGGTTGATATGAGATGATGGGCATATCCAGGTATGGAATGCCATGTCATATTAATGAACCATGCAGGTTGTTATGAGATGATGGTTATATCCATGAATGGAATGCCATGTTATATTCATTAAAAGCATGTCTTAAGCTTTATGAATAATGAATCATCTTGATGCACTGTTAGGTGACATCTTTTGTGATTTACGGGCTGTAAGAGCCATAAATGTTATCAAGGTCATGCTTGACAGATGACTTGAGATGAAATAACTGATGATTGTGATAAGTTAGGCCTGCTACATTTTAGTATTCTCATATATAGCTGTGTTGTTGTATGATGATAAGAATACTGAATGTACCTAACTAATCAAGTGAAATGTAGAGTCCTGATCATAGATCCATCATTGTCAGAGTCTAAATGATGGTGAAGCAGGTTTTCCCCATGGAACTCCTGGATCATGTACTTTTGAGAATATGGGGTACATGGATGTGTAGAACCTTACATCCTAGTGTAGGTATTTGATGTAGATTCTTGTAGTCCGTCATACCTTCACTAAAAGAGAAATGGTGAAAGGATTTGATGTAGATTCTTGTAGTCCGTCATACCTTCACTAAAAGAGAAATGGTGAGAGGATTTGATGTAGATTCATGTAGTCCATCATTCCCCACCACACAGTCTAAAAGGTGAGATGCATCCCTATACTCCCTTAAAAACATAATCAACAGCGTAGTATATCTGTTAGAGTTATCTACGAGTTATTTGATTGATGTTACCTTGAATAGCATAGATGTTCTCATATTTCATTATTGGTTGAACTCTTGCTTACCATCAAACTGCTAGTGAATACCTTGAAGGCTTTTATTGCTTTAGTTATTCCCTGCTTTGCTTATAAAGCTTCTAGTGGAGAGTTATAACTCTCGCTGGGGCAATTATGTATAATTGTCTCACCCCATAGACTTCTACTTTTTAGGTGGTTGTCGAAGACGGAGGGACAAGAACTCAGGTGACCAATCCCAGCAGCATCAAGAGCAGTAGTTATCTCAGGTGGAGATCTAGCCTGCTGCATGGTGTAGTATAGAGTCAGTCTTATGTGTCCTCTGTACTCTCAGGTCCTGGAGTGTTTTGAGTATGAATTCTTGAGAAGTTTTGTATCATGTTGTATATAATTACTCAAGAAGTAATTATCAGTGATGTAAACAGTTAAATCCTTTTTCTATGGAAAAGGTTTGAGGTTTCAAGCTCTTGTCTCAAAAAGTTTTAATTTCCTGTGATTTTTGGTCTTCCGCTGTTTACCGAATGCTTCCGCACATGTTTAAATCGAGATTAATTCGTGGTTTGGAGATCGGAGCCCACAATAACATACAAGAACAATCATTTCAACCAATATCATATGCCAAGTATTTTACTACACATATAACACAATCATATTGTATAATAAGCTAAGTAAGAGGTAATGGCGTACCTTGATCAAGAAAAACCTAATCATCATATCCTCATATCATCTACATCATGGTCAACCCTGATTAAGACAAGATCACATATCACCATCAGGTTCTTATCATTTTGCATCCCATCTTAACCCTAATCATGTTCATATTAAGGTTTGCTTATCTCATTATGATATTCTCACGATTACTTGTATTCTTGCCTTATATTTATCTTACTGATATCCTTTTCCAGATTATGATTCATTATATGTACATTCTGCATCATTCTTTATACATATTAAACCTAGGTTACATTTATTATACAAAACATGGCTTCATTCCATGTATTAAGGGTCATCTTCATGTAACATGGAGTTTAAGCATCTAACTGATATCAAATATCCACATCAGCTTCCAGTTACTGATCTGATGGTGTTATGTGAATTTAATCATTTATTGATCATTAATGTATTTATTGCATTTTATTTAGGGTTAGCCCTAAATAGCCATTCTAAGTAAATTACATGACTATGTGTCATCACATGATAATTATTGACTTCAGGTGGATTCTAAACCTGCTTATAGACTTAGTGACATATTCTCATAATTTTATGTCTTTGTTTATTATTTATTAGACATGAAAATACCATTTTACATCTCACATGATATCACTAAGATTAGTACATCAAAAACATGATGTTATGCTTCTATTTTGTTCTATGCATTTTTTTGAGAATTTTAATATATTATATGTATTTTTCTGATAATCGCACTAATTACTAGGAATTTTGCAAGATATGGTAATTTTTGAGATTTTACCTCATCCGGCCAATCGATGGCCGACACGTTTCAGCGCTGCTCCTCTCATACCAGGCAAAGCCATTTCGATTCTTGGCTTTATACCAGGTTGGTTCAACGAATCAGGTCAGGGTTTGGCTAGCGCGGGCCCAGTCTTCCCCCTTCTTTTCTTCATTGCGTGCCAGTCCAAGTCCTGAGCGGGACTCCTTCCTTTCTGCTGCACGAGGGCTGCTACCGCGGCAAGCACCTTTGGCGTTAGCATGCAGAGTCACGATGCTCCTCGTCACAACCTACTACGACCTGAAGCTTCACTGGTTCCTTTTGATTCTGCCTTGCTCCAGCTGGTTTCTCGTAGATCTGCTCAAAGCGCCTCCTCATGAGCTTAAGGAGTTCGCTGCCGTATGCTACTACCATGGCAGAGTGAGCACACAACCAAGATTGCCTCCTCCTACCTGTAGCATCGTCGTAAGGTCTCTCGTCCTCCTGTGAGCAAATGAGGACTCCTCGCAGTCGCTCCTCCTCTATGTTCTCATATGTTAGTCCCAAGAGGGACTCTGTTCTTCCGAATAGATCCGCCACCGCCTGGGTTGAAATGCCGATGAGAGGTCGACTGTGCTCTGCTTACCTCCATCTCTCTCTCATGTCGACTTTGCAGCGGGACTCCCTGCTTCCATGACACAGTGGCCGCCTGGGACTGCTCCCACGTGCGATCCACTATCACGATTCCTTCTCCCCGATGTCTACTTCTTCCTCACATTCACTCTCTCTCGTACAGGCTGTCACCACTGAAAAGACTGCCGCTGTAGTTTCCTTGGTTGCCTGCTGTCTGACTCGGCTCTAGGTTCGTGGTGCGAGTGTGAGTCTGTGGGATTCAGTCTCAACGTTCACCTCCATCTCTCTCTCTCTCTCTCTAATCTTTCCTTGGAAAACTGGTGAGGGGGGGTTAGTCTACAGTTCTCTGTAAGCCTAAAGACAACCACCCGGTCGTCTGTCTTCCTCACGTTCCTCATACTATGGTCACATCGTGCAAAGGCGGGGCAGTCAGTGCGTCAACAAGGAGCTTCACTGCCTCGTCAAACTAGGAAGGAGGATATGATATCTTGAACATCTAATATGACCATCCAAGGGTCCAAAGAATGCCACGTATACAATCCATCCCTACTCTTGTGTAGCGCGGATGCAAAGGCACTTCTTGTTTGCATGAAGAAATTATTATATCAACAACTTATGCTAAACATTAACCCAGCATACATTATGAATCATTTATTTAACCAATTTCAAACCTTAATAGATTCCTCTAGGAACATCCAATTGCCACCAAATTTGAACCATACCTTTACTACATCTCAAGCTACGTTCTACTCAAATTTGATGACAAAACTAAGCTATTAGACCATTCAATTAAATTCCCCAAATAGACATAAACTTATGGATCCAAATCATTATGTAAACCTCAATCGACACTCCAACTTCACTAGAACACTTGGGATTCTCAAAACTACTCACCATGTATGACTTCACTTGTGTCATTGGATATTTTTGGATTCCAAAAGTCCAATCCATTACATCCTAAACACCTTAAAAGAAATTCTGTCCTTAGAATTAAGCCAGAAAACCCACTTTGTCACAACAACACAAAGACATAACAATCAACTACCACTAATGACATATAATCAAGCTAAAAACACCTAGCCGACCTTGGTATAGGTCACGATGCTAGACACTAGTGTATACGAGATAACCCTTCCACCAAGGTACAATTGTAGTTGTACTCAAAATCACATCACATAATATAATCCATGACACAACCACAACCATTTTCAAAACACTTGGGGTCTGGATGACAAGGATATACTCTCTAAGAACCATGCATGATCAACAACATGCACTCTAAGTTTCCCTTAGGAATACTTGTTTCACCATCCAACAAGTTCTGACACTAAAACTGATCTATAGCACATGGAAACTCCATGATTAGGGTTTCACTTGATTAGTTAAGTTGATCAGGTGTCTTTTATACAAGATAAGGGTAGATTGCAACTCCAGAAGATATAAAACGTATAAGACATAAACTTGCTAGTCTTGATATTGTTTTAATGCAATACAAAAGACCATCAACATTGTCAATCACCATGGGATATCAATCCCTTATCACTTCACATAGAGGATATCACCTCAATTAGGTACTAAGCCTCTGCCAAGGTCATAAGTCCATTCACATAGTTCCCTGAAAGAACATCATTATCTCTCTATGCCTCATCAAGGCTCATAATCATCGCACACATTTCACATAAATATCATCACAAGCAAGAATTAGATATGATGTTCATTCAACATGCAAGTTAGGTTACAACAAGTAGGAGAGAGAAAAGTGATTCACCAACATGCTAATTACTCAAGCAACTAAGCACTAAACACCATGTTACTCAAATTAAGGTTAGAGTTCCTCATAGCTAACCATTTAGGGTTTTCATAACTGAAATTAACAATCAATCCTAATGTTCATCACTTTCCCACATTCTTGGATGCCATAGACCAAATGTTATCATCAAAACCAAACGATCATGGAAACCAACAAAGTGCAACGACCATACATGATAGAACATCTCTAGCGACTTCTAGGGATTGGTTGCCCTATCGACCACTAGTGTTGGATTAGCCATAGTGACCCTAACACAACCCATCAATTGTAGCAAGGCATCACCAAGCATCAACCACAACAACCACAACAAGCATTAAATCATAGCGACCTGCATACAACCATGCATAATGATCGTAACAAGGACCTTAAAGCATAGAAACTGCAAGAGAGTACTCCATGTGTAGCGATCACAACCGACCACTTCTACCAACACACAATGACCAAGAACATTAGGGAAACACAACTTCCATATAAAGCTAGCAAACCATAGTGACTATTATAGGAACATGACAACCAAATGAGTTTGAGTTAGGGTTATAGTGACCCAAACAAAACCCCATACTCAACCACCATTACAGTCAAGGTGACTACATAGAAAATAGGGAAACATGGTGAACAAAATAGATGATCCACTTCAAGAATCTAAAATGTCACCAAGGTGAAAACCTCATGAAGAAAATGAAAACCACAACCCTAGAATGACCATCATAAGGATCAACATAGGATCCATGATATAAGAGAGAAAACCAAGTGTTAAACACATGCAAACAAGAGTCAAAATCTCCATATTTCATATGATAGTTGAACAATTCTCATGAAGATAAAACCCATGTCTAAGATGTGGATGTAAGAACCAACAACACCACCATCAACAAAGTCTCAGGTACATGAATTAGGGTTTAGGAAAGAGAGCTATCCCATACAAGGTCACTACATAATAATAACCCTAAATCAAGATATCTCACCTTGAAGTGAAGAACAACTCCAAAGCCAAGAAGATCCAAGGTAAAAGAGGGAGCCCAAAGCTTGGTTCAACTCCTTGGCCAAGAAAGATTATCTTAAGATAAGAAAAAAATCCCAGGTCAAAAGGTGCACAAAGAGGAGAGAGTACAAACCCTAGGCTGAAAAGGAAAGGGTAAGAGGAGATCTTTGTCTCATCATAGGTACTACCATCGGAAAATCATGGATTTGACCACATAGAGAGAAAACCCTCAAGAGAACCACCATGGAGAACCATGGATTAGCCAAGAGAAGAAAGAGAAGGGTAGGATTTGCAAAAAAATGAAACCAAGAAGGATAGACCACTTACCATGATCAAGGGTCACCAAAGGATAATCAAAAGAGAGATGATCCAACCCTAGATCACCACATGCAAGGGTTCAACCTCGTTGCTTCAAGGTTGAGCTCTTCTCAACCACCAAGATCATAAGGATGAGCTCCAAAGAAGAGAGAAGGAAGACAGGGTGCAAAAGTGGTTACTTTCATGTTAAGAGAGGGGTATAAATACCCAAGGGTAGAGAGAGGCAAAGAGAGTTAGGTGTCATGCATAAAAGTGCCACTTGTCCATCATTAAACATTCATGCAAGCACTAAGTATGCACATGCAACAAGGTCATTGAAATCAAGGTACGTAGCAATCACTTGGACATCAAGATAATTTGGTCAAAGCAAAACATGGAGACCCACATGGTAGCGACCAAGGATGATCAACCATAGAAACCATGGTTATCAGAAGCATATGATCTCCACAACCAAAAGCACAAGACAAAACACCTTCAACCTCAACAAACAAGGTCCAAACAAGGCACATCGATCGCTACAAACAAGACCAAGGAAAACACTTTGATCGCAACACATAAAGGATCAACATCCATATCAACTCAATAATCCATGCATTTAAACCCTAGCTTCAACACACATGATGCCACCTCATCAACCAAGGTCCATCAAGGTACCACTATGCATTACTCTCTCTAGAATGATGCAAAAGCATAGGAGGTACATCCATCATGTGACAAATTTCAAGATAAATCGTCAACATGGGTAAATTGCAACTTGGTCCAAAACAAGCTCACATATAGCCTAACTAGTTCAAACATCATCCACACAGTACCAAAATTAAAAATGTAAGCATGTCACATGTTATAAAAGCACCTCAAGAGATTATAATAAGGTTTTAAGCATCTAAGTATGCTAAGCAAGCAATATCAAGAATAAAGCTAGGTCAGACATAAAGACATAAGCATGTCACATGTTATAAAAGTACATCAAGAGATTATATTAAGGTTTTAAGCATCTAAGTATGCTAAGTAAGAAATATCAAGAATAAATCTAGGTCAGGGGTCTTACACATATGCTCCCCCTCAATTGATGCTAATGGAGTTACATACTCCCTTTAATTGATGCTATATCTCCTGCATGGTTAACTTTCACACCATTTATATGAACTATATCTTCTACTCATATAAGTTCTACATATACGTGTTCTCCCCTTCACATAAGACATATCTTCTCCCCCTTTGTCATTTCAAAAAGTGAGGGGGTTGAAGAGCTAAAAACAACTTGTTATAAAAAGGAAGAATAGAAGAGAAAAACAAAAGGGCTCGTCCATTCAATACATGTAAAGATAGTCAATACATGCATTTGAACAAGCCTAGATGTAATTCTAGAAATAATCAAGGCAATGCTATGCAAGAAAGTAACTCAATATAGTAGATATGCTAAACAATGGGCAAGCTTGAGTATATATGAAATAAGATACAAGCTCAGCATATAGTTGTATCCCAATTTATGAGAAACGATGCCAATTAATGAAAAAGACTATAACTACATGTAGATGGACTACTAGTATATGCTATTACAAGTTAGGACTACTAGTAGGATCTAGGTCACATCAAATGACTCACAGGTTAAAGAACAATCTATGAGTTGATGTAGAGAAATGTCCACTCAAAGAAATATACAATTTAAGAAGCAACATGAATGGATATTACTCACAAGAAAATATGCATCATTACAAAAATATGATTACCATTAAGAAACTCAAGGTTGTGTACAACTATATAGATGTAGAAATTTAGACTACAATGAAATCAATTTAAAACACAACCAAGAGATCCTAAGAGATCATCATCAAAACATGCATAACAACTTAAGACAAGTAATTTCAAGATATAGAGATACCAATTTAGAGCAATTATAAAGATAGAGATGTATGCAAGATAGGAAATTTATAACATGGCAATATGCGTATCATCTAAAGGTACCAAGGCGAGTGCCATAGCATAAGGCTATTTGTTGAGAAAGTCTAGTTGAGTGGGAAATTCTCATCCAATGAACCATATGTATATCAATGCACAATGTTGTTGTTTGATTTTTTGGTTTGAACATCTCGGTCAACAAAAACTGATTACAAGACCCATTGGTGCCTTTCAGTCAACTTGATTTAGGAAAAACTAATACGACAACTATTGTTGTCAAAAAGCACATATATATCATAAAAACATATCTAAAGGCACAATAAAAATATAAACAATATCCAAACATGTATAAGCAAGTTAGTATCGCACTATTAAAGCATCATGGGTAGTTTTTGAGCAAGAAAGTGATGAGAATCATAGTATACCAATTTGACTCAAAAACCGTATGTAAAGTGCATACAAACTTGGAAAAAACAAGAAATGATTGGATACAAGCAAGAATACTATTACCTTTGTTCTTACCAATTCTTTTCCACTTGGTGCCAAACCATACACATCTCACCTTTCTTCTTTAATGTGGATTTGAGAAACCAATTTGCAAATCAATAGCTCATGTCAATCCATTTGCATGCGACCTATAAGAAGATAGATGAAATGGTTCCCAATCATATTTTTGGCTCCAAAGGGGTCAGTTTAGCAACCCAAGTCCTATTGAGGGTGCTTTCTTAAAAGGACAATATGTAGAATAATGGTCAATTTCATTGCAATAGTTGTAGGTGCCCTTAGCCTTAGAACTAGAGGATTATCCATGAAAGATTAGAGGTCCTTTATCTTTGTTGTTCCTTTATCTATTATCATAACCTATACCATGTCTACCAATTTGTTTGGTAGTACGGTGTAAGATATCGTTAAGATTATGTTTAGTATCTAAGAATCGGTTGCAAAGAGGATACAAAACTATGATTATTATGCATAAGAAAAGTAATAGTGGAAGGCAAATTATTAATGGAAGTTGGGAAGCTATTTATTCATCTTTCCTTCCCCCTGCAAGCAAATTTAAAATAGGAGTACAAGCACTAATAACAGATCTAAACCTGGTAGTACTACTACCATTACATGAGTTGGCCTCATTAGTTATTAAACTGCTAAGTGTAGCAGGAGGATTACAGTAGGTGCGGGTACCTTCATTACTTTTGAGACGATGTTTAGCAAGAAGATCAGAAGCAGCGTTACATGTGATTTTTACATATTTGACGCAATAGTCCTTCTCCTCCATCAGTTTATTTATTCAGGCAATAACATTAGCAAAAGAAGGGCAGTCCATACCATCCTCCTGGATAATTCTTGTCACAATAAGGCTATCAGTCTAAAACTCAATAGTTCCTGGGAATTTGATGCTGGCATATTCCATGGCTTTGAGAGTACCAGTGAGTTCTACATAGAGGACTTTAGCAGTAGCAACTATC
The DNA here is from genome assembly GCA_963693085.1 of Alisma plantago-aquatica. Classification (NCBI taxonomy): domain Eukaryota; kingdom Viridiplantae; phylum Streptophyta; class Magnoliopsida; order Alismatales; family Alismataceae; genus Alisma; species Alisma plantago-aquatica. The sequence goes on along the minus strand of OY856409.1, from coordinate 78,159,114 downwards.
TCACCATAACCCCCCATCCAATGGCCATGCTGGTTTCTAACCACACAAGTAATAAAAAATTTGTTTTTTCTGATGGCAACATCAGAGTTGATAGTCAAATGCCCGGTACTAGCCGGAGACCAATGCAATTTATCCAAGGTTCTTGTGTTGGGATTCATGGTACCAATAGCTAACTCATTCATATTAATAAGGTGAGTTATACGGTTTATGATTCCATCAGTAGTTCATTTTATGTTGTTGAAAACTTCATCATTTCTATTTCTCCATAGGGTGTGGCATGTAATAGCAAAAATTCTGGCCTGATGACTGTTTTTGATGATATATTTGAACATCCAAATGATGCCTTCTACATCATTCCAAAAGTCATCATTGAGGTTGTTGTCCAGTACCGATCTCCAGATGGATTTAATCTGTCTGTAATCCCTGAGTGCATGTAACATAGTTTCATTTTGAAGATGGCACCTAGGGCATAGGCTGTCTGTCATCATATGCCTTTTGTTTTGTCGAACATTAGTAAGAATTGCATTATGGCCCATCGTACAGAGCAAAAATTTGATAGAAGTTGAAACTTTCAGTTTCCATATGGATTCCCATTTTCCTTGCGCCAACTGAGCCTGGTTGGGACAACAAAGAGCATATGCAGAAGCAATGGTGAAAGCACCATTACCAGTGTGAACCCAGGCACGAGTATCTTGTTTAGGAGTGTTAAAAGGTGCGTTGATTTGAAGGATATCTTGCACAACAATATTGGGTAACCAGTGCTCAAAGAAGTTACGGTCCCATTCTCCATTCAGGTTAACAACACTTCCAACCTTCAGATCAGTAAGATCCCTTGGGATTGCATTGAGTGCTAAGTCTCTAAGACATCTATCATGGTTTGTCCATTTGTCCTACCAAAAATTTATGCTCATCCCATTAACATGTATCATTTTAGAGTTGTTAAGGATACTGTCTTTCGATCAGAAAGCGTCTATGCCCATTCGAGACACATTGATCGAGCATTTGTCCTCGTAGCCATTGAAACGCTTATGCAAGCCAATGCACCATTGCGATTTTCTATTAGTGACCAAGTCCCAAGTGTTCTTGAGAGTGAGCACAGTGTTCCAATTCCTCATTGATCTAACTCCTAGACCGCCTGCGACCTTAGTGCTAGTGAGTTTCTTCCAACCAACAAGGGAAACTGGTTTATCTTTGAATCCTCCTCCCTAGATGAACTTCCTTATGCTGCTATTGATCTGATTTGCATGACGTAAGTGGGTAGGGAGGTAAGCATCATCTTGTCCAGGTAAACCCTTCTGGCCCTATATAAGCATTTAGATGACCATGCATTCACACGACTATTAACCTTTTAAAGAATAGACGAATAGTGTTCTTGTTAATTCTATTGTGCATGATTGGAACACCCAGATAAATTCCCAAATCAGAAGTAACTTGGGACCCACTGATCCTACTGATTCTTCTTCTAACCCGGTTGCCAACAGAGGTTGAGAAGAATATGCGAGTTTTGGCAGATGAAATGGATTGTCCAGAAGCATTACTGAAGTCTTCAAAACATTTCAGAATGTGTTTAATCTGGTCTTCTTTGGCCTCAACAAAAAGAATTATATCGTCTGTGAAGCAGACATGAGCAATGTTGGGTCCGGACTGGAAAATTATGAGTGGCTTCCAGTCACCATTACTGATGCTATTTTGTATCATCTGGCTTATCCTTTCAAGACATAAAACAAATATGTAGGGCGACAGGGGGTCGCCTTGTCTTAGGCTTCTGCTGGCTTTGAAGGGTTGGGAGCTGCATCCATTCCAAATGATGTTGCTGGATCCTCCAGTGATGGAATTCATAATGAAATTCCTTATATTGGTCAGAATACCTATTTTCTGTATTGTTTCATCAATAAAGGACCAGGCCATTTGATCGAATGCTTTCGTTAGATCAATTTTGATAGCCATAACAGGCTTGCTGTTTTTAGGCTTCATTCGTTTGATAAGTTCTTGAACCACTACTATGCTATCAGTAATTCTGTGTCCAGGAACAAAGCTACTTTGTTAGGGTGATATCTAGCCCGCAATAAGAAAATTTGATTATGTTAACCACAACTCTAGCTGTGAGCTTGAACATGATGTTGTTCGGAGAAATAGGTCAAAAATGTTCACACCTTTCTGGGTGAGGAACTTTCAGGATTAGAATAATAGTAGCATTACACATATCTTCATTTAGGGGTAGACCTGCAATTGCGTGTGCAATAGTTTTAGTGACAACTCTCTTAAGCACTGGCCAGTTGTTTTGGACAAACCCGACATTGATTTATTAGACAGTTTATTAGTATCATCTTTAGCATGCAAAAGATTGGTTTCTAATCAAAGAGCTTTGGTCATATAAGAATCTTTTTCAATATGAAGACCAACAATGTTATTTTCTCTACTTGTAGAACTAGAATAAGATTCAAGCACATTTAGCTTAACAAGCAAGAAAGCATTTTAATTTTCAAGAACAATAATCTCAGAAAGATAAGCATTATTTACATATTTTATTCCTTGCAAAGAAAAAGCTTTGTCCTCATTTTCAGATCTAAGAACATCAATATCAACAAAGAGAGAATTCACAATTATAATATACTCTTCATTAGAACTAGTCATAAGAGGTTGAACTTCTAGAAATCTAATCTTATAAAGCAAGCTAGAATTTTCAAGTTCAAGAAAATCTAATTGTCTAAGATAAGAATTGTTTTCTATATCAACACCATTGAATTTTAATTCATGTTCTAATTTTTTTTGGAGACTGTTAACATCATCTTACAAGCAAATGTTAGCATGTTCAAAAGAATCCTTTTCTTCATGCAAGTTATCAACAATCCTAGTAAGCTTTTTTCTTTTTTCATTTTAGTAGATGATAACACCCAAATTTACATGTAGTTGCTAAGCATTCATCTATGGTTTTGTGTCACTATAGCCTTAATTTACCCAAAATAACCCATGTTTCTTATCTTCTAGTAATTTATGTCCTTTCCTAGATAAGGATTGCTCAACTAGCCAATTTTGGGACTTGCAGACACTGAACCTGAATAGACATCTATTCTCCATGATTTCTCCCCAAATCCATATGTTTTTGCAGCAACTAAGTCTACACTGCGACTGCGGTCCTCAGGGTCCCGACCGCAACTGTGGTGCTCACGCTCACCCCAACCATGACTGCAATATTTGACTCCACTGTGATGGCAGTATGGATATACACCTCGACCGCTATCCAAGCCACCACCGCCACTGATGATCTAATCGCGATCAAGGTACATCTTCTTGGACCACGATCGCAGCCAAGAAGAAGTAACCTCGACCGCGACTGGGGTACATCCTCCTGGACCACGACTGTGGTATCTAAAATGACTGCGACCTTGATCCCGACCAAGGTACATCTTCCGCAACCGTGGGGTGCACCTCGACTGCGATCGAGAAAGACCGCAGTCTGGATCTGTACCTCGACCATTTTGCCTATAAATGCACACCCCCCACAACCTGGAGAGGGGTTCTAGACCTTGGGGAAGTTCCATCAGCATGTTTAGATCTAGGGAGTTTTCCAGCTGTTGGTTCCGACCCAGTGAGGTTCCCAGAGCCCTGTAGGAGAGTCCGGAGGTCTGAGAAGGTCGAAGTTCTCATTCTACACCCGTCTCTTCAGTGTGCTTCCATCCCCCACCATCTTCCACCTCCAGTCTTAGATCTCCAAAGGGAGAAGCTGATGAGAGAGAAGACTGAAGACCCATCTTCTTGAACAGAAGGAGAACACCCATACCATCATCTTCCACCCCCATCCACCAACCAAGCTTCTATTCGGGGCAGATCTAGAGAGAAAGGAGGTCGAATAGTCCAAAAGATCAAGGAGGATGACCCAAGGATGAGATTCGACCTATACGGAGGCTAGGGAGCGAGAGACACCTCTCCTCTATGGACTAAATCTCTTCTTCCTCTCCTTTCTTCTTCTATTCCCCTTAGATTATGTACAAATGATGTTCTTTCATCTTTGTTCGGTGCCAACTATGCTTGTCCATGGCTAGTTGAGCTCCTTCTTGGCTATGTAGCCCATTTTGGGCATGTTTATGTACTTTTGCCTTAAGCAAGTAGATTTAATCCAAATCTAGTACATTTTCTGTTCTATCTTCTCTTTGTGGTTATGATTTCTAGTTTGGTTGATCTCTTTCTTGCTTGAACTGCTATTTCTACCTATATCGAGAGATTCATTGTAGAGATAGACAAGAGAAGATAGTTTTAATCGAAATTTGAAAGGAGGACAGTTCAAGGTCATATGTTCCTAACATCCCAGAATATTCTAGACCTGAGAGGGTATCTAGAATATTCTAGGATGTTGGTTTGTCATTCTCGAGAGAGGTTTCATATCATCGATGGGTTTTAAGTCACACTACATGAGAGCGAGTGGGATGAACCCACATGAACAAATACCACGGTGCATGCTATGTTTGAATGTAGGTTGCTTGCTGAGGTGTTCGAGGGTTGTCTATGCCCTAGAACGAGAGCATAGACTGCCCAACTTATGGTTACATAGCCATGAACTTCTTCTCTCTGATTAGTAGAATCCTAGAAACTATGTTTTCTTTTCTTTTCTTTGTTTTGTTTTAATTCATGACAACCCGCTAGACTAGTTCTAGCCCCATACTTTTATCAACTATCAGCTCTGGCTTATCTGACTCAAGGACGAAATCTCAGGCATCCAAAACATCACCACATCCCTGTGTTTGACCCCGTATATCTACATCAACTCCATAATAAAAGTTGTGGGGGTCCTTGAAGGTTTCAGGTTATAAATTTAAAGGTTTGATTCCTTCTAAATCTGCCTCCATAATCCGGATGCATGATTTGGGCCGATCAACTTTTTGGCGTCGTTGCTGGGGATGTGGTCTTCCACGTTTACACACCTAAAAGACTTTTTTCAGTCACTTTTAAGCCTGTACATTTATGCATAGTCTTTCTTTCATTTTAAACATACTTGTCCATATATACTGAATAGCTTTCCTTTTTTCTTATACTTCTTCAACCATGGATCTTGCTTATGTAAGACAAGTCATCTTGTCCACCTATCCTCCTGAATTTTCCACAGTTCCAACTACTGGAAAATAATTAAAAGCCGTGCCTTACAACTCATCGAGTTATATTCACCCCCATTGTTGTCATATGTAGATGCTCCAACAACGGATACTACCAGTCAGACCTTGACTTCCGTGCTATTAGGGGATCAGGAACTGATTAAGGCAGTGGAGTTGGTCAAGGAAAGTGTTCACACACTCACCTCCTCATCTCCTCATCTCCAAGAACACGTCAATCCACTCCAGCAACTGTTAGAAGAGTAGGAGCATCAACTCCAAATAGCAACATAGATTGCAAAACACAGTAGAAGTCTACTTCAAACTGCTGAGCAAGGATTCATCCAAGCACATCAGTTTGATACAGCAAGTCTACAACAGGAGTGCAGGCGGAATTGTTAGATCTCAGAAGCTTGGCTGCCGAAGTCTAACAACTTCATGATAAAGATGTTAAACATGGCAAGAAGCTTCAAGAGCTCATCAATTTGGTTACCACGCAGTTGCAAGCACTACCGCCCTACAATGAAGACATTAGTCATCAAGACGATTTCATTGAGTCTGAAGTGGAGCTTGTCCTACCATCCTATTCGGACCATCAACTGGGTTCACCGGGATTTTTCTGTGAAGAACCGTCAACCTGGGGGAACTCTTCATTTTATCCAGATGATTCAGCTGATCAACTAATGGAAAATACATGTCGATCGCAAGAATGGTTTTATGACGATGATGATGAAGACTCTTGTCCTCACTATAATAGCCAATCAACCTCACAGCCAAAAGGTTGGTTTGAGGAGCCTGAGTTAGACATTGACCCATACTAGAGTGATAGCTATCACATTGAGACTTGTCACTTAGCCTTGAGCAGTACGCCAATCATGGTTTGGAACAATTTGTTTGATGATGATGACGACAATTGTTCAATTTGGAGCAGTGAATATACTGATGACGACGAGTTGGAGTAGCACGAGCTAACATTTACCACCATTCCCTTAAAAGGCTTGGTGGACATCAAAGGTGCAGGATGGACAATCCACCACAACATGGCTGCTGAGCATGAAGATACCCCAGACCCTATAAAGTGTGACAAGCTTGGGGTGGTAGAATGACAATTAAAGTCACCCGGGGATACTTCCTGCTCAGAAAATGATTGGATGACTCAGATTGTACATGAAGACTTATCTGAGCATCCAACCTCAAGTTCTGAGGTGGAGAGAGAGGTGAGGGGCCTTATAGAAAACTCTCAACCTCTCTCCTCAATCTCATCATGTGTTGACACCCAGGGGCCCTCCTGTTCATGTCCTTGCCTTGAAGGCACCCTTAAAGATGAGCTGCTGAAGGATTCATCCCCGTGCAGTTCAATTGAACATGAGTATAGGGATGGCTTCTCCAGGTGGCCAAATTTCAGACCTCTCCTCCAGAGTTAGAGTGGGACATCTTCCCTCATGCCCTACCACTACACCTTGGGTACAGGCATCGAGATGTAGGTAAGTGGAACCCAAAAACTTAGGATTTGGGATCCTAGTATGGGAATTGTAGGGAAGCCACCCCCTAATTCCTACACAATTTTCCTTTAAATATTTACTTTACTTTTCACATACAAATAAAGCCAATTTGATTTTTTATCTTTCACTGACTGCCCACAATATTGTTCATTTTGCATCATCTAGTTTTCCTCTTATTTTCCTTTCACTTACAGCTTCACTCCCGAACAACTGCTTTTGGTACGTTTTTCAATCATCCTTCTTTGATTGTGACATCTTGGTTTTCACTTTGTGTTTTGACCTCTATAGATTCCTTCCTCCCGTGTGGAATTGCCGGAACTGCGACCACAATCTCATGATAGGAATTGCGACCATGGCCTGGCAACAAGACCGCGACCGCGACTTGTTGAGTAAGAACTGCGATCGCGGCTTGTTGAGTAAGAACTGTGACTGTGGTCCTATATGAGTGAGACCGCGACCACGGTTACACAAGCCCTGGGCGAGCTTTTTCATCTTGGTCTGACCAACATGTCGGGTTGTCTCTATGTTTTTGACTGACTATTGCTCTTTTGACCAAACTTTTTCTCTTTTTCTGGTTTTGCCGGTGTTTTATCCGTTTCTTCAAGCATTTCATGCGAAGGTGGGGCCTGATGCTGGTCTATAAATACCTCTATGGTCGAGGGGTCGCCCCTCCCTTTTGCCTAAACCACCGGGTTCCCTCCTCCGCATTGCTTTCCGCCTATTTTTCCTCCTTCTCCTTGCTCCTGCTGTAAGACGACAGGGAAGGAGCACGTGGGTCGACACCAACAGCTGTGACCGTGACTACAGTCAGTAGGCAGTGGCCCTACAGCTCACCTGCCATGTACCCCAGGCAGCACCAAGCTCACAGGTCCTCACCGCAGTCTCTTCATAATAAGAGGGTCAGTAGTTAGAGCGCCTTGGTGAGAAATATCACGGTCTTCATGGTCGCGGTATCCCTCCACGTACCGCGATCGCAATCTCCCTAATCGCGAGCACCTAGGTCATGGTACCGTGATCATTCACAGTGATCACGGTCTTCGATACCGCGATTGTGGTCTTCAACTTGGTCGCAATCCAGACCACAGGCTGATTTGGTGTGTTTTTGAGAATCTTGATCGACCTCCACCACAGTAAAAGCTACTAAGTTTACATAAAAAATATCGACATCATGGACGCCATGAAGAGTGGTTTCAAAAAGCTCAAAAAGTACATAACCACAAAGAAAGGGGAAGGGATCTCAACATCACCATCAAATTACGGGGGCCCCTACCCACAACACGCCTCCCAAACTACAAACCCAATATACAAAGATGAAGGTATGATTTGTAAATTAGGGTTTGAGTCACAAGAATTTGGCTCTGGCTTCCACAGCCTTGTCGGTACACCTATGGATACACATAGCGGTGAGTCAGTGTAAGAAGCTTTACGTGAGTGGATATGGATAGAACATCACGACGCTGAACACCAGACTTCGAGCAGGTATCAAGATGGCCCGAAAACTCTTCATAGAGATTCATCCATGGGAGATCAGCGTCGACAGTCAGCAGATGGTTCAATTTTCTTATGACGGTCAACCTCCTCATGAGACTCTTTCCAGGGGAACATACACCAAACAGCTCATAGTGGTGTCAATCAAAGCTCAATCCCCTCTCTAATATTTATGAGAATAAAGCAAAATCTAAGTTTTGACACTCTTCTTAGAGACAAACGTAGACTTGTGGGACCGAGGTACACCGATCCAGGGATGCTACTTAGACTCAGGATCCAAGAGCAAGTCAACACATACCTTACAACTGTTGGCCTTGATGTGCTTGCATACGCACAATGCAATGCTTACCATAGACTCACTTGTGAGTTTTATGCCACGCTAGAGCCATGCAAGGATCACCAGTACACTGTATTACATTTTCATCTCCTTAGCCAACCCCGTGAGGTTACAATGGAAAAACTCAACAATTGGTTATCAAGGTCTGCTGAAGACTACAATGAAATGACTAGGGGACGACTGGAGACAATGGACCATGACTTTAACGATGCCCAAGCAGGGAAAATGATTATTGGGAAAGACACGTACTCCATAAAAAGCTCCAAAGCCTCGCACATCCACAACCCGACAATTCGTTATCTACACCAAGTACTAACAAACTACATCTTGGAAAAACAAGATAGTCAAGGGACGCTCAGTGCAACTGACCTCTACATTCTATGGTGTACAGTGGTAGGAAAGAAAGTGAATGTGGGAAACTTTATAATATGTCACATTCACAACTCTTTCAAGAAACATATCCAATTCATGCTAATGGCATAAATTATAACTTTTATGGCGTGCCATTTGGGAATTGGGGATGAACAATTGGCACTCATGCATGATACTACTGAGTGGTCAAAGTTAGACTTAGACCACTTGATCCGTTCAGGAATGATCAGACAATGCAGCAATGGCTATCTCTACATCTTTGGTCACTACAAACACAAACTTTTACTATCGAAAAACACATATTTCACATGTTAAACTTCGTTTATGGACGTCTCTCTTTTGTATGCCCAAGGTAACATTTGTCATATAGGTAGAGCTGTAGGAGCTTCTTCTTCTGCGCCACCAGTGCCAAGGACTCATGAGGGAGGACAACAAATGTGGTAAACCTTCCACAACATACCTTATCAGGGAGGACCCTATGTAGAGATGCCTACTATAGAGTATTCACAACCCCCTCCACAGCAGTCATACATGCCAAATGATAATCAGGAGAACTTCTATGCCTTCATGATAGGTTTCAGAGCTGAATCTGGAAGGCGGTTCAACACATTGGAGCAAGATGTGCATTACCTTAGAGAAAGGTTTGACATGGTCTTTCCCCCAGAGCTTCAACAGTTTGATCAGCAACCGTTCCAGCAACCCCCCGAGTCTTATTATCAACCTGGACCCCATGTCTATCAGCCACCCCAAAGCTTCGACCAGGCAGTTCAATTTCAGCAAGACCTAAATCAGAACTTTGAGAACACATTGAACGGTCCAGACAACCTGGATCAATATCTGAATAGTGACTACCTATAAGCAGCTGCTCTCCTCTTCACCTACCATGGCCAAAAGAATTGCTTGAGGACGAGCAAAGATTTTAAGCTTGGGGTGGTGGCCAGGGTGTACCCCCCTCTAATTCTACTTTATTTTAATTTTTCCATAGCATGCATGCATTCTTCCCTTTCTTTGCATTTTAAACTTTGTTTTGTAATTTGTAGCTTTGCAATTAAGGCTATGCAATGCAAATCTTATGGCTAAATGCTTGACCTTATGCCTAAATGCAAAATTATAATCTTAAACTGTTTGATCTTTTGCTTGAATTGCGCATTGACTCTTTCCTTAAGTTTGGGGATAAAATCTAAGGTTATGTGATTTTTTCATAGATTAAAACTTTATTCCTTTGATCTATGTTGTGAATGACAAATCCAAGGTAAAGGACTATTGGAATGAGCTAAAGCACGATAAAAGACTCCTAGCTACGGTTTCACAAGCTTGCCTGATGGAGCTTCCACTTGTGTGGAGTTGCGTGCACCACTAAAAATCCTAAATAGTAAGTCTTTAGATTTAGCCTTGCTTATACTAGATTAAAAACTCCACCCACGTATGATAGGATATGTGGAAGTCTTATCGTAGTATAGTTAAGGGTCAAATCCACAGGACAACGGTCTTATTAAGATCAACAAGATAAAAAACGTTAGAATTTCATTTAACTCCTTAACCGTTGGTATTTAGACCAAGAGTTGGTTTGGTTGTTTAAATTAAGTGCAAGTAAAGTAAAGTCAAGAAAGTAAATTTAAGGTTGTAAACAATGTTAAGGAACTACTAGGATGTGATCGGCTTTCACCACCACTACACATGGATCAAAACATGCAACATAGTAACATAGCCTGCAATAAAAGTCTAAATAGTTAGTAACTTTGTAGATTTAGTTTCCTTTCGGAGAACTAACTACGAGAAGTGTGGGAATGTTGTAAAGCCAGCCATCCCCAAACGAATGGTCACTTACTTTTCATCATTCCCTTCACAAAGTGTGTTCCTTGACTTATCAAGGTTGTACTTTTATACATCAACTGATTTCATTTCATAGTATAAAAGTACAATGATGGAAGTGAGTTTACTCTACTCCTTGAAAAACACTCCTAGATATCAAAATAGATGCATGGTGACTACATGCTTCAAGAACCAACATTCAATCAAGATTCGAATCTAATAGTACAAATGTAGACAATTCATACTAATAGATAATAAGTAACACAAGTTGGTGATCAAGCAACAAGCATTCATTAAACGATTGATGTTGAACTGAAAAGAAAATATATCTCTATTACAAACTCATGAATTACATTGCATGAATTGAAAACATGGGTAGCGGGGCTACTCCCCGCACCCTAGTGTATGAGACTACTCGCTCATGGCAAGAACAAAGAAGGGGGCTAGAAGAGAGAGAGAGCGTCATCTCCACGAAGGAGGGAGGAAGGTCAACCCCTTGGAGAGAGAGAGCAACGATCTTCACACTTCGTAGCTTGCTTGATGATGAATCCTCCTCTTCCCACCTTCTTTGTCGATGAGAGAAAGTAGCTTGGAGATGGAGTATGGATCTCAAACCGGCAGCCTCGGGGCAGTGGGTGAAGGATGGAATGGCTCTGGAACAATATAGGCAGCCTTTGGATGTCTAAAACTTGATGATTTGTGAGGACCCCTTTGGGTTATATTTATAGGATTTGAGTGAGACTTAAATGGTTGGGGGTATGTGGGTCCAAACGGTCTTGGAGACTGTTTGGATATTCACACGGTTTGGAGATCGTTTGGATTTTCACACGGTTTGGAGACCATTTCGACTCTCTCGGTCTGGAGACCGTTTGAGTCCTCTCGGTCTGGAGACTGTTTGAGTCCTCTCGGTCTAAAACCATTTGCTTTCATTCAATCTTGGGGTTGAGTGGCTTCATACGGTCTCAGGACAGGTTGATCTCCATTCGGTCTTGGGACCGTTTGGCTTCATACGGTCTCGGGACCGTTTGACCTTTATTCAGTCTTGGGACTATGTGGCTTCATACGATCTCAGGACCAGTTGATCTCCATTCGATCTTGGGACCGTTTGGCTTCACACAGTCTCGGGACTGTTTGACCTTTATTTGGTTTTGGGACCGTGTGGCTTTATACGGTCTCAGGACCATTTGACCTTTATTCGGTCTTGGGACCATGTGGTCTTTATTCGGTCCTGGGACCGTTCGACTTCCATTCGGTCTTGGGACCATTTGGGATTTTTTTTTTAATTTTTTTGTGCTTTTCTGTAAGAAGCAAAAAGGAGAAGTTAATCTAATGGTATATTTACAAAAAGGTAGAAAGTTAAAGATTCTATCTAATTTAACTAAGAAAGAGTATGGAAAACTAAGGAAAACTGAGGAAAACTAGTAAGATAACATCGCAAAATGGGAGGTTATCACCCCCCCAACTTAGAGTCTAGCTTGTCCTCAAGCTAGATAGAGCTAAGGCATGTAGTGGCAAGGCAATTTTATTTAGTGAAAATTTCCATACTCTTGCTTCAATTCTAAACCAGAGATCTCTTAGAGTTTTATCGGGCTTCTGCTTGCACTAACTCTTTCAGGTATTGGGAGTTGCGTGGATCTCAGATTTTTTCCGTATCGCGTAGCTCGCATTGGGACCACCTTTTCCTCGATCACATTCTGTGCATGTTTTCAACTCCAATCAATTTTATACTTCTTTGAAAAACCTAATGGAAACTAAGATAAGCATGAGGGTTGGCTAAAGGCTGATGTGTAACTCCCCATTTTAGTGGGGGAGGGTTTATCTAAACTTTTAGGATCTCACTACCGGGCGCGACACATCTGCCTTTGTGAGGGAAGCTAAATGTACCGGCCGGGCGAGTCCTTTATCAACTTTTTCATATATTCAGAGACCTTAGGATCTTATTACCGTGCACGACACATCTGCCTTTGTGAGGATAGCTGAATGTACCGGTCGGGTGAGACCTTTATTGGTCCTTCATATAGGTCCTTAGGCGTGGCACAACTGTCATGTTTTTATTCAACACTCTGGCTTTTATTCTTATACTCACAGGCTTAGGAGTTGGATATTTAGGGATTTTGTTTGGGCTTCCAGGCCTCTTTTGAAAACAAGAAAACTATTCTTGGAGTCTCCTGACATGCACTTATTTCGGTTTCGTACTTGGTGGTCCACTTGTGAGGTTCCTTGATTTGGATTTCACCTAGTTCCCTCCTGTCCTTGGGAGAGTTTTGGCTGGCTTCGGCTATGATGTTAACTTGTGGAGAGTCTGGAGCAGAGTTGAATCAAAAACATAGAAATCGAGTGTGAAAGTAATTTATTAATTCGCCATTACACGCCTAAATGTTTTTTTCTTTTGTTATTGCTTTTTGAGGACTACTTTGATTCTAAATTTATCTGGGGGTGACCTTTTCCAAGAGTGATGTTATACTTATGTACAAGAATTATTCTATCAAAAAAATTACTAAAAAAGTCTAAATGTGAAAAGAAAGATAAAATAGGAGTGAATAAAAAAAAGCAGAGGGAGAAGGGTTGAAAAATGATACCTCGCCCTTGTCCAATGTACCTCCCCCCTAACTTATCACTCACTCTGTCCTCAGAGTGTCAAAGTGATAGGTTGAGAAGTACATGGACAAGGGCATTAGGCTTCTGTTAGTCCTTTGTTAGCTCCATGTGTTCGGAGAAGATTAGCTGCAAACTTTCCATGTAGAGCATGGTAATCCACGTCCTTCATGTCCTCTACTGGTCTTCTAAGAACAGCGAGGGTGTACATCTAGTAGAGGATGTGGAAACCACATTTGTTTGATTCTCGGAGCTGCTGGAGGCAACTGTGGTTGAAGGCATGGCGATGAAAGTGTTCTTTATCGTACGCCCTTGTGTGCTTGCTTAAAAGATCGTGTAGTTTGTCAACACATTCCTTTGCCACCTCCTCTGTGGGTGTGTTAGCTGTCACAGTATACTAGTTTTGGTTAGGATCAAATTGGCTGTCGAAACTGTTATAGATGATTGGTTTTCCTTCAGGAAGGTTTATTGCCAGTAACATCCAGTGCTCTGAGTGAAGAAAAGGAAGCATAATGAACTTTAAAGTTGTATGCTGGAGGCAAGAGATAAGCTCCTCCATGGTTTTGAAGTTCTTTATCTTTAGTAGGTCGTCCTTCATGTAAGCTGATGCCATGTAAACCGTAGGATGGTTCCGTCTGAGGAGATATTGATAAGCAGTCATCAGGCTCACGGATAGAAATCCTTGTAATTGTACGGTTTCACGGAGGGTATCTTCCATGACTAGAATATCTCTGGCTAGAAAAATGAGCTCATCTTTCTCGGCATATAGCCTAGACATGATGAGTCAGAGTTCATTTTCAGAAAGATTCTTGCAAGATGTAAGGTCGAAGTTAGGTAACGTCGGTTCTATGGTAGGTAGGGGCACCATTTGTGTGGAAGGTCTGTTGATGGTGGCCCTTGATACGAATTTGATGTCCACTATATCTTCCGCCAAATCAAAAGTGTAAGGGTCCCATTGTCTTTTTTCAGGGACCGTAGTGGGGTGTTGTTCCTTCTCCAACTCCGTTAACGTTTGTCAGAGAGGTCGCCTTTGTGGACGTTGGATGGCCAAGAAAAGGTAGTGAGGGACGTCGTCTAGCGCCATAGTCAGGTCCTTGAAGAAACTTCTATCACATATGAGCTCCATGACGTAATGCCCTCGTAGCGAGTGAAAATCTTCTGTGGCCAGCTTGGTGAAGGGGGTTTGTTGATTAAGCGCTTGTATGTGGCGTATAGTGCAGAAGGCGCAATCCCCAAATCCATCAGTGGTTTGAACTGGTGTAGTGATGATTTAGAACCAAGGTTGGTTCCAACTATTCTTGAGAGAAGGGCAAGCAACCCAAATTAGTTTGAGAATACAGAAGGGGATGCATCTTGCTTCTCTGGCTTCTTCCCCAACAAAGTTGATTGTTCTGACCTTTAGTTCGTTGGCACAAAATTTGTACACCTTGGCATCGCGGGCCACAGTGTCAACAATCATAAGTAGCCAGTGGCCGGAAACTTGAAAGGGGACCGTGAGATATCACACCTTTTGAGCGATCCCAACGCACAACCGCTCTATAGACTTATTGCGTAAGTCTTTGTATAATAGGCTCATAGCCAGAGCTGGTGAAGCATTGAAAACTGGTTTCGGCCACTTTGAGCTTCTGTATATTTCGATAGAGTTGGCAAGAAGGACACGAAAGAGTGCCATCATCACTGTTGATTACAGTCGAAGGATGGTGCAAAAATCTTCACGTGTCAACTTACGCTTTTTTTTTTGTAGTCGTGTAGATGATGTACCCCCCCTCTTTGGCATCGTCTACGATAGTGTTCAGGATGAAGATATCCTAGACATCTAGGGTAGAGATGGCTGCCATGTATATGTCGTGCATCATCTTAGGTAGAGGTGGCGGCGGGGGGAGCTCTTGTGGAGGTGGAAGAGGAGTCTGCACTAAGTCGTACATATAATGTTGTAGATCTTCATCTTTTTCTAATTCAGAATCAGAATTGAGTCCAATATCTGTGTCTAGACTCACTCTGTCTTCCTCGTCGTGGTCTGGGGGAAAAGGTGAAGATAGCTCCAGGGCAGAGTGCTGTGGAAGGTTTGCTGTTGGTTGACTTGTGCTAGTTCCCAATATACAGTGCTGGAACTCAGTAAAGGCTGCTTCTTTGACGGTTTCCCCCAGAGATCCCATGGGTGAGTAGTCAAGGAATTGATCCCCATATGACATGTTAACGTTGTCGTTGTGATCATGGGGTTTGGGATCGTTTCCACCTTTGTGGTGGTCTTTGTCATCTGCTTTATTTGAAGGTTCTGTTCTGCGGCTGGTTCCCTCCCCAGCATGTCCTGGGTCATCAGGTTTGTCGTCTGAGGAGGAAGTATCATTATTGGAGTCAGCTGAGGAATCAAAATCCTCGTTGTCTTTGTCTTTGTCTTCATCGTCATCTGCCACCTTTTCTGTTGTTTTCTTTATCATTTTTTTCTTGCACTGCCGGTGGATAGCTTGTAGCTCACTGAATGCTACTTGCACATGCTCATGTGTTTCGAGCAGTGCGTCATGGGTTTCTTTAAGATCTGAATAACATGTTTCAGAAGAAAAGAGTCTTGCAGAAAGATCTGTCACTTGTGTACATAGCTGAATTATTTCTTCATTCGACGACTCTTCTTGGTGGTGTATGATGTGTGTGAGGGTGTTGTTGATTTCGTCCAAGTGCGTACTCAGGGTATGTTTTTGTTGCAGAAGCACACGGAGGTTCTCAGGCAAAGGCTGAGTCTGCGTAGAGATCCTATCGACTTGCTGAGCCAACGTTTCTTGTTGGCCTTTCATCTCTAGTACCAACTTTTATGTGTTGTGGAGGCGATCGTCAATGCAGTCGACTAGCGTGGCCGCTGCTTCCTACTGTTGCTGGATGCCTGGTAAGGTGTTGTTCCTCTCGTCAATCTTGGCGACTTGTGTGGAAAGCCCCTACACACAAGAAAAGATTGATTGTAGAATGTTGGAGGGGTCAGTGAGGAGATTTTGGATCACGTCAAATTGACGGCCTAATTCCTCACCAACATTTGTAAAGGGGACCCCAGTGGTGGAAGGGTGAGGTGTCTAGGGCCAAGGTGGAAAGGTGGAAGTACCTTGCAGAAGAGACACTATAGATGGATGCGCGAATTGCATGGTGACTGTAGATGGTGTCACCAGCGATGTTGGGGTGGTGGTGGGTGATGTGTGTGAGAAGGGTGGTGATATTTCTAGTGAGAAGGGTGGAACTGAAAATGTCGAGGGAAAAGAAGTGGAGGGGAAAGCGAGGTCGGGCATGGAGGTGGGGAATGGGATGCCCGATGAGAGAAAGAATGAGTCAGAGGATGCTGGTGGAGGTGTGGATGTGGGGAAGGGAATTGTGGTGGACATCATTATGGAGAATGATGGGAGAGTTGTGGATTGTGGAATAGTGGAGGATGGTAGCGTGGTGGGGGTGGTGGTGGAGGTAAGTTCAACATTTAGACTCACGATGAAGGAGTCTAGTGATGAGGTGATGATATTTTCTTCGGGTAGGGGGGGTTCTGCCTCTAAATTTGGTTTTGATGTTGGCGTTCCTGATAGCTATTGTTTTTGCAAATGCCCTTTGGATGGTCTCTTCACTGGTATTTTTATTATTCTTGCTGCTTGGGCGGTGATGCTGTGCTCTGTCTGCCCCGCTTTGGATTTTTTTCTTGTATTTTGACCGAAGCTAGGAGGTTTGCAAGCTCCTCTTCGGTGAAGAGAAGCTTGTCCTAGTCATAGTTTGCAAGCTCCGGGAGCGGCAGCAGAGTCCTTGAGGATTTTACAGTAGGGCAAAAGATGTAGTGTAGTTTAGCATCCTTCTCTTTTATGATGTAAGAGTTCTTTAAGCTCTATTCATTAGTAAGGATGTCACTCTTGATTACTGTGCACCTGGGTAGTATTCTATTCATCTTAAGATATTTCAGAATAGAGGTTATGTGACCACCCATGCATATTTCTTTTCCCAGGGCATAAGCTGAAAGCTTTTGTATCATATGCCGTCCGATGTTGACCGGCTGCCCCTTTAGAATGGACCAGAGGATGAAAAGATCGGAAATGCTAATGTTTCCGCCCTCTGTCCTGGGGAAAAGTGCACCTGTAAGAATTTTGTGCAATGTGTGCACCATGCCAAATTGAATATTGGAGGCCTTATAGTTTTTTTCCTCGTAGGTCGGGATCCCTGTCAGGGATTTCTAGAATATATGCTTGTTGAACTCAGAGCTTTCTGCGCCTACAACTTTGGCCTTCTTCAGCTGCTCCTGGTTGTCGATGAAAATTTCATTTAACATGTTTTCAGTTATGACAACCTTATTTCCAAAGAGTTTGGTGACCAGCCTGCGATCACCTCCGTCCGTCGATCTATCCATTATGTCTACAACGTCTTTGTTGATATACATAAAGAATTTAGTTTTGGGTTCAACATAAGAAATCTCTGTGACAAAACAAAGCTTTGAGAGGTTGGCATTGTCGAGCAGAGTGAGGATTCTATCGTATATCCCCATCTTCTTCAGTATGCTAGAGAAAACGTACTTGGTTGGTTTTAGAGTCTTTTCAAGCAACGGGAGGTTGTGGATGTATAGTTCTGCTGGTGCTGGTGCTGTGGTGGTGACGGTGGGGAAAGAAGCAATAGTAGTGGTGGCAGCAGGTGGTGTCACGGATCCCGCTAAAATTTGTTCTCTTGCAGTGGTGGGATGGACTTGCTTCCTTGCCCGTTTCTTTGTTGGTTGCTCTTTGGCAGCTTCCTGGGCCTTCCTCTTCCCCTTGGACTTTGTGGTTGGGGATTTGTATTCAAAATTTGGCTTGTATTTCGAGCCTTCATCACTGGAAGAAATTTCTTCCATTTCTTGAATAGGATCCTCGGTTAAGCACATGTTGATGCAGTCAAGTTCATTCATGACACTGATCATGTCAACTTTCAGTGGGATCTTTCCAGTCTTGTCATATATGTCCATGATCTTCTGGAACTTGGCACGATCATCCATCAGCTTCTCCCTTGTCTAGAAGGGAGCGTCAGCGGTTCCAGTGGCTTCTTTTGTAGGTGAGGCCATTCTATAATCGAAAGATTATATATGCTAAAAGAGAAGAAGAATATTTAAAGAAAAAATGAAATGTTTTCAGGGTGAAATTATATTTTCTGAAATTGTTTAGGTCCAAACGGTTTCAAGACCGTTTGGCTCCAAACGGTTTCACGACCATTTGGCTCCAAATGGTTTCACGACCGATTGTCTCTAACAGTTTCAAGACTGTTTCGCTCCAAATGGTCGAAACTGCGAGGAAGGTGAAACGTCGGGGTCATCGGCGGTCGGTTGAAAGTGTAGCGGAAAATGACGATGGCTATAGCGGCGGTAGATGCAAAGCATGTGAAAGATGCCAGAGACGAGGATGAGGGTAGCTACTTTAGAACATTCATCTACCTTGCTGCTTAGAAGAGATGGTAGTTGCGGTGACGATGACATTGGAAAGGAGGACAAAGCAGATGAAAACTAGCTGTGAGAGCGCACGAAGGTGAAGGTGGCGTCGACGGCGGCAGTCGTAGTGCGCACAGGTGTGTGAGCAGGTTGTGCAGGAGCAGAGGACGGAGGAATGGAACAGAGTTCGCATGGAAGTTAGGGAGTTCGGAAATCATAAGAAAGAAAAAGGGAGGGGGGTCGGGTGATATTTATAGAAAATGTTGGGTGTCGCTACAAATTCCCAAGGGCAAATGGTCTTGGGACCATTTGGGGTCCAAACGGTTTTGGGACCATTTGGGTTCCAAATGGTTTCGAGACCATTTTGGTTCCAAACAGTTTTAGGACCAAACAGTTTCGAGATCGAAAGGACCAATCGGTTTCGAGACCGTTTGAGTCCAAACGGTTTCGAAACCATTAGGATAAGATTTAATTAGGTTTTTGGAGTTTATATTTTTATGTTTGTTTTGGTTATTTATGTGAATTTTTATATTTTTTAGATTAAAGATGATTAGTAACACTAGGCAAAATAAAATGGTGGTACTCAGATCTTGGGTTGCCTCCCAAGTAGCGCCTAGATTTTACGTCGCTGGCTCGACAAAAATCCAGTTTGGTTATGTTAATGCTGAGGGATCGTGGATCTCGATAGTTTGTCTTGGTATTTTGTCTGCTGGTGTGTAATATCTCTTCAATCTGTGATCATTAATTGTCCGTTCTCCCCCATTATTATCAAGGATGATGACTGCTCCGGTGGGGTAGATGTGTTTAATTGTGCAAGGTCTAGACCATTTCGTGCGGAGCTTTCCAGGAAACACCGTAAGTCTGGAGTTGAAGAGGAGGACCTTATCTTCGACATCAATGTATTTTCTTTTGAGGTGGCCTTCATGCCACATCTTTGTTTGTTCTTTATAGATTCTGGCATTTTGGTAAGCTGTCATTCTAAGCTCTTCAAGTTCTTGTAGTTGAAGCTGTCTATATTCACCAGTACTTTTGAGATCAAAGTTCAGCTGTTTGATGGCCCACCAAGCTTTATGTTGTAGTTCAACCGGTAGATGACATGACTTTCCATACACTAGACGGAACGGGGTTGTTCCTATCAGTGTTTTGTAAGCCATGCGGTATGCCCAAAGGGCATCGGGGAGCTTGGTAGACCAATCAGTACGATTTCTATTGACTATTTTTTCTAAGATAGCTTTCAATTGCCTATTTAAAACTTCAACTTGGCCACTTGTTTGTGGATGGTAAGGTGTGGTGACCTTATGGTTGACCCAATATTTTTTCAGGAGGGCTTCGAAACTTCTTTCCAGAAAATGGGTTCTTCCATCTGATATGATAGTTCGGGGGACTCCAAATCTGGGGAAGATGATATCTTTGAACATCTTGATGACTGGCTTGGAATGGTAGGATACAATGGGTATAGCTTCTACCCATTTCGAAACATAATCCACAACGACCAATATGTAAGAGAATCCATAAGATGAGGGGAAGGGACCCATGTAGTCTATTCCCCAAACATCAAAAAGTTCAATTTCTTGCCACAAAGTGAGAGGCATTTCATTCCGTTTAGTTATACCGCCAGAAAGTTGATATTTATTGCAGGATCTTACAAAAACATAGGAATCTCTTGCTATTGTTGGCTAAAAGAAACCCGATTGTAGAACTTTTAGAGCGGTCTTCTACAAACTCATGTGCCCCCAGTGGGGCCAAAATGACAGTGCTCTAAGACAGGGGTAATTTCTTCTTCTGATAGGCAGTGATGAAAAATTCCATCTGCACATAGACGAAAAAGATAGGGTTCTTCCCAGAAGTATTGCTTAACATCATGGAGAAATTTCTTTTTATCGTGGTGAGAGGTAGAAGGGTGGATGATTCTTGTATCCAAATAGTTCACTATGTCGGCATACCAGGGAAATCTGGTAGTTATTTTCATAAGCTGGTCGTCAGGGAGGGAGTCTCGGATAGGTACATCTTCATCCTCTTGACACTCGATGCGACTTAAGTGGTCAGCGACGACATTTTCCACTCCGCTCTTGTCTTTTATTTCAAGATCAAATTCTTGCAGCATCAATACCCAGCAGATGAGTCTGGGTTTTGCATCCTGTTTCTGAATAAGATATTTGATGGTGGAGTGGTCTGTATATACTACGACCTTCGATCCAATTAGATAAGAACGAAATTTTTTGAAGGCGTAGATGATGGCTAGGAATTCCTTTTCAGTAGTAGTATAATTATTTTGCACCTCATCTAACGTCTTGGATGCATAGTATATTACATATGGCTTTTTGTCTATTCTCTGCCCCATCACCGCCCCTATAGCATAGTCGCTAGCGTCACACATTATTTTAAAAGGTTGTGACCAGTCATGCACTCTCAGAATGGGTGCAGAGATTAGAGCATTCTTCAAAGTTGTAAAGCTATGCAGGCATTCATGGTCAAAGTTGAAATCAACATCCTTGGTCAATAGGTAAGTCATAGGTTTTTCTATTTTCGAGAAGTCTTTGATAAATCTCCAGTAGAACCCGGCATGACCCAAGAAAGCTCGCACTCCCCTTATGTCTTTAGGTGGTGACAACTTTGAGATGACATCGATTTTTGCCTTGTCTACTTCAATTCCTCTTTTGCTCAGTTGATGCCCGAGGACAAAACCTTCGGTTACCATAAAGTGACATTTTTCCCAATTTAGGATAAGGTTTGTTTCTTTGCATCTCTGTAAGACTTTACTTAGGTTGAGAAGAAAGTTGTCAAAAGAGTCTCCGTATACTAAAATATCATCCATAAACACCTCCATAATGGTTTCGGTTAATCCTGTGACGTTGGAAGTCATGCACCTTTGGAAGGTTGCGGGTGCGTTGCATAGCCCGAAGGGCATCCTTCTGAAGGCGTATGTTCCAAAAGGACAAGTAAATGTCATTTTTTCTTGGTCTTAGGGGTGAATTGGGATTTGGTAAAACCCAAAATATCCATCGAGGTAGCAGAAATTTTTTTGGTGGGCTAGCCGCTCAAGGACTTCGTCAAGGAAGGGTAAGAGAAAACGGTCTTTCCTTGTTGATTTGTTCAATTTTCTATAATCTATGCACATTCTACAACCAGTAACAGTCCTTGTAGGTACTAGTTCATTCTTATCATTTAAGACAACGGTGGTTACCCCCTTTTTAGGGACCACTTGGACAGGACTAACCCACTGAGACTCAGAAATTGGATAAATAATACCAGCTTTCAAGAGTTTAAGAACCTCGAGGCGAACTACCTCTTTTAGATTTGGGTTTAGTTTTCTCTGGTGCTCCCTCGAGGGTTTGAACTCTTCTATCATTGGTAGTTTATGCATGCATAGAGCTGGGTTTATTCCTGTTAGGTCAGTCATCTTGTACCCAATTGCTTTCTTGTACTTCCTTAGTTCAGTGAGAAGCCTTTCTTCTTGATCGTCGACCAGAGAGGAGCTAATGATAACTGGACATAATTTTTCTTGATCCGGGAAGACATTTTTGAGCCTAGTTGGTAGAGTTTTCATTTACAGGGCTTTGAGTACTTCTGTTGTCTCTAATATGGTGACAAATTTCAGTTCTTCAAAAGTAGCTTCTGGGCCTTTTTCAGCCTGCTCCAAGTATTGCAGGCATTGCTGAACTAACTCGTTGGTTGAAAATTCAGCTTCCAGATTTATTAGAGCATCCTCTAGGGCATCTTCTGGTTCTTAATTTGCTTGCTTGAGTTGAGACATTTTATCAATTGCTCCAAGAAGAAAAACCTCTTCATGGATACTAGGGCTCTTCAGGTTGTTGAAAACCCTGAATTGAACAGTTTCTTTACCCAACCTCAAGGTAATTGTACCAGCCTCGACATCAATTAATGCTCTAGCTATGGCAAGGAAGGGTCTACCGAATATTATCGGGTACCTTAGGTCTTCTTTTATATCCATAATGACGAAATCACAAGGGACATAAGAGTCCCTCCCCACTCTTACTGGGATATATTCAATGATTCTGAGGGGTGCAGTAATGGTGGAATCGGCGAGTTGGATGGTCATTGCTGTAGGCAACAAGTCAGTAAACCCCAATCTTTTACACATGGAAAATGGCATAATTGATATGCTGGCTCCAAAGTCAGCCAATCCCTTTTTACAAGAAGTGTTCCCAATAGAGCATTGTATGTCAAAGGAGCCAGGATCCTTCTATTTTTTCAGAATTTTATTCAAAATGATATCAGAAGTGGTTTTGGCTAGCTTGACAGTTTCATACTCCTCTGTCATATATTTCTTTGATAGCAAGGTCTTCAGATATTTGGACCGGGCTAGGATTTTAGATAAGGTGTCGAGAAAGGGAATATCAACATAAAGTTTCTTCATTGCCTCTTTGAATTTCTGGAATCTAGAGTCTAGTCTGGTTTCCTTTAACCTACCAGGATAGGGTATCCTTGGCTTATATTGTGGAACCTCTGGTTCTTTGGGACCTTGTTCCTTTTCTTTCCTTTCTTCAGCTTCTTGACCTGATTCTTATGTTGGGATGGTTTCAGTTACATCCCTGTCTTCTTGATTAAATGAGATTGCTTCAGTGAGAGCACAACCAGACCTTTTTGTAAGATCATTTAATTGTTCCGGTCTATGTTGATCGTGTCTTGGATTTGCTTCTGGCTGGCCAGTGAAAGTGCCCACTGGAGGTTTTAGCTGAGCTGCTATCTGTGCTAACTAGGTTTCCACAACTTTTTGCTGGGCTTGCTGGTTAGCCAGCATGGTTTGCTGTGATTGCAGCATCTGCCTTATCAAGGACAGTTCATCAGTCTACTGTGGTGAGGCATTCTTCTGTTGAAATTGAGTGAGTTGTTGCTGCCCTTGAGGTGGTTGTTGTTGAGGTGCTAGCAACTGAGGTTGTTGTGGCTGTTGCAGTTGAGTTTGTTGTAATTGTGGGTGCAGAGGAGGGTGAGTATATTCATATATGCAGAGGGATTTATTGGGTAGTTGGATCTCTAGAAATTGTTTCTAGAATTCCCTTGATTTTGGGTGTAGTTGCTTTGAAATCCAGGTGGTAGTCTATTGGAAGATCCACCTTGTGTTTGATGTTGTGGGTTAGCAGTCCCCGTAGGATTTCCATATTGAAACCCGGGATGGTTTCTCAATTGATTTGAATTGTAGTAAGCTTGTCCGGGTATGGAATGGATGGAATTTACTTGTTCTGGCATCTGATCCTCAGGGTGTTCAATGATCGGATCATACTGTGGTTGAGGTGGTTGCAAATCCATCATTATATTGTATAGGAGACCACATGACAATGTGGGATGATCAGATGCATGACAGGTGTCACAAGTTCCTTTAGCTACTTTAGCTTGTTGGGGGTTATTCTTTCTGTCATACTCCCCAAATGATGCTTCGAGGGCTTGTTGTTTGTTGGCTATGGTTTTCAAAGCTTTGGATATGGCTTTCATTTCCATAGATTCTTCAGCTTTAAAAACCTTTAGAACTCCTCATGTGGTCTCCCTCCCCCAATTGGATTGATTTTCGGATCCGAGAATGATGATCCTCCAGGCGTCTTCGTAGTTCTGTCTCATAAAGTTTCCTCCAGATGAGGAATCTAAGAACTTCTTAATTTCATCACTTACTCCCCTATAAAAAGTTTATATGAGAGGATTTTGTGAGATTCCATGGTGAGGGCATTTCCTCAAGAGTTCCTTGAACCTTTCCCATGAGTCAGCCAATGACTCTCCTGGTAGTTGAAGGAATTGGTTGATTTGTCCTCTGATTTGGTAGGTTAGTGAAGGGGGGAAGAATTTCTCCAAGAACTTCTCTTCCAAGGGAGCCCAGGTGGTGATTGGCTCCCCATCCAAAGAATTGCACCAGCTCAGTGCTCTTCCAAACAAGGTGAAGTTGAAGAGTCTGATCATGACTGCGTCCATGGTTGTTCTAGCTTGTGGTACCAACCTGCAAAGAGCTTTGAACCTCTTCAAATGGTCCATGCAGTCATCTCCGAAACTTCTAGAGAATGAGATGCCCTGCATTATTTGGATCCATTGTGTCCTAATCTCAAAATTAGGAGTGTTGATGAGTGGTGATTGGATTGGATGGTTGTCTTCATAGTTCTTGCAAACAACGTAGTCCCGTAATTGCTTGCTTCTTACCAACAGTTGAGCAGCAGCCTTGGCTGCTTCATTCTCAGCACGGATGCAGGCTTGCTCTTCAGCCCGTACTTCAACCTGAACTTGGGCACGTGTGTCAACAATGAGTTGTGCTCGTTGGGCTGCTATGTCAGCGTTGACCCTTTCCATCACTAGTGCAACTTGGCGTTGATCTTCAGCCATTTGTCTGGCTCTTTGATGATTATGTCTAATGTGGTGGTGGAAGCTTCTCTCTACCTCAGAGTCATACTCTGGATCAGGGGAGAATCTGAGGTTATGTGATGGTTGCATACACATCTTCTACCTGAGTAGTGGAAGGAGCACACTTTTCAGATGATGCAGGACATATGATGAAATCAAGAGAATATGGAGTAACGTTTAAAGAAAAAGTGTAAAACCCTAACCAACTAGCAAGGTGATAAATGAAATTAAAACATTCCGTTGTCCCCAACAACGACACCAATTTTTAATGGAGCTTCCACTTGCATGGAGTTGTGTGCACCACTAAAAATCCTAAAGATAGTAAGTCTTTCGGTTTAGCCATGCTTATACTAGATTAAAAACTCCACCCACGTATGCTAGGATACGTGGAAGTCTTATCATAGTATAGTTAAGGGTCAAATCCACAAGACAACAATCTTATTAAGATCAACAAGATAAAAAATGTTAGAATTTCATTTAACTCCTTAACAGTTGGTATTTAGATCAAGAGTTGGTTTGGTTGTTTAAACTAAGTGCAAGTAAAGTAAAGGCAAGAAAGTAAATTTAAGGTGGTAACCAATGTTAAGGAACCACTAGGATGTGATCAGCTTTCACCACCACTACACATGGATCAAAACATGCAACATAGTAACATAGCCTGCAATAAGAGTCTAAACAGTTAGTATCTTTGTAGATTTAGTTTCCTTTCATAGAACTAACTACGAGAAGTGTGGGAATGTTGCAAAGCCAGCCATCCCCAAATGAATGGCCACTTACTTTGCATCATTCCCTTGGCAAAGTGTGTTCCTCAACTTATCAATGTTGTACTTATATACGTCAACTGATTCCATTTCATAGTATAAAAGTACAACGATGGAAGTGAGTTTACTCCACTCCTTGAAAAACACTCCTAGATACCAAAATAGATGTATGGTGACTACATGCATCAAGAACCAACATTCAATTGAGATTCAAATCTAATAGTACAAACGTAGACAATTCATACTAATAGATAATAAGTAACACAAGTTGGTGATCAAGCAACAAGCATTCATTAAACGATTGATGTTGAACTGAAAAGAAAGTATATCTCTATTGAAAACTCATGAATTACATTGCATGAATTGAAAACATGGGTAGCGGGGTTACTCCCCGCACCCTAGTGTATAAGACTACTCGCTCATGGCAAGAACAAAGAAGGGGGCGAGAAGAGAGAGAGAGAGCGTCATCTCCACGAAGGAGGGAGGAAGTTCGACCCCTTGGAGAGAGAGAGAGCAACGATATTCACACTTCATAGCTTGCTTGATGATGAATCCTCCTCTTCCTACCTTCTTTGTCGATGAGAGAGAAAGTAGCTTGGAGATGGAGTATGGATCTCAGACCGGCAACCTCAGGGTAATGGGTGAAGGATGGAATGGCTCTGGAACAATAGAGGCAGCCTTTGGACGTCTGAAACTTGATGATTTTTTAGGACCCCTTTGGGTTCTATTTATAGGATTTGAGTGAGCCTTAAATGGTTTGGGGTATGTTGGTCCAAACGGTCTTGGAGACCATTTGGATTTTCAATGGTTTGGAGATCATTTGGACTCTCTCGGTCTGGAGACTGTTTGAGTCCTCTCGGTCTGAAACCGTTTGCTTTCATTCAATCTTGGGGTCAAGTGGCTTCATACGGTCTCGAGACCGGTTGATATCCATTCAGTTTTGGGACCATTTGGCTTCATACGGTCTCATGACTGTTTGACCTTTATTCGGTCTTGGGACCATGTGGCTTCATACAGTCTCGGGACTGGTTGATCTCCATTTGGTCTTGGGACCATTTGGCTTCATACGGTCTCGGGACCGTTTGGCTTCACACAGTCTCGGGACCGTTTGGCTTCACACAGTCTCGGGACCGTTTGACCTTTATTCGATTTTGGGACCATATGGCTTTATACGGTCTCGGTGCCGTTTGGCTTCACACAGTCTCGGGACTATTTGACCTTTATTCGGTCTTGGGACCGTGTGGTATTTATTCGGTCCTGGGACCGTTCGGCTTCCATTCGGTCTTGGGACCGTTTGGTCTCCATTCGGTCTTGGGACCATTTGGCTTCCATTCAGTCTGGGACCGTTTGGGAATTTTTTGATTTTTGTGTGCTTTTCTGTAAGAAGCGAAAAGGAGAAGTTAATCTAATGGTATATTTACAAAAAGTTAGAACGTTAAAGATTCTATCTAATTTAACTAAGAAAGATTATGGAAAACTAAGGAAAACTAGTAAGATAACATTGCAAAATGGGAGGTTATCATTGCCTCTATTCTAAGGATCCTTGAATCATAATTTCTACTTTTCACACATGTGTCAAACAAATCATGATGAGTTTTGAGACACAATCAAGTTGAAATGTTTTCCTTGATGGACTACGTGCCCTCTCACCTTAGATTGAGTCAAAAATATGAAATATTAAAAATTTATAAAAAAGGCTTGGCCGCCCACAAAATCGCAAAAATATCAAAAGAGTTCACACCCAGACCTATAAATTAGAATGTATAAAATAAAACCCATTCAGAACTGTGGTTTAGTTCTATTTTGGAGTTGGTTATGTGCTGTTTGGAGTAGCTCAACCTTGAGATCGCTACACTTGCCTTGGTGCTATGTTTTTAAGCTGGCCGCTACATGTTGTTGGTGGGTTGTTGTGGGTGCAACAAACCCTAGCCCTAGTGGTTGAGATGGTCATTATATATGAGATATGTTTTGGTCACTACTCTGTTGGTCTTTGTTATGATCGAAGTATCTTGTTTTGAGTTGGTTAATTCATTCCTAGTGAGGTGTTATGAGCGTTACATGGCTAACCCTAATCAACTTTGGTCGCTACACTTTGTGCTTGGTTTGGTCACAATAGAGGTAACCTAGCGGGTCGCTACACATTCTCAATGATGTGCTTCGGTCGCAACAAGTTTTTTGGTTGACACCCATGTGTTGTGGTTGCTACCCTTAGTGGGCTAACCTTGATGGTTGCAACACTTGGTGTGTGAGGTGGTCACTACAGTAACCTACCTCTATAGTTGGCACATATTTTTATGTATATGTTCGAGTAATAATGATACACATGTTAAACCCTAATATGCTCCAAGAAAGTGGGAGATGGTGTATCTAGGGTTATATGATGATTATTGAATTGGAAACCCTAATCATCTATAGGAGAAACCCTAACCCTAATTCTTAGGTGTATGATGTGCTTGTTGAGCTTGCTTGAATGAATAACTTATGATTATGTTTTCTCTCTCTTACTTGTGTAATCCTAACCTTATAGGTGGAATGAGTATCATAGCTAGTGATTTCCATGGTGTGTCTAACATGACATATGGTAATGATTGTGAGCCTTTATGGCATGATGAAATAGTGATGATGTGCAGGAACTATGTGATTTGGGTCCTTGGGGGTGTTTTATAGACATTGTATATCAATACGAAGCTTTTGGCAGGATGCCATGGTTGTACATATATGGTTTGTATATGTGAATATGTTATCATATGTATTAGGTTGTGTTGAGTTGGCCAAGTGAAAAATGTTATATATCATCTTGTGGCATGACATGTAATACAAATGGCTTTATGTGGACTCAGGCGTAATATGTTTCCGCTTTTGTGGTTATATGGAATCGATTTTAATTTACCATTCTTTGTGGTAATGATGAACAAGCTTTGTTTTAATGAATATCGCTTCGTGTGGTGATGGGCGTCACAAAAGGAGGAAGATATCACTTACCTAGGCCAAGAAACTAAGTAAGGAAGCACCAAACGACCTCCACTGGGGTAGGTCTGAACCCTAGGTGCATATGCAAGGTAGATCAGCCACCTTCTTCTACATTGTGCTCCTTGTTCTCCAAAAAGTAAGGGGAACAATATCCAAATAGTAATAAGGAAGATGGAGAGCCTAAAGGGGTCGTTTGGGTGAAAGGTGAGAGCTAAATAAGGCTATGGGTGAGAGAGGAGAGAAGGTTAAGGTGTCTAGCCATGTTTGCCATGTGTCCATGGTCAAAGTCATCACATCCATGCAAACCAAAAGCTCCATCGGTTGTGGGAGTATGTAGGGAAATTGGAGAATGACTTCCTAGGGTGTCCATCAAGTTCAAAATCATGGTGATCATCATTTTTGGATCCCTAGGTCACAAGGGTGAAAATCATCATTTGAGCACCTCTCTAGGTGAACCATCGACCCAAGGAGCCTCTAAGTGGGGGAACATAGAACCTCACACCTCAAGGGACTACCATCAATTCCCAACTCACAAGGATGGATATTGGATCTCAACCAGCTAGGAGAACCATCGAGTTTTATCCTCTGAGGTAGCGCATCCATGAGGGTAAAACCCTAACTCAACCCTAGATAGATGTCACCATCAAACCAAGGAGCATCTAGGCACCCCAAGGTACAAATAACTCAAGCATGATATAAAACATGTGAGTAAAAAATCATGTGACATATTACAAGAAAAAACCCTAGATATGGGTAAATTGCATAAAAGCCCAAAATAAGCATACAATTGCATAACTTGCTCAAACAGTGTCCAAACTGGACCAAACTTGAACCTTAGATTTTTCAAATGATATCAAAGCACATATTATGTTTTTGTGAAGGTTTTAAAAATCCAATTAAGGTAACCAAGCATGTTCAACCAAAAAGCAAGGTCAGGGGTCTTACAACCATAAACCCCTAACAAGGATTTCGCCCTTGAAATCCAAGGCAACAAAATGGGTACCTCATATGCAACTCATCCACTAACCTCCACGTGGTTACTTCCATATCATGGTGATGTCAAAACACTCTCATAGAATTCATGTTCTTCTCCCTCAACTCTTGTATGTGTCATCTTGGGTCAACATAGAAACCCCCACATAAGAAAGATCATTATCCAACTCCATCTCCATTGTATGAATCTCTTGTCCTATACTTAGGGTGACACTTTCTCATCATGGAACATAGAAGCTATTGTGTGTGTTGTGCAACTCTGGTAGTAACTCTGACTTGGAACTCTAGTTGTTGGATGAACTGTTTCCATCTATTACTGAATTACTATGTCCTTCACTATGGTATGTCATATCAACATTTCTTCAAAATCTATTACTTTATTTGTTCCTTACAAAACAAGGAGTGTCATTTATCTCCTTCCATAAGCATATTCATAAGGAGTCATGTCTATGCTTTTCTGGTGTTTGTTGTAGTAAGAAGCTCAACCAATCATGTGGACATCTTTTATTTGTCAAAAGTTATAAGACATATGTTCTTACAAAATTCCCCAATCGTCCATCTATATGAGGTTGTGTTATACATTGTATACTTGTAGGCTTGTATGGTTTCTCCTTGACTTACTGACAATTGTACACTTGATCATACCTATGCCATACCTTGTTTAATACATGGCTGCCATTGCATGTTCTTCAAATTATGATATGTCGGTGTATTTCCAGACACATTGTGTGCATTGGGGAATGAGCCTCCTAAGATATTACCTCACTCAAACCATCAACATCTACAACATTGTCTGGTTGTAGAATCATAGTTGTCTTGTCACCTGACCTATGGAAGCTATCACACTTCCCCGTTGTGCTACTCTGATATGATGTCATGTATCATGATACGTCAAAGAGCATAACTATCTCTTGTCTCCAAACTTTGATGAAGATGACTTCCTGGTTGACCATATATTGTATAAACACTTATCCCAAACTACTCCTTGAAGAAATAATTAAGTTGATGTGTCCTTCCCTTTGTTCTAGCAACACTAACACTTGAACTATAACGAACTAAAATCTAAGTATATTCTTAATCTAGCCCTTTTTCATAACTTTTTTCTTTTCTTTTTATACATTTTGTCCTTGATGTTTAATTTGTAGAATTACTAGTGGTTTGGAATATATTTGATCACTATTTATGTCAATGTATGGTTTTGTACACAAATACTTCAGTTAATATTTCAATTAGGGTCTAAGAGGAAAATTTTCCACTTAAGTGACATATTGTTAAAATTACTTTATTCAAAAACTTCCCTTCGACTTATGGAGAAAGGAAGAGAAAAAGGAATAAATAATAAAGCTTTAAACATAATAATATGGCATTAGATAATTTAGTTTGACAAATAGTGATTATAATGTGTAAGGGAGATAAAACTCATAAAAGGAAGACTCATTGGATAAAAACAACTTTAGATTTGAATTCTTTAGATTTGATATGGCTTGGAGGCCAAGTTTCATAATTTTGGGATAATAATAATTATATCTATTTTATTTAGAAAAGAAAAGGTGAGTTTTTTCTCCAAAATATGAAATAAATCACTTAATGACTCCAAAGTGGCAACTAATTCGCAATATACATGTTAAAATTTGCATGTGTGTGAATTTTCATCTTATTTGGATAATCTTTAATGTTGTAATGTGTTTAGGAAAGAGAAAGTATAATTAGAACCCAAAATATTAAATAATATGTTAAAGAATCCCAAAAAAGAAAAATAATGTCAAATTCATGTTTCACAAGTTTAAGTTTGCTTGAGGGTGAAGTTTCACATTAATTGATGGGTTCTAAATGTTTCTAGTGTGATGGAAAAGATAAAATATAAATTACTTTAAAATAATTAAAAAAAATACTTCGAGTCTCCAAAGTTGAAAACTAATGCCAAGAGAGAGAGAGAGATAAAAAATTATTAATACAACACTTTATTCGAATTTGATTGGGAAATCAACTAAATGCTACACAGACAATTTCCTTTCTTTTGTGGATGCATGTGCGTTGTTGACCATTGGATCAAGATCAGATGACTCGCACATCATCCTCTATCTCACACCAGAAAAGGAAACATGCACAAGATTCATGTGTACAAAAATCTCAACTTCTCCCTCTATAATCGATCTTTTTACATAATTTTATCTCCGGTGAATCTGTACTTTAAATCCACATGTTTGGATCCCCTACTCCTATCCTATCCTATAATATTTGGGAAACGCCCAAATCTTGGGGCTTAAGCTTCTCCATGCCAATATAACAGAAGTCATAACCCAAACTCTATAAATATCTAAGCCTCCCTAGAGCTCATTTTTACTTTGAGCAATCTTCCTTTGTTGTTGGTTTTGTTCCCCACTACCATTTTAACCGATATTGACCAAGGTTTGTGTGTTGTGCTTGCAGCTCTTCTCCCTAACTCCTCGCTTCATGCCGATTCAATTTCCCCACATGTATGCTTCCTTGGTGCCTTCTCTTCATTTCTATACCTTTAGATCACCTTATCAGTGCTTGATTTGTTTTGCCCAAATTTGCACCACCTTCTCGAGTTGCTTCGACAAGCCATGGTGCGGTGTTGTGAAGGGGATGAATCTCCCATGTTGTTTCTTGTTGCTATTCCTCCTGATTCCCTCTTTTGCGGTGTTTTTGCTCCAAGGGAAAACATGTATTTTCGCCCCTTTTCCCTTTGCTTTGTGGGAAGCTTAGTTGGCCTTGACCAGGCAACTTGGCCTCCCTGATTGGGCCAAGTCAGTGGAATGACCCCTCTTTCTTCCTTTCTCTCGTAGTTTCTCTACTTGTTTGGATTTTTAGAATTTTATGATTGGTCAATCTTGCAAAAATCATATTTATTTATCTATTGGTCCAAAAATAAAGTAAAATTATGTTTTGGAATAAAAAATGAGAGCTTTCTAATTAAATGATTCCAAAGTTTGATTTCCATGTTTTTCCTAAGGTTGGTTTTTGGGAACCTAATGAATTATATAAAAAGCTCTAAAAATTGTAACTAATTCATATAATATCCAAATAAAGTAAATAAATATGTTTTCTTGATAAGGAGAATGTAAGGAATCAGTTGATTTAGGTTTTGTGGCCAAAATCTGAGGTTTTCTAAATAGGTCTAAAATTAGGATTTCTTTACACTTACATGCATTATAAAACCCTAATACATGTGAATAATTTGAAATTAGGAAAAGGTGATCTTGGAATCTTCTAGTTGGAGAAAAGGGAATACTAGAACTCTGAATTGAGTTATGTGCATCCTATCCCTTAAGTTGGGCATTTTTTTATAAATGAACCTAATTTCCCAATGAGGCATGGACCAAAACCATGATTTCCATTATTACTCTTTTTGGCACAATTACTTCAATATTTACTTGGGTCTTGAACCACATGTGCAATATTTATATTATTTAAACTTGACATATGATTTCTTTTAGAGTGATGATGTGTTTGACTTGTTAGCTAATGTAGTGGTCTTATGTACAACCACCCATAGTTGGGCATGTGTTGTTTTGCCTCGGGGAATGTGCTTACTGTCCCCCATATATAAATATTTTGTAGGTGACTGAGAATGTGCTACTCTCCCCTCACCTATTGGTTGAGATCCGACAAGTGCCTAAAACCCACTTAGTTAATGTAGTCATATTATTAATCATGCATGCTACATTGTTATTATTTATTATGGAAAGAATCTTATTTGTTATATTCCTCATACTCTTGACCCTCTATGTTCTTGATGAATGTATACCCTATATTTTCCTTATTGTTGTTAACTTTGTTCTTGTTCCTTAATTTGACACATACCTTATTTTATCCTCTTGATGGGTGATCCCAACCACCCATGCCTAGGACAAGGAGTGGAACAAGACCAAGGAGTACCTTCCCATGAGTAGATTCAAGGAGACTTTGTTGAGATGTTTAGGTTGTTACTAGATCATGTAGTTTCCTTTTCTAGTTTATGTTTCATGAAAACTCATGTAGTGAACTTGGATCAAAGCCATGTAATAACTTAGTCTTTTCTTTCACTACTAGTATTGACGATTTTGTATCTGGATCATGTTTGTTTAAATGGAATTATTATGCAAACATCCTTCATAATCTGAATTTCTCATAAGAGTTGGATGTTGTGGATTTTTTATTAAATTAGAGCAAGGGGCTGATCTCGCCTACGTAAAACATGGTATTAGAGCCAAGTTGGCTAGCTATTAGGGCATAAGTTGAAAGCAGGGGTGTCTAGAAAGGATCAGGGTTTTGGGGATGGAAAGATTTTCCTCTACACCACTAGTTTGGTTTAGAGGACTTGCATGATACTTGCCTAGTTTGAGCTGATACTGACTGTTTGAAATAGCATACCTATAGGAAATAGTAGCCTTAATCATCTATGTTGGATACTCCTGAGAAGATAATGTGATGACCTTATCTTTCAAGCAGAGTGGCTTGTTTGAGGATGGATACCCGATATAATTCTCATATGTCCCAACAGACCACATGTTTGGGTAGACTATCCCTAGAACCTAGACCTTGAGGTTGAAGTGTTAGATCCTATACATGGTTTAGTTAGACTCACCCTTTTACCTATAGTTTTAGTTTGACTTGGTAGGTCAAACCTTTTAAGGGGTGTAGGGATAGTAGTAGTAGTACCTTGATAGATCTTGGATAGGTTGATTCCAAGGATAAAATCCTTTTCAAGGGGATGAAGTCATGTAACATATCGAAATCTAGCTACTCTGACTCAGAAACCCTAACTCTGTGATTAGGAGGTTAGTGTGCTTGAATCCTTAGTTTTGACCAAATAAGGTTATAGTTATACCATGACATATTGATGAACATATAATGGTCACCTGATGAATAGTTCACGGGTTTGAACACTAATGAATATTTAATGTACATAATATGAGTACTTCACATATTAATCCTAAATGTGGATACACATGATGTTTACCATGTCGTGGACCAGTAAACCCTAATGTTAAGATATGTGGGATAAATGGAACCTAACCCTGGACTTAATAAGAAGGTATAACTGAAGTATAATTATCATGTTGACCTAAATCTGAAATTATAATCATCTAATACTGATATATGCATCCTTAATGACATTCATGATATATTAGTGACATTACTTGTCTTAATCAAATAAGATATATTGATACACATAAAATCACATAAATCATGAGTCAATAAATAAATCAATTATTAATATATAATATGTTTCAACTTGTTCACTAATATACACCTAATGACTCATAAATGAATAGTAAGTAATTAGATCTATAAAAACATGCATGCATGGCTAATGTGGAGTTAAATGTGCATAATCAATAATAGGAAAGTACACAAATGAGTAAATAATTAATGATGATATTAATGTGAGTAAGAAAGGTAATGTGACAATGTATAGATGTTTAATGTATATAGAAGTAATTAATGTGACATTATTTTGGTTAATTGCATACTTCATAACAAATTGGATAAATTACCTATTTTGTGCAAATAATATGATATAATTTAATATAGTGATAATATAGGAATAATGGAGCCTAAATCTAAATTATTAAGGATAATGCTCCAATATATTAATAGACATTGAAATAATTGAGTATAACTGTATTGTGCTAAAACTCTTAATGAGATAAATTAGAAATATATAGGGTTTCCTACATAATGATGAAATGTAACTCTTTTGGCAACAAAGTGAATCAATTAAAAGAATAATAAGGATGATAATAAATATAATGCTAATAAGTCTAAAATATTAATTTTGTTATATATCATAATAGGAAATCTCAAAAGTGGAACCCTTGGAGATCCATGAGAACTTTACCTATGAAGAGTTGCCTAAGAAGATTCTAGATTCTCGAGTTAAGCAGTTGAAGAACAAGGACATTGAGTTAGTGAAAGTTTTGTGGAAGTACCATGGTTTGGAAGAAACAACCTAGGAGCTTAGATATGAGATGTTATGTACTCACCCTTCCTTTTTTGCTTGAGATTTTGGGGGAAGAAATCCTTTTTAGGGGTGGAGTGCTGTGACGAACTGAAATCTAGGTATATTCCTAATCTAGAGCTTTTTCTTAAGTTTTTCCTTTTCTTTTTATCCTTTTTGTCCTTAATGTTGAATTTGTGGAATTATTAGTAGTTTGTAGTATATTTGATCACTATTTATGCCAATGTATGGGTTTATGCATAAATACCTCAGTTAATGTTTCAATCATGGTCTAATATGAAAATTTACCACTTAAGTGACATATTCTTAAAATAATTTCGTTCTAGAACTTCCCTTAGCCTTATGGAGCAATGAGGAGAAAAAGGAATAAGTAATTAAGCTTTAAACATGATAATGTGGCATTATATAATTTAGTTTGATAAATAGTGATTCTAATGTGTAAGGGAGATAAAATGCATAAAATAAATGCTCATTGGATAAAAATAAATTTACATTCGAATTCTTTGGATCTGAAATAGCTTCGAGGCCAAGTTTCACAATTTTAGGATAATAATAATTATAACTATTTTATTTAGAAAAGAAATAGTGAGCTTTTAAATCATTTAATGACTCCAAAAGTGGCAACTAATTTGTAAACTACTTCTTGAAATTTGCCTTTATGTGAATTTTCATCTAATTTGGAACATCTTTAATGTTTTATTGTGTTTAGGAGAGATAAAGTATAATTTAAGCCTAAAATATTAAATAATGTGTTAAACAATGCCAAAAGAGAAAATTAATGGCAAATTCGTGTTTCACAAGTTTGAGTTTGCTTGAGGGTGAAGTTTCACATTAATTGGTGGGTTCTAGATGTCTCTTAGGTGATAGGAAAGAGAAAATATGAATTACTTTAAATAATTAAATAAAATACTTAGAGTCACCAAAATTAAAAACTAGGTGCCAAAATTGGATTTTGCAAGTCCTAATTAGGCTAGGTATCAAATTTAATTTAATTTGGAGTTTGTTTGCACCTTCAAATGAAGAGAGAGAAGAACAGAAGTTATTAATACAACACTTTATTTGAATTTGATTAGGAAATCAAATAAATGTCATGCAGACATATTACTTTATTTTGTGGATGCACATGCGATCTTGACTGTTGGATCAAGATCACATGACTCGAGCATCGTCCTCTACCTCACGCTAGAAAAGGAAACAAGCCACGAGATTCGTGTGTACTAAAATTCTGATTTCTCCCTCTACGGTCGATCTTGTTACATGATTTCTTATATGGTGAATCTATGCTTGGAATCTTCACGTTTTGATCCCCTTCTAGTATCATATCCTAGAATATTTGGAAAACACCCAAATCTTGGGGCTTAAGCTTCTCCGTGCCAATATGACAGAGGCCATAACCCAATCTCTATAAATATATAAGCCTCCCTAGAGCTTCTTTTTGCTTTGAGCAATCTTCCTTTGTTGTTGGGTTTGTTCCCCACTGCTATTTCAACTGCCACTGACCAAGGTTTGTGCGTTGTGCTTGCAGCTCTTCTCCCCAACTCCTCGCTTCACGCTGACCCAATTTCCTCACGTGTATGCTTCCTTTGTGTGTTATCTTCATTTTTGTATCTTCAAATCACCTTATCACTACTTGATCGTGTTTTTCCAAAATTCACAACACCTGCTCGGGGTGCTTCGAGCAACCATGGTGCGGTTCTCTGAAGGGGATGAATCTCCCATGTCATTTCTTATTTCTTCCCCTCCTGATTCCCTCTTTTGTAGTTTTTTTCCCCAAGGGCAAACATGTCTTTTCACCTGTTTTTCCTTTACTTTGTGCAAATATTAGTTGGCCTTGACCATGTGACTTGGATGCCATGATTAGTCCAAGTTAGCGGGCTGGCCCCTTTTCTTCCCTCTCTCTCACAATTTCTCTACTTATTGGAATTTTTGAATTTTTCTAATTGGTCAGTCTTGCAAAAATCTTATCTAATTATATGTTGGTCCAAAAATTAAGTAAAAATATCTTTTAGAATTAGAAAAATGAGAGCTTTGTAATATAAATGTTTCCCAATTTTGATTTTGATGTTTTTGAAGTTTGGTTTTTGGGGACCTAATAAATTATATAGAAAACTTTATAAATTGTAACTAATTCATATAATCTCCAAATAAAGCAAATAAAATATTGTCTTGATCAGGAGAACATAAGGAATCGATTGTTTTAGGTTTTGTGACCAAAATATGAGGTTTTCTAAATAGGTCTAAATTTATGGTTTCTTTGTAGTTATATGCATTATAAAATCCGAATACATGTGA
Source organism: Alisma plantago-aquatica (assembly GCA_963693085.1). Taxonomy (NCBI): domain Eukaryota; kingdom Viridiplantae; phylum Streptophyta; class Magnoliopsida; order Alismatales; family Alismataceae; genus Alisma; species Alisma plantago-aquatica. The sequence continues at coordinate 78,121,200 of OY856409.1, read as the reverse complement.
TTAACTTGAAATTAGGCAAAGCTGATATTGGAATCTTCTTAGTGGAAGAGAAGTGAATACTAGGACTCTGAATTGAGGTATGTGCATCCTATCCCTTAATTTGGACATTTTTTATAACCAAACCCTAATTTCCCAATGAGGCATGGACTAAAGCCATTGTTTCCATTATTGCTCTTTTTGGAACAATTACTTCAATATTTACTTGGGTCTTGAACCCCATCTGCAATATATCTATTATTTAAACTAGACATATGATTTCTTTTAGCATGATGATATGTTTGACTTTTTATCTAATGTAGTGGTACTTATGTACAACCACCAATAGTTGGTCATGTGTTATTTTGCCATGGGGAATGTGTTTACTCTCCCCCATATATAAATATTTTGTAGGTGACTGGGAATGTGTTACTTTCCCCTCACCTATTAGTTGAGGCCTGGTAGGTGCATCAATCCTACTTAGTTAATGTAGTCATACTATTAATCATGCATGCTACTTTCTTATTATTTGTTATGGAAATAATATTATTTGTTATGTGCCTCATACTCTTGACCCTCTATGTTCTTGATGAATCTATACCCTATATTTTCCTTATTTTTCTTAACTTTGTTCTTGTTCCTTAATTTGGCATATACCATGTTTTCTCCTCTTGTTGGGTGATCCCAACCACCGAGGCCTATGAAAGGAGTGGAACAAGACCAAGGAGTACATGCCCCATAGTAGATTCAAGGAGACTTTGTTGAGATGTCTAGGTTGCTATTAGATCTTGTAGTTTCCTTTTCTAGTTTACAATTCATGAAAATTCATGTAGTGAACTTGGATCAAGGCCATGTAATAACTTAGTCTTTTCTTTCTGTTGCTACTATTGACATTTTGGTATCTGGATCATGCTTATTTAAATGGAATTATTATGCACGCATCCTTCATAATCTGAATTTCTCATAAGAGATGGATGTCATGTATTTTCCATTAAATTTTTGTAAGGGGCTGATCTCAATCTTTACAGGGACACTTGTCAATTTCTCCTTCAAAATCTAGAAAGTACGTTCATACCAACATTGACATCTGTCATCCCTACAAGAAGGAATACATTTCCTAGTCAACCATGTTAGTGGTAAAGCAACAACGTTGATTATTTCTAAATGGACTTTCCTATAGTGCCCTTCTAGGTTAAAGAAAATTTGGCTCTCAGTCGGTGTCTGGGGTTGCTCCCACTCCAACATTATCTTCACCGTAATTGGCATACTTAACATATATATCATAACTCCAAGAAAATACTTTAGTCAACCCCAAACTCACTCTTGTTGAAGTTGGCACACAATAACTACTCCTCCAACCCTCCCAGGGCTTAGAAAAAATGATGTCCATGTTGTTGATCATCTTTTTTTTACAAAAGTCAGGAGGCAATCTTATTCATGCCTCCCTCCCCTTGCGAGAAAATTTAACTGAATATTACAATCACTAATAATATCTTCCAAAAGAAGCAAGGTAGTACTACTACTCTTACATAATTCTGACACGTAAGAGATTCTAGATCTCTTTTGGGGGATAAACATAATTGACAAACCCCCCATTACTATTTTTATGGTACTTTTTCAAGGCATAAACCACTGTATTACCTCCCCTCTGGATGAATCTCACCTACCACCGAGCCCTCATCATTCTTTGTATCTTTTCCTGTTGTTTAGCATACCTTAGGAACTCGTTAGGCTTACGTCCTACCATGTTAACTGCATTCTATGAGTCCGATTCCACAACTACTAGATTAATGTTGTTGATGGTGGCAACGTCCATGCCTAGCTCTATGCTCACAAGTTCTGCCTCTGCGACATCCATTGTATCGAGTTTGTATGTTGCGTCCCCACCCATTTCCCATATTCGTCTCGTATTACCACTACACAACATGCCTGTCTTCCTTTTAAGGCTGCATCATAGTTTATCTTCAGTTGTCCTTAGTCGGGTGCTTCCCACTTGTGGACCTTCGACACAGTAGTAGACCTCTCCCCAGTTATTAGGAATGCTTCCCATTGAGCCTTCGTGTCCTTTTTTATGCTCTGTATCAATTGGCTAATCCTGGGTATCTCCCCGTTGAAGACTTGATTATTCCTACTCAACCAAATGTGTCAGGCTACTATGAGGAATTGTACTAAGGTGTCGTTGTTTGACTTGAGGTGGTTTTAGACCCAATCACTCAGCATAGTCGAGGTAAAGAATCCAGTTGCATGCCGTCATCCTCCAATCAACTCCGTCCACATGCTTCTGGTGTACCTGCAATCACATAGAGCATGTAGAATTGTCTCTTTTTCTTCGTTGCATCTAGGGCACGTCTTGGTGGTAGACATTCCTCTTTGCGCTCGCCATGCATTCATGAGTAAGGCCTCATGGACAAGCATCTATCCTTGGTAGTGGTCTTGTCAAAATATTGGTAGCCCATATATGACATCACAAACTCACTTTTCTTCTTTCCAATCATCACTTGGAGGATCTGAACATCAAACTCTCTCTTTCTTAAGGGAAAAGGAACATCAAGAAGTTCATCTGATAAACATCTTCAAACTCACATACAACTGGTATACCCTGGATACTAGGACTCATCACTTTGGTATCCACTTCGTGTGCCAAGAAGAACTCACATCCTAGTCTCATCAGGTGCTCCACCATCATAACCAACTCAGAGCGTATAGGAGGGATCTTCTTAAACTCTTGGAAGGCTCAAAAGCATTCCCATCACAAAACTCCATGCTCTGGGAACTATAGTCCAAAACATCCATGTATCACACCAAGGTATCCACCTTCAGGGCTACATCAAATCCATGCATACCAAGTGGTATAAGATCCACTTGAAAGTTGTGCCTCAAAAAGATAGAACGCAAAGGAAAACACACCTCCCACAACACAACAACACTGTCCAGGGGTTACTAGCAAGGGGTTATGATTCTACTTTCTGTTGGATTAAGGGCTCTAGAGGGGGGTGAATAGAGCTTCACAATTCTCACAAAACGGATTAGACCTTCAAATTATATTAAGGGTAAAAGCTGAACGTATAGCCAATTTGAAGTCCTAACTAGCAAACATAGCAAGGATGAGAGGCAATGATAGCATACACTTGGACAAAGTGGTTTAGAGTGGTTCCACACTTCAAACTAGAAGTGAGTCAGTCCACTACCTAGAGGTGGTTAGTCTTTAGGACTTTGCAATCTTAGTACTCTTATATTCATTCATAAGATTACAAGACAAAACCACATTCATCCAAGGACTTAATACTTTAAGCAAGGATCTTCAACCTACCGAAGGAACTTACCCACTTGAGCAAGGGAGTCTTCAGCCTTCAATAAGGACTTACCCACTCCTTCTTCAAGTCTTTGGCCTTCAAGGAATTACCTATCCTTCTTGAACATCTGCCTTGGCTATCTCCTTCACTCAGAGATCTTGATCATCATGCTTTCTTCAACCTTGAAGAATAGCAACTCCTTCTCCTTCACTTGGAGAAGATCTTCAAGCCTTTTCTTCAATGAGGAAAGGGGGTAGGAAGATAGAGGTGGAGAGCTTTACATGGATATAGGGAATAGCTCTCTTACAATGGACCCTAACTTACTCATATTCACATATTTGAATTTGAAAGTAGAGAAAGAAAGGGGCTCAAAGGGGTGATGCACTCTCAAATAGGTTAGGACCAAGCTATGCAATGGAAGAGCAAACTTGGGATGAAGCCCAAGGGGTCTTATTTATAGTTGGGGGTGCCCTTTTGATAGTGGGAACATTTTGGGCCGGAAAATAGCCATTTTACAACTTGCAACTGATCAATTTTGGGTCCTAACACATCTCCAACAGTTGGAATTGCTTTTTCTGCATTTCTAGTACAGTCCAATCAGTCGAGTTTTCATAAAGGTAACTCGACCACCACTATCCAACAAAGCTGATTTTTGAACTTTCAGTCGAGTTTGTCTAAAGAAACTTGACCGGTTGACTAAAATTAGTTTTGGTCCGAATGGTCGGTCAGTCAAGTTCTGTGAAGTGTAAACTCAACGGAATCATCTAGATTCTAAAATCCATACAAATCGGTCGAGTTGGAAACTCGAACGGCAGAGTGCATGTTGCAAATTTTAAGGAATTCATTTTGGATGATCAAACCATGGATTTTTGTGTCCCAAACATTTTTATTATCTTAGTTATAATACAAAACATCTATACAAGTGATTACAAAAATTGTTCTAGGTCATTTGGAGCTATTTCCCAAATTGGTCACTTGCATGTCTTTTTGCTTGAACTTGATGAATTTGATACATGTTGAATTTGATTCTTTTCTTGTACCTAATGCCTGAAATCAATCTTAAATAGATACATTAGATACATATGAATGGAATGGTTGAGTCATTATCAAAATATGGACAATGTGCGACACTTAGGTCAACATTCTCCCCCTTGTTTACAATGATAAACCATTCCTTAACATATTGAAAAGAATATGAAATTTATACCTTTATCTTGAGAATTGCAAGGGGATGCATGTATGAACAATATGAGTTGCTCCCCCTCAATTCATGCTTACCTATGCCTACATGGTTAGTTAAACAACAAGCAACCATTGCACATATGTAGTCTATATTATTCTTAAACAACTCATGTTAAATTTTAGTTTAGTAGACAAGAAAAGAAGCATATAAGCAATAAAACAATATGTTTTAGCTATTTCTCCCCCTTTGTCATCTCAAAAAGATGGGGGGGGGGTAGAAGAGATCCAAAAGCATAGGTCTTCTCCATAAGCAATACAAACCACAAAATAGAAACCATCACAAGCTCAAAATAGAGAAACATAGAGAGAAGCACCAAACAACAGGCATAATAAAAATATGGCAGAAATATACTCCAACTCATAAGATATGATAGATCAACGACTCACAGTACATAAAGATTAAGATTACAAGAACTAAGGTGTTCTTGTAGATGCAAGCTAAAAACAACATACAAAGCAGAAAAACTAAAAATTGTACATCTTAGATGGTGTGCCTAATGTCATAAGTACAAAAAGGCCCAGCAAGATAATATGATCAGCATACATGACCAAAAACTTAGACATCAGACATCTATATCATCCATATTTATCTGGTCAGCATCATCTACCTCAGGCTAGTAGTCCTCATCACCATCTGAATGAGCAACAAGAGTAGCCTTATCTCCAGACTCTCCAGCAAAGCCATCATCAGAACCATCAGAGCCACCATCACCATCGTCCTTAATGGCCTCCTCATCAGCATCCTGGTCTGGCATGTCCACGTCAGGGGAACCATAGCCACGACCCGACCATCTGGTGTTTTGCTCAGCCCAAGACATGCCAAGTGAGTGTAACTCATTGGCCTCAGGGAAGGAAGGAGCAGAAGAGCCGATGCTAGTGAGAAGCTCAGCCAAGTGACCAATGGGAAGGGGTAACACCGGGTACTCAGGTCCACTAACAGAGGGATCAACGGAAGCAGGAGGGGGTGGAGTTGAGTAGAAGTGATTGTATGCATAGGAATCATAGTCACCACTGGGATAGGGCTGGTAGGTGGGGTAGGGATGGTTACAAGATAGGTTCATGGTCAACATGATCTGAAAAAGGTCATGGTGTAGATGTTCTTGGACCTGTAGGTTGTACGCCTACTGATGTATCATATAGCCCATAAGGGTTTCATTTGACACATTGAAGGAGGTGTGGCTAGGATGCAGAGGGTAGCTAGTGGAGGAGGTGCCTGGGTGGAGGCTCCAGGTGTGGTAGAGGCTGGGATAGGAATACTCTTGAGAAGTGTGGTCTCACTGATGCAGACTCCCTTTCTTGCAGGTTTGTAGTGAAAATCCTGAAAGAGAGACTTGCCAGTGGCTTTGTGAAAAAGACCACAAATCAAGGCAGGAGAAGGAGGATGGGTGTCTCGTGTGTTCTTGACGGAGTCAAAGCAAGTCACGTGGTGAAGGATATATGGGGACCACTTGACTCTGACATTCTTAAAGATGTAATACATCATAACTACAGTGTTTTATGCAATGTCCATATGGTTCTTCTTGGGATGGATATTGTAGTTCACCACTAGGGATAGGATGTAGTTTCTAAGGTCTAGGGCAGAGGATGGTAGGGATCCCTTCTTCCTATATGAAAACTAAGGTTTCTTCAGGTACATGTGAATCTCAGACAGGTCAATGTCGTGTTTCTTGTAGAAATTCTCAGGATCTAAAAGGTCAAAGTACTCAGGGTAGTCACGCCTCCAGGAATCTGTCTCCTCATCACCGTTGAATAAGATATTAAGAGAATCTTCAGTGATTTGAAACTTCTCACTGGATATCATCGAGGTAAGAACTACCTGAGCATCAGGAGGGGGAAATCTAGTGTCATAATTCCACTATAGATTAGTATAGAATTCATGAAACACTTTCGTGCTTGTGAGGGTATTGTCATAGCACGGGTGTTCGACACATAGAGTGGAAAGGTGGTGATTGTAAAGGATGGTGGCTACCCTCTCGATCACAGCTTGCTTGAACGGATTAGGATCATACAGAGGTTGGAAAGGAAAGGGGCTCCTTGGGAGGAGGTACTTGTACCGATTCACAGCCTCAGAGGAGATGAAAAATGTATCATCAAACGGGACGAACCTAGAGGAAGAGGAAGAAGAGGGAGCACTAGTAGGAACAACACGTTTCCTCCTTTAGGATGCCATGGAGATGAGAAAGGAGAGGAGGAAGGAGCAAACTGTGGAGACAACACCACCAAAATGGTCAGCAGACATAGGGGAGCAAGGAACAAGGGAGGTCACACTAGGTCAGATTAGGGCTAGGGTTGAGGGAGGCGGAGCCATTCTTCAGGATTCAATCGAATTTTCTCTAGTTGAGAGAGAGAAAAATCGATCGGATCGAGATATAAGTTACAACTCTGCCGCTGATCAGTTGAGTTTTGTCTTGGGAAACTCAACCGATTGGTTGCAAAAAGCAAGCCCTCGGCCTCGATCGGTCGAGTTAGCAACTCGACCGATGGTCAACCTGTCCAAAAACTGACATTTTCAATTTCTAGCCACATACATGCTAATTAAATTTATTTTTCTGGTCCATTATGCATATTAAGTATATTTAGGAACATTCCATTCATGATTGGGTTCTATTTAGCGATAAAAATCCGAATTTCGAAAAATGCCCAAAAATAAGCAAAACTAAGCATAACAACGAGCAAATTTTAGCAATTTTAGGCAAGTAAGGTAATTTAAGAAAGAGCAAGACATATAGAATAAAAGCAACTAGCTAGATAACATGTCAATATCATCTAAGGCAATTATGAGCAGTTTAGAACTAAGGAAGTTAAATTTCTCCCTAGCTACAGGTTTGATGAAAATGTCCGCCAACTGATTTTCCGTGTCCACATGCGTGACATAAATATCCTTTTTGGTAATGTGATCACAAAGAAAGTGATGGCAAACCTTTATATGTTTAGCTCTACTATGCAATATAGGATTATAAGATAGATTGATTGCACTAGTATTATCACAATAGATAGGAGAAGCATCAAAATATATGTTAAAGTCTTGGAGCATTTGCTTCATCCATAGGACCTGGGCACAACAACTTCTAGCTTCAATGTACTCATCCTCGATAGTTGATAATGCCACAATGCTCTGTTTCTTGGAAAATCAAGACACCAAGCATGGTCCTAGGAGGAAGCAAGTGCCACTTGTGCACTTTCTATCTATCAAACAACCTGCATAATCAACATCACTATATGCTACAAGAGTAAATTCCCTTGACTTAGGGTACCATAGTCCAAAGTTTTGGGTTTTGGCTAAGTACCTCAAAATCCTCTTAACAGCAATAAGATGTGATTTCCTAAGTCTTGATTGAAAGCAAGCACACAAGCCAACACTAAACATTATGTCAGGTCTAGAGGCAGTTTAGTAAAGTAAACTTCCAATCATACCTCTATAGAGCTTCTCATCTACCATCTCACCTTCTTCATCTCTATCAAGTTTGGCAGTGTTGGACATGGGTGTGTCCATCGGCTTCATGTTCTCCATTCCAAAGCATTTGAGTATCTCATTGGTGTATTGCCTTGGTTGATGAAATTTCCATCTTTGGTTTGTTTGCTTTGTTTCTTACCACCTTGCCATTTTTGTCAAGCTTGTTGCAGTCCCATTTGGTACGAATGATTTTTCTGTTACTAGGTTTTAGCACTAGAGTCCACACTCAGTTCTTCTCAAACAACTATAGTTCCTCCTACATGGCTAGGATCCACTCATCATCTTCAAGAGCTTCCTTGCTATTCTTTGGCTCCATCTGTGAGATGAAGGCACTGTCTGCTTGTTCTTTGTTGTAGGCAGCTTGTATCTTCACCCTCTCGAATGGATCGCCAATGATTATCTCTTTGGGATGATTCTTTGTGAAGCGAGGAGTGGGATCCTTCTTCTCTTCATCTTCTGCTTCAACCACCTGCTTACCTTTGTTGTCAATGTTGAAGTCTTTTAAGATTGGAATTAAGTCATGTGCAACATCATTATCAACAACATTCTTTCCAATTGCAGGGTTAGATTCAATAAATTTGACATTAATGGATTCTTCAATTTTAGATAGTTCAATATTAAAAACTCTATAAGCCCTGCTTGTAGTGCTATAGCCTAGGAAGAAAGCCTTGTATGATTTCAGATCAAACTTGTTGAGAGAATCCTTTGTGTTCAAAACAAAACAAGGACAGTCGAAAACATGAAATAAGTCGATGGATGACTTCCCACCACGTCATAACTCATAGGGGGTTTTCTTCAAAGATGGATGCGTAAAAACTCAATTCTGCACAAAGCATGAGGTGCTAATAGCTTCAGCCCAAAACCTCTTTGGAGTGTCATACTCTAGAAGTATGGTCCTATCCATCTCCTATAGCGGCCTATTCTTTCTCTCTACTACCCCATTTTGTTGAGGTGTACGAGGAGAAGAGAAATTGTGTGAGTAACCAGATGTTTTGCAAAAATGCTCAAAAAGATCATTTTCAAACTCTCCCCCATAGTCACTACGGATAGAAACAATTTGGAAAGAATCTTCATTAGAAACTCATTTACAAAAGCCCGAGAAAACATCTGGAGTATCACTTTTAGAAACGAGAAATAATGTCCAAGTATAGCGAGAGAAATCATCGACAATCACAAGACAATACTTGGAACCATGAAGTGTTTGAGTTCTCATAGTTCTGAATAGATCAATATGAAAAATCTCAAGAGCTCTTTTGGTACTTATGACTCCTTTAGATTTGAAGGAGGACTTGGTTTGCTTTCCTTGTGTGCAAGGTTGGCATTCTTCATCCTTTTCAAAATCCAATTTAGGAAGTCCCCTGACCAAATCCTTTTTGCTCAATTTCTTCATTTGATGCATATTCACATGACCCAACCGGTGATGCCAAAGAGAGATATCATTTTTATCCACAACTAAGCATCTATCAAGTACATGCTTTAGAGAATAAAGCACTAAAGCACATATATTACCATTTCTAGTTCCCTTATATATAACATTGTAAGTGAGGGAATCTAGAAGAAAACATTCTAAAGAAGTAAATAGAACAATATAACCATTATCACAAAGTTGGATTACACTAATCAAATTGTGATGTAGACCATTTACAAGAAAAACATTTTTAATACAAAGCTCATTGCCTACATCACCCTCACCTATTACCTTACCCTTTTTGTTGTCCCCAAAAGTCATTGATCCTCCTTTCTTTTTTATGAATTTGTTGAAATGGCTGATTTCACCTATCATATGCTTTGAGCAGCCACTATCATCAATCCACCTTCTTTTGACCTGCATGAAAGAAGGATGTCGGTGCCCAATTCAAACTTTGGGATCTAGGGTTAGCTTGGGGACCCATTTCATCTTTGGGTTGGTCCCCTTTGGCTTGTAAGGACAATAAGTTGAATAATGATCATCACATTCACAATAAGCACATACCATTGGGTTCTTCGAGCTGGAAATCTCTCCATGGAAGAAAGGAGGTTCCACACTCTTCTTCTTACCCTTACTCTTGTTCTTGTTCTTACTCTTTGGAGCAGTCCCATCATATACTAAACTACTAGTACTGACTTGTTTGGTAGAGTGTTCTAGGACAGCATTGAGGGATTTCTTTCTCGTAAGAAACTTTTGCAAAGAGGCTCTTAATTTTTCATTTATCATCATTAAGACTAATGATAGTAGAGGATAAACTAGCAAGATCATCTCTAGCATGCAACAAGATTGCCTCTAAACATAGGGCTTTAGTATGAAAAGAATCATGTTCTAGAGTAGTGTTAGCTACCTCATTACTTTGCAAGATAGGTGTGACATCCCGCCATCACCAAGACAGCGAAACGCCACACGAAAATGTGCGGAACCGTCATAAACATCATATTACCAAAAATACGGGTTAATTAAAATCGATTGCGGAAAGTAGATAAGAAATGAAATATTACAACCAGATCCACATCCTGTAAAGAAACATGTCATATAAATATGCATAAACTCGTTACATGTCCACAGCTCATAGGATCTAGTTGTCCCATATGCACAAGAGTTCACCACTTGTTTATGTACATAACAGACCTAGACAGGTCAACAACATGATAAGAAAGCCATATCAACTATACATCGTGAAACCACGTCAAAACACCTCCAAGGACCTGAGAGTACATGGATGACTCTAGGAATCAACTACAAAACACCCAAAAGCAGCAGCATATCCACCTCTTTCCTTCTATTATTCTTTTTGCTGCTCGGCTGCAACACCACGATCACCACCACATCTAGCACGTCCACCTAAAAAGGGTTTTAAACCAACAGGGTGAGACACACAGTCCCAGCGAGAAACATAACCCCCGCTGAAACTATAAAACCTCAAAGGAGAGCTAGAACATATAAAGCAAGTGATTTATGTAAGCATATTATACGTGCAACATATTGAGCAGAATTATCTCTTTAAAATCTTACTGGGATATCTAAGAGGCATATAAATAGATAATAATATGGAACATGATTGACAAGACAAGTCCAATAAGAACTTATCATAACAACTGAGGAACATATAATTAGCTTCAAGATACAACTAGGGCAACTATACAAACAAGGCGTCAACCAATGTTCTGTGTTTGCCCTAAGCAAATATACTATACGGCTAGATTATAATTTATTTTGCCCTGAAGAAGTGAGTTGTACTGCTCAAATCCATCCTTCGGTTGCAAAACCCAAAGTCGATGCCATACAAGGTCAATGGAAGAGTCGGACTCCACAAACTCAACCTCCTTGTGGTTAGTGCATGATATCCAAAGCAGGACTGTAGTCTCATGCTTAAGTGACCTCAGTCACAGGGTCATCTCCCGCAAGCTACCCTTTCCTCTAGCTCGCCTCAGTACAGGTCTCGGTGCTAGCATATTTTGAGCCACGAGCCTATTCACCGTGCTCTATCACACTGAGCCATGGGCCTATTCACCATGCTTTATCACACTGAGCCATGGGCCTGTTCACCATGCTCTATACACATCTAGAGTCTACAACTGCAGTTGCACTCGAATCCTCCTATTTTTGGCTAGGAGAAACCCCACATATTCAACAATATGCACTCCAGATTAAGCCGCAGGATAACCCGTTCCACAATCGCCAGCTCCTGACGATGATGGATCTATGGCCAGGGAAAACTACATGAAAGTTTCATCTGTAATTAATTAATGCATTTTAAGTGGATTGTTGGGGTCAACCAAGTTGTATTATGCAAACCATAAACATGAGTAAACAACACAGATTCCATTAACTTGTGTCACACCATTACTGCTATTCTCAAAGCCATCAACATCATCATGATCCATCACAAGGATCCACATTACATGTTACCACTTGGCCTCTTGCCAATCATCTAGATACATCACAAGGATCAACATCACTGGGACTCAATCCCATCATCAAAGTATTCCATACCATTCCATGGGTAACACCCATCACATATTACTAGATTCATCATAACCCATGATGTTCCACATCATGTTACTATCATGTCATTACCATGGCCTCATCGTACAACTGTTACATGCATGGTTAGTGAAATCACAAAGGAGCAATGATACTTATACAAGGAACATTTACAACTCCTTACTTTATTATGAGAGTCAACCATGCAACATAGATGAGTGCATCAAAGCATAGCATTCTTATATATATATATACATATATATATATATATATATATATATATATATATATATATATATATATATATATATATATATCAAAGAATAACAACCTCATATACCAAATCATAACAAGCATTAGGGTTACCAACCGAACACAAGGTACAACCCTCACTATAGGTGTATCGGGTAAGGAACAACCTTCACCAAAAGAATCTCGGGTAAGGGATAGCCCTCACCAAAGGCACAACATCTCTCACCAAAGAGTGTGATGCCCAACACTATATCAGTTAAGCATGCAACTCTTCACCACCTACTGTATCGGCCAGCACCCATCTAGGGCTACAACCATATCGGACAACCACTATCACCTTGGTATCGGGCAACATCAAACAAAAAGATATCGGCCAAGGAAGAGAGTAAGCTTCATAACGTCTAAGGCAACAAACCCTAACGTCCTCTTCATATCGCCCAAGCCACTAAGGCACCATGTCGGGCAACATCACAAGTGCAAGTTGAAAGGTGTAAGCCATATCACCCAACACAAGATCATACCCCTATCAGCCAAAGAAAACAAAGAGGTAGCAAGCTACCCTATCGCCCAAGGCACATCCCTGCCATTCAAGCTAGGGTTACATCGGCCAAAGGTTAGAGCTCACCTCACAACTCAAGGAAGGAGGGGTGTTGCTCAACCATCAAGGCATGGCCTATGCATGTCGTCTAAGATACTCAAGAGGGTATGACAACCAAGCACCATCTTGACCAAGGACATATCGCCCAACAACATCTTGGGTAAGGATCCATGTTGGTCAAGAAGGTCAACAAGACATCCATCAAGCATATCACCCAAACTCAACCCTAGAAATGGGATATCAGGCAAGTCCTAACCTTAGGGTATCGTGCAAGGGTCCAAAGGTCATGACGAGTTGGTCATCTTCAACCTCAAGGCTGCCACCTAGAAACCCTAATAGGTTAAGAGAGTTGGATCACCGCTCAACAACTAAGTGATAGGGGTTTTGCACAACTTCCATCACATATTGGGCAGCAAGGTGGGTCATCACCATATCGGCCAACCCTCCAACCTCAACTAGTTCAACATCGACCAAAGGCTCACCTCTCAAGTCCATGGTAAGAGAGGGGTATTGCCCAAGCAACTAGAGTATAGACTCACCTCTCAATGACTAAGGAAGAGAGGGGTTTTGCCTATACCACTAGAGCTGAAGCTCACCTCTCAAAACCAAAGGGAGAGAAAGGGATTTTGCCCCAAGAACACACCACACACATTATTGAATTAGGGAACCCTAGTCTCACCTCTCAAAAACTAAGAGAGAGGGGTTTTTCCCAAGGAACCCTAATCCAAGGTTCGACCAACAAGGTCCAAGAACACATCTAAACAACATAACCATGTCATCACATCCCACACGTCAAAGGCACATACTAGAGAAAAGATATTACTTACAAGATAAGCATGGCCGATCAAGATAGCATATAAACAAGCAACATAAAAAGAAGGTAATATAGCTTGGGTAGGAGTTATGTAACTCACCTCAAGCACACTCCTCTAGCTCCAAAGCTCCAAGCACCAGGATTCAAGCTCCAAGCTCCAAGGCACCACCTTCGGCCAACACACAAGAGAAGAAAGAGCAAGGTACACTCTAGGGTTTCGGCCACGACTAGAGGAAGAAGAATATTATAGCTATGTCACCCTCCAAGCTTCACCAAGGAGAGGGTATTAGCCAAGACACCAACTATATCGGCTACCACTTCCTCTTCTCTTCTCCTAGCTCGGCCACCAAAGGAAAGGGAGCAGTTAAGGGCACTAAATAGGCTTAGCAAGCAAGGGGGGTTGCTTAGATACTAAGGAGTGAAGAGGGAGAGCATGGAAAGGTGGCACCCGACCATAGTACACTTGTCCAAGGGTTACACCACATGCTAGCACCCCAAACCACTTGTCCATGACTTGCCACTCACTAGCAAAGCAACTGCCACTTATCTAAAGAATGGTGACTGGTGCGATTCCGCTAGAGGTGCAACACACTAGCCAGTTTGACCCGACTAGATGCGCCCCACGAGGTCGGAACACACATGATGGATTCACTTTCGAAATTTATAAACCTAAAATGGCTACCTACGTCTACTAAAACACTACACCCGCAAGCGCACAGGGTCGTGTCGTAGTATAGGAAGGTGGCAAGTAAAGGGTCGATCCATAGGGAAAAGAGGGGGTGCTAGAGCTAGGTTAGTTTAGCTAGGTTCCTACTGCAGAGACTAGGGTTAAGGGCTTAAAGGTTGATTTGATTGTTAACTAAGGATGAACAAGAAAGTAGTTAAAGGCAGGAATGAAATCTATGTTAACCCTAGACTAGATTAAGACTAAGCAGGAAAGAAAGGACTAAGCTAGGCATGAAAAGGAAAATTACACTAAGGCAAGAAAGAGAGAAGCAAAAGAGCAATTAAAGAGCTACACTAGGCATGAACAAGACAAGAGAAAAGCAAGAAGCTAACTAAGCATGTAAAGAGCTAACTAAGCTAAGCAAGCACAAAACTAGGGTTTTAAGCAATAAAGAGAGGTGTGGGCTATTTAGGGGTATGAACTTATCACTTAATTTGGGGGGTGACATATGAACATTATGATTTCATTTAGATCATCCAAACCAAACAACAAGTAAGAGTCTAATGGATTAACCTAAGCTACTAACTGGCCATGGATATACTAGGTTGTGCATAGGGGAACTAGTCCCTAACACCCCCTACTACCCTTACGAGGCTCAATTGGGTTAGGGATTAGGTTCAATTCAATTAGACTCTAATCAAGTCTAGGTTTCTATATTAGACATTACTAGGGCAATTAGGGGCCGAGGGTAGGAATGGGGGGTGAAATTAGGGTTTTGGACCCCAATTCCCCCACATTCTAGCCTTGAGAAGGCTCCATGCTAATTGCACTAGAATTACCTAATCTAGCTACTTAGATCTCTCACTTAGGTTTAGGGAGATTGATTAGGATGTAGGAAGATGGGAGGCAACCTAGGGATCAAAGAATTGGACCTAGGGGCAAATCCCAAAATTCACACATATAAGCAATTTGCCTAAATTCCTAAGTGATTTCACACACAAATCAACAAGCAATCCATGGAGAATGAGATGCAAATAGAATATAATCATTAAAAAATGGAATTACAATGTTTACATGTCATTATCCCCCAACATGGTATCAAAGTAACATAATTTCCCCCAAACAGCCCACCCGAGGGGACTAGCTACTCATAGACATGGAAAATACAAAAAGAGAGAAGATAGAGGAAGAAGTTGCCATGGAGCTCGGTGTAGATGAAGGACTCCTCCTCTCCAACAGTTTCAAGGTCGTCCTCCTCCTTCTTCTTGGATGGAATGGTGTAAAATAGTGGTGGGAAGTGGATGGAAGGCTTAGATATGGGGGGTTATGTGGTGGAAATGGTGAAATGGAGTGGATTTGAGGTGGAGGTGAAGTGGAATGGAGTGGAGGTGACTAGGGAGCAAAAATGGGACTCTAAGAAGCCAACCCCCGACCCTCAGCCGCCACTAGGGCTTATATAGGGATCTAGGGGGTCTAGGGTTAAGTTAGGGGCAAAATGGGGAAAGTAGTGAAAACTAGGTGGATTTTGTGAGTAGCACGACCGTGGTGGGTCACCACGGTCGTGGTGGGTAGGGAAGACCACGACCGTGGTGGATGGGAATGGTCGTGGGTTTATTAGAATGTGGAGATCACATGGAGGTGTGCATGGATGGCCACGGCCGTGGGGGGTCACCACGGTCATGGTGGACACCTATGGCCACGGGCATGTTGATCACCACAGTTGTTTTGGCCATTTTCAACGATTTCTGAGAGTTTTACTGATTTTTTGTACTTGGGGCATGTCCACCACGGCCGTGGGGGCTCACCACGGTCGTGGTGGTGTCTCTCCCATGCAGTTGAGCCTTGAACTTGATCATCCATGGAGGGTATTGCTTCAAAACTTTCTTTGACCACTTGGGGTAGGTTGGAAGTGGTTTTGGCCTCATTTTGAGCTCCTCCAAGCCTGAGGAAACCCTAGACTAGACCATCCTCTTTCCATGCCATCAATTACTGGACAAAGTACCTATAAAACATGCAAAAAGCCTCCATAAGTGCATTTGATATAAATAAGCATATTGGGGGAAATAACATGTAATCTAACTAGTATAGATGTGGCCGAAATGCAAAATGACAAAAGATAAAGCCCTAAAATAGGGTTGAATAACCACCCCAAACTTGAAACATACTTGTCCTCAAGTATGCTTCAACTCAATCTCTCTACAAACTTTTCACATTCAAGACATGACAAATGCAATGTAAAAGGTGATTATTGCTGAATGGGCTCAAAGATGACTAAGTACATGCATTACACCTCTCTCCTCTCCTATTTTCACAAACCAATCATGAAAAGAGCACAAAGCATATGAACTTCAAATATAGTGGTTAGAATACACAAGATATCCATATTTCTTTCATGTAGTTTCGGGTAGACCGTTTCATAATGGCATTAATCCAAGATGACTAGGAGTGTTGTTTCACCTTCATACTTTTAATCTTATTCTTCGAATCATGCCAAATGACCCTCGTGGTTGCGAAAAAGGGAAAAATGAGCTAGGTTTGATGTTTCCTAGCTCGATGGGTATGAAAGTGGAAGAAAGGGTTGTGGTAAGCTTCTTGGAGTGCTTCTATAGACTCATATTTTCTTTATTTGAATGCTCTTAAACATGAGCATCCTTTTATTTTGTTTTTGCTTTTCTTTTTCTTTTCTTTTCTTTCTTGCCCTTGGTGTAGATAGGGAATATGGTGGATAGAATGAAGCGATGAGGTAGAGATATGGCCACAACAAACTTTTGGGAGGTGGCCACAGCTGATATGTGCACTTTGGCATCCTTTAATGAGGCGTAGGGGTAAGAAGATGGTGAGAGAAAAGTCGAGTCAAAGGGGGGTCATAGGTATGATTCTCCACATAAGACGTCCTGCATGAAAATTAATCCAATACTTCATCCTAGATATCACACCATATGAATGAACAAGATCAAATTGATATATCAATCAAGTGATTCTACAAACACTAAGCGTTCAAAGCATGCTCAACTTCATAATTCAACCAAATCATTCACAATCATAAGAGAGGCGATGCACATGTAAAGAGTCAAGAATTAATACCATTTAGAAATAAACAATGATAAGTCACCTGCATTTGTCAAAGGTCATCATTTTTATTCAAAATAGTAGAGATTGGGTCAAAACACACTTTTTAGACCAGAAATCTCAAATTTGGGCAAAATTGGCTAAAATAGTGCCAAGTTGCTTTCAATCACATATAAACTGTATATTATGGAACTAAAAGTAGTAAACAAGCAAATCATAGCTAAAACATGCAAAAATTACCAAAAATCTACATGATATGCAATGCATGGCAAGAAGAGCAATTTCTTTTGAAAATTATGCAAAAATTGCAAGAAAGTAAACTACATGACATGTAAGTATGCAAAGAAGTAAAGATGACTAAGATAGATAGCAAAAACAAGAAAACATGAGTGGATGTGGCAGGTGAAATGTAAAGTAAAACTAGGGCATACCTGCCCTACCACCCCAAACTTTTGAATCATGATGTCCTCAACATGATCCTAGAGTTTAGGATGATAGGGTAGATGATCATGGCTCTCTCAAGGCTCTGGCGGTGTTCCTCCCTGTGGTGGAGGATATGCGTAGTAGCTTCTGCACTATTCTACCTTCAGTGGCTAAAATTGGTATGCAGCACGGCCGTGGTGGCTTCAAGTTGCACGGCCATGCTTCCTGGCACGACCATGCTGCCTGGCACGGCCGTGGTGCAATCCTTTGGTAGCTTTTCTCAATTTTGCTTCTGAATATAGGGACTTGGTGTGTTTTTCATGCAAATGACCACGGTCGTATTGATGTGCCGTGGACGTGGTGGTCCCTCTAGCCGCTACTCTAAAAATGAGGAACATCAAACACTCAAAAACTTGACCCAAAGTGATTTTTCTTTGAATCTTTCTCTCAATTGTACTCAAATTTCCTTCATTTCACCCTGTCACCACCTACACATCTTGAAACTAGAAAAAAATTATTAAACACAAGTGTGTGTGTGTGTTTTCTTGGAAAGTGTAAAAACAAAGCAATTGTATCAAAAAGTGAAGGTTGGGTCAAAATTTCCCAAACCTATGTGGGTTGCCTCCCACAAGTGCTAAGTTTCATGCCTTCAGCCATGCTTGTTGTTCTTTCACCATCAACCATGGTCCAAAAAAAAAATGTTTTCACTCTCATCATAAGCAATCCTCTCAAATGCTTTCCTTGATTGATCTTCCTCCCAAGGGTCATGCGAGCTTCATAAGTGTTTTTTAGCAATTCTCTCTCCTTGGGGATCAGCATCATAGATCTTAATCAGCCTTAAGACCCTCAGAAATCTCATGCCATAGGTTTTCTCTCTCTTGAGGAATGGGTCTTCATAGGCACCAAAGAAAGGGGTCTCAATCATATCCATTTGCTCATGGGAAGTAGGGGGAGCATGCGATAGTTGTGGTGGTGGCATCGGTGTTGATGGCTGTTGGACTTTAGGTGGAGGAGGGCATTGAGGTTGGAAGGTGAACTGGTAGGAGGGTTGTGGCAATGGAGGTTGTGGTAGTGTGTAAGGCTTAGGATAGCCTTGGAGGTAGGGTAGTGGAGGAGGGAATTGAGGTTGGAAAGTGAAGTGGTGGGAAGGTTGTGGCAATGGAGGTGGTGGAGGTGTGTAAGGCTTAGGATAGCCTTGGAGGTAGGGTGGTGGAGGAAATGGATGGGTTTGTGCATTTTGATCTTCCATATTATCTTCTCCGAGTGGCTTGTCACATGAACAAGGCACAACCAAACAAAAGAAAAGCAAACCAATATACACAAATAAATGCAAAGAAAAATGAATAAAGAATAGCAATGATGAGGGCAGTAGGAAAAGTCAAAGAAAAACTAACTAGCTAGGCCGAGCACCTCTAATCCCCGGCAACGGCGCCAGAAAGCTTGGTGCGATTCTGCTAGTGGTGCTAACACACTACTCGATTGAATAGATGCGCCCCACGAGGTCGGAATGCACGGTGGATGGGGGTTTGCTTTCAAAATTTATAAACCTAAACTAGCTACCTATGTCTACTAAAACACTACATCCGCAAGTGCACGTGGTCGTGTCGTAGTATAGGAAGGTGGCAAGTAAAGGGTCGATCCACAGGGAAAAGAGGGGGCGCTAGAGCTAGGTTAGTTTGGCTAGGTTCCTACTACGGAGACTAGGGTTAAGGGTTTAAAGGTTGATTTGATTGTTAACTAAGGATGAACAAGAAAGCAGTTAAAGGCAGGAATGAAATCTATGTTAACCCTAGACTAGATTAAGACTAAGCAGGAAAGAAAGGACTAAGCTAGATATGAAAAGGAAAATTACACAAGGCAAGCAAGAGAGAAGCAAAAGAGCAATTAAAGGGCTACATTAGGCATGAATAATACAAGAGAAAAGCAAGAAGCTAACTAAGCAGGTAAAGAGCTAACTAAGTTAAGCAAGCACAAAACTAGGGTTTTAAGCAATAAAGAGAGGTGTGGGCTGTTTAGGGGTATGAACTTATCACTTAAGTTGGGGGGTGACATATGAACATTATGATTTCATTTAGATCATCCAAACCAAACAACAAGTTAGAGTCTAATGGATTAACCTAAGCTACTAACTGGCCATGGATATACTAGGTTGTGCATAGGGGAACTAGTACCTAATACCCCCTACTACCCTTACGAGGCTCAATTGGGTTAGGGATTATGTTCAATTCAATTATACTCTAATCAAGTCTAGGTTTCTATATTAGACATTCCTAGGGAAATTAGGGGCAGAGGGTAGTAATGGGGGTGAAATTAGGGTTTTGGACCCTAATTCCCCCACATTCTAGCCTTGAGAAGGCTCCATGCTAATTGCACTAGAATTACCTAATCTAGCTACTTAGATCTCTCACTTAGGTTTAGGGAGATTGATTAGGATGTAGGAAGATGGGAGGAAACCTAGGGATCAAAGAATTGGACCTAGGGGAAAATCCCAAAATTCACACATATAAGCAATTTGCCTAATTTCCTAAGTGATTTCACACACAAATCAACAAGCAATCCATGGAGAATGAGATGCAAATAGAATATAATCATTAGAAAATGGAATTACAATGTTTACATGTCATTATCCCCCAACATGGTATCAAAGTAACATAATTTCCCCCAAACAGCCCACCCAAGGGGACTAGCTACTCATAGACATGGAAAATACAAAAAGAGAGAAGATAGAGGAAGAAGTAGCCATGGAGCTCGGTGTAGATGAAGGACTCCTCTCCAACAGTTGCAAGGTCGTCCTCCTCCTTCTTCTTGGATGGAATGGTGTAAAATAGTGGTGGGAAGTGGATGGAAGGCTTAGATATGGGGGGTTATGTGGTGGAAATGGTGAAATGGAGTGGATTTGAGGTGGAGGTGAAGTGGAATGGAGTGGAGGTGACTAGGGAGCGAAAATGGGACTCTAAGAAGCCAACCCCCGACCCTCAGCCACCACTAGGGCTTATATAGGGATCTAGGGGGTCTAGGGTTAAGTTAGGGGCAAAATGGGGAAAGTAGTGAAAACTAGGTGGATTTTGTGAGTAGCACGACCGTGGTGGGTCACCACGGTCGTGGTGGGTAGGGAAGACCACGACCATGGTGGATGGGAATGGTCATGGGTTTATTAGAATGTGGAGATCACAGGGAGGTGTGCATGGATGGCCACGTCCGTGGGGGGTCACCACGGTCATGGTGGACACCTATGGCCACGGGCATGTTGATCACCACAGTTGTTTTGGCCATTTTCAACGATTTCTGGGAGTTTTACTGATTTTTTGTACTTGGGGCATGTCCACCACGGCCGTGGGGGATCACCACGGTCGTGGTGGTGTCTCTCCCATGCATTTGAGCCTTGAACTTGATCATCCATGGAGGGTATTGCTTCAAAACTTTCTTTGACCACTTGGGGTAGGTTGGAAGTGATTTTGGCCTCATTTTGAGCTCCTCCAAGCCTGAGGAAACCTTAGACTGGACCATCCTCTTTCCATGACATCAATTAGTGGACAAAGTACCTATAAAACATGCAAAAATCCTCCATAAGTGCATTTGATATAAATAAGCATATTGGGGGAAATAACTTGTAATCTAACTAGTATAGATGTGGCTGAAATGCAAAATGATAAAAGATAAAGCCCTAAAATAGGGCTGAATCAGTGACACCATAAAATATGAGATATCCTTGGATGCTAGGTTCCTCATATAGACCAACTAAGGTGTTTGGGTCAATTTTAAATTGACCCAACTTTACACTTTCTTTTATTTCAATAGATTTTTGTGTCATACAAATGTTACTACAAATTGTTTACTTAACATATTAGAGATCCTCCAAAAATTATAAAACTTTAGAAAGTTATGAGAAACATAACTTCAAAGTTCCAATAAAAATTTCATATCATTCAGAGTTAAGAATAAATAAATAAAAATTAAATACTACATTGCTATACTACTGTCTGTTGCATGGTTGGTCGAGTTGTTATTAATAAGAAAGGTGGCAAACACCACACTCTATAAAACTAAAATATCATACAAAAATTATGAAAGTTTAATAGTATGTCTAAAAGGAGTTTCCCAAGCACAGTTAAAATTTCAAATCATTGGCCATTGACTAGGATTACTTGAGTCATCACATGCCAAATTATAACAACTCCATGAGGAAAGATGTGCTTGGTAGTGAATGGACTTAAATATTGGGTCTTGAGCTTTCTTGCAAATAGGTGGAGATGAGAGTTATGTAGTAGTACTTGATCTCAGACTTACAAAGTTTTCCTCTTCAAGTGGCCATCATGCTACATATTTGTACACTCCTTGTATAAGTGTGTATTTTCATAAGATGACAGTTGTAGTTCTTATATCTCTTATAGTCAAAGTAGAATATTTTCCCTTGCTACAAAGAGGTTAAAATTGAGTTTCTTCATGACCGATTATGCTTTGTGTTCAATCTCTACTGGTAAGTGATAAGACTTTCAATAGATTAAGAGAAAAGGTGTAGTACAAATAGGAGTCTTATAGGTAGTTCTATATGCCTAGAGTGCATCACTTAGTTTGTGAGCCCACTATTGCCTTATCCTACCAATTGTCTTCTCTAGAATGGCCTTTATCTAATGATTTGAAAGCTCTACTTCATCACTCCTCTAAGGGTGGTATGGAGTAAACACACGATGAGAGAGGACATAGTTACGAAGGAGTGATTCAAAGCTACATTTAAGAAAGTGTGATCCCTCATCAGAAATGACATTGCAGGGAACTCCAAAGCATGGTAAGATAATATCCTTGAATACTTTGATCACTATATTGCAATTTGTGGACTTTGTGGGGATGACATCAACCCATTTGGAAACATAATCGAAAATGAGAAAGATGTTGGAGAAGCTATAGAGGATAAATATGTGCCCATGTACTCCACACCCCAAATGTCTAAAATCTCCACTTCTTACTAAATATTGAGGGGCATCTCATCTCTTTTAGTAATACTTCCAAATTATTCACATCAATCACAAGACTTGACATACCTATGAACATCCTTGAAGATAATAGGTGATAAGAAGCCACAATAGAGGACTTTAAATGTGAGAACCCATTATACTAAATGAGATTACTCAAAGCACAACACACAATTGATCATTAATTAAACACATACCCAGAAAAGAGGGTAAATTAAAACTAATTTCAACATCACCACATGCTCAGAAACATTTGCATTGAAGCTCAACATCATGCTTGTATTCATACTATGCCAAGAATATGTTACAATTTTTTCCATGGCTTTAGCCACAACATATATACACAAGAGAACATTATCCATTTATACCACATAGAAAAGGATCTACATGCTAAAAAAAACCCGATTCGATTGAAACATCATATACAAACTTTCTAGCCTAGACCTGAGAGTACATATATGACTCTAGGACACACTATACAACTAAATGACCATCTCTAAGGTTCATCACCATAGCTCCTCCTTACTTCCACGGGTTTGCTGCGGTTGCTCCTGATCACCTAAAAAGATGTGGTGATCCACAGGGCGAGACCCATGTCCCAGTGAGAGATATAACTCCCGACACCACTTATTGATTACTGTAGGTTAAGCAATTAGATAGTTTAAGTAGATTAAGCATGTATAATAGATAAACTTAGTAGCAATGATGATTAGCAAGATACATAGTAGAGAAGATAACAATTATCATCATTAGCCAGACTGTCATCCTTTACCTTGTAAATAATATAAGAAGTTCGATAGCATGTGCATAACTAACATCATAAGAACGATTAGTAGCATATCATCTCTAACATCATGAATAAGTCTAACAACATAAGCATAGTTGGAAACATTAGCATGACTAATAGGTTGGGCATATATACATCATATGTAGACCTAACAACATAACCACATCTATCTGCATAAGCACGAGTAGCAATATAGGAATTTTTAATTACAGAGGCATGGCTAGTAATATAAGCATAGTTAACAACATATGATAACTAATGTCATAAGAATAGCTAACAGTAGTAGTATCTCTGTCAACTTAAACATGGATACTATATGTACACATCTATAACATTAGCATATCCACATCATAAGCATATCTACTATCTTTTAGTAAACATCATCTCTATGTAAAGAGAACAAACAAGGGTTATCATCCAATGTGAAGCATTGTGTATAACCCTAAAAAATATGCTATATGGCTGTATGACATCTTTTATTAATGCCCTGAGGATTTGAGTCGTAACACCCAAACCCAACTGACCACTACAAAGTCAATATTAGTGCCATACAAGACCTATGGAAGAGCCAGACTCCAAGATCTCACCCACAACTCCTAATCAATACGAGAGACAACACAATGGCAATAGTTAAGTTGCAAAAGAGCAATATATAGTCTTGTAACTAGCCTGCCTTGGTACATGTAACTGTGCAGAGAACAGCTCACACATGGACGTTCTATAAGAGGCATCCTAAATTTATGCTACTAACTTTCACTCATTACAATATCACAATTCTGAGGCATGACCACAACCATTCTCCACAACCTACAATTGTGGACACAAGGAGGTATTCAATTTGTGCCCCCACATATTCAACAATATGTACTCCAAAGTTTCTGTAGGAATTTCTCATTTCACCATCCAAAAAATTCTGACACTAGAATGGATCTATGGCATAGGGCAACTACATGATTCGAGATTCACTTAATTAGTTATAGCCAATTGGTTGAGTTAAGGCTGCATCAAACTAGTGGACATACAAACCCTAATTCACTTCTAGAAAGCATTGCTATATAACAACTTTAGAAGATATAAAACATGTGAGACATAATTTCTCATCTCAGCATCGCAAGGTACTATCACTTGCCATTCACAAGACCTTACTCATCATTACATTATCACCACAGGATATAAATCCTTTTCACATTATCCTAGGGTATCAACCCTTATCAAACATAAGAGGATTATACCTCAGTTAGGGCTCAACCATGCTTAAAGGTCATTAAGACCATCACATCATTCCTTGCAAGTTCAATATTATCTTTCCATGCATTATAACAAGGCTTCAATAAACATCACCACACATGTGATACTCAGGCTCAACATGATATTGCATTAAATAACTAAAAGAGGTTCACAGAATAACTTTGTAGGGTTATCTTAGCAATTAAGAGCATTCCTTTTTTATATCAACATATAAGGAAGCTAGATATGATTGGACATCATCACCCTTATAGTGTACAAGTTTAGCATAAGAAATCATAAATCATAAAATAATGATTACCTAAATTAACACATTAGAGTTATAATCAATTGTTAGGAAGGATATTCCATTATTATATTAATCATTCAAAAAAGGGTAACATAACTGACCACTATCATCCATTTGCATTAGGGTTAGGTTTAACAAGATAGGTTACAGTAAGTTATAGTTCAACACTCATACAAAAACCCTAACTCATGGCAACCCCATCATACCATGAATGCACAAGGTGAAGCATCATCATCTAATCCCATACCATCCTCAAGTATGGATCCGTGCATAACATAAGGATTTAACCATCACTTATAACATACTAAGGTTTCAACAACAATAAGAAAGTATTCCATTATTCTATTAACCATCCAATGAGGGTTGTTCATAATAAATTACCATCACTTGGTTACATTAGGGTTAGGTGTAACAAGATATGCTTAATTAGGGTTACACATCAACTTATCATGGTAATTATCAATTATGCACAAATGAGGGAAAAGGTAAGACTACATAATTAAGGGAAAACCTCCATCGAATTCAACATCAATAGAGCCAAAACATTACCTTATAGGCTTCACCTAAAACCGTTGGACATTGAAGCATCAAATCCTTCATTGGATCAGGTTCTTCACCCAAAACCAACGGTTGATGTATAGGTCTAACCCTTGAAATCATTTAACCAAGAAATCCATAGGATTTGTGCTTAAAATAATCCATACATGAAACCTAGTTTCACAATCAGTTGATGCCATACTTAGGCACTAAAACCATTAGTTTTTGGGAATCCTAAAGAGTCCAAAATAGATCTAAGGTGTGACCATCAATTATCACAACAACTAGAATAAAGTGGATCCAAAGTAAAAAAAGAACAATCATTTTTTATGCCAAGAAAACCATTGCTTAAGCCACCATTTATAAACACCAAAGATCAATGAAACATGGGAACCTAACCATCAATTGTCAAGGGGAAAACATATCCATCAATTATGTTCAAGGGAAAGAATCTAAATAGAAGTAACAAGTCCAACATTGGCTGGCACACAAAAGCCAAGCAAAATAGCAAGAGAGCTAGACCATCAAGTCATATTCTTAGGTGGAAAATTAGACATAGAAACCCTAAGTAACTCATCATTTAGAACCACTTGAGATGGGAATTAAATCCACCCAACTTGGAGGAACATAGCCATCAGTTCTGGTTACTAAAAGAAGGCTCAAAATAGAAACAAGTGACCACCGTCGTTTGTCACAAAAACCCAGCCATTGGGTGATGAAGCAAAGGGGGAAGACAACTTTCAACATGTAGAAAGTAGGCCATTGTTTGATAGGTCCAGGGTAATAATAGACCATTAGTGACCAAAAAAACCTGACCTTTAGTTCTAAAGTTCACTAGAGTCATTAAAACAACAACAAAGTAAAGACCATCGGTTGTCCATAGGTGCCAAACCATCAGCCATCAAGAAAAGAAGGGAAACAGTTCATTATCACATAGAAGGAACCATCGTTTATGACCCCAAAGGTACCATACATTCATTGTTATGCAAGGCCTAAGGCTTCTTATACCTCAAGAAGGTCATGCACATGGTTTTAGGTTCATTTAGAGTTAGAAGCAAATCAAGGAACTACATTAAAATTGATACTCTAGGCAACAATAGTTTCTATATGCTTAGATCTTCATTTTAGAGAAAGAACTTGAACAAGCAAGCTAATAGTAAGAAATAAACGTGAGGAGGGTTATAAAACTCACCTCTAGGAAGAATATTAGACTCCAAGCATCAGGAAAACTTGAGCAAGGAAGGTAAAAAACCATAGATTTAGGTCTGAACTCGGCCAAGTAAGCTTCTTCTCCAAGATAGGGAGTAAATCCTAGGTGAAGGGAGCAAGAAAGATAAGTTCCTTGAGATTTAAAGCAAACTTTACCATGGAACAACATGGTTCCATCCAAGAAGAAGGTAGCAAAAAGAGGAACATCAAAATAAATGAAGTAGAGAAGGAGATACTTACTAGTTTAGGTCAGATATAGCAAGGGTAGCTCCACAAACCCTAGAAGAGTGTAAAATGAAACCCTATATTCTTAAGCAAGAAGGTCGACCATCTTTTCTTCCTTGGGCACACTTTTTCACCACCCAACATGGAAAGATGAAAATTTGGAAATGAGGGAAGAGATAAGAGTCTGAATGTTTCATTTTTGAGCTAAAGGATAGGTATATAAGGCTTATGGATAAGGAAAGAGAAAATCTTGAGGTGTCCTAGTAGCTCTCCGTGTCCATGGCTAAGAGCTTCCATGGCCATGCAAGAAGTGATATTATGTATGCCCTGAGAGCCAATCATGGGATGATTGGTGGGATGCATTAAAATTGATTTGATAAACATCAAAGGCAAGCTTCCAATTCATTCTGGTTTAGTCAGTTATGAGATAATGATAGAACAGATTGAATGTATAAAGAATTGTTTTACTCAATGACATATGCTTTTAGGTTAAGGACCTAAACTATGAGATCATACGGAAGTTAAGAGTATACATTCTTGTTATGTCCCTAGTCGGATGTCATTTTGGAAGGTTGATAGACAACAATGACACACAAGACTAGATTGTGTATTGGTTGATGACATAATCTCATTAGTCATGATATAGTGATATCAAACCAAGCACATAGATACTTATTAGAGAACAAGTGTATCAGAAAGACCCACCATGAGAGTGACACATGGAACCATGACTAGGTAGTCAAAGTCAGCTCTCATAGTGATGGTGGTGAGTGTGATTCTTTGACCTGAAATCACTACACTCAACACATGTCGTTGGGTACACTTTAACATCATAAAACACAGTCGTGAAATATAGATTATTATAAAGGTGATGATTGGGTGACTTTGACACATGGGGCTTTTGAGGGGTGAGTGATAGATATGGGATTTGTCCCTCCTGAGGGAGTTTGATGTCCATGGCCACTTGATGAGTAGGACTGAGAAAGGTATGCGCAAGCATGTGTGAATCAATATGTGATATTAATGTCACTCATATCTCGTCCAGTCTGCTTTGAGGTCAAGGAAGTGAATGAACGTTGAAAGGATGACTGTTCCATGCCTTGATTTCATTCGGGATATCAGTGACAAAGGAATTATACATTCACTATAACACCTATCATGGATTGTAGGATTGAAAGTTGTTCTCCAACTTTCCTTTTCACTTGGGTAGCACTGATGTTTGACTAGGCACCGCTCTTTGCTTGTGAAGTCATAAGTGTTATGCACTTTCACTGCCAGCGTGAAATGGGCTTGTAGGGTCACACACATAGGATTTAACCTGGAAGAGGAGTTTATCCATGAATGATGTTTATATTGTTTACTAAATGTGTTTAGTAGTTCAATTAAACATTCAATAAATTGACTTGACTCAGAATCACCAAGTTCAAGTGTTGGACCAACTGATTTGGGTGTCAGATGGATTGAGAACTGCATTGACTGATTTCTGCACAACCCGGACTTCCAACCGACCGGTTCAAGCTATTGAACTGATTGGCTCAGGGTCAAGTGAGATGACTGGTTCAAGTGTTGAAATGATCAGTTCAGATGTACCAAACGAGCCAGTTGGGGAAAGTTAGGTTGGTGAGAAAATATTTTCATTTCACTTGTGCAATTCAATTGGGACAAGTATTGATCTTTGGATTAATTGGAAACAGAAAGAGGAAAGTCAATTGGGAACTGCCCTGGGAAGTGAAATGACCAGTTTATGAATGAACCGATCAGTTCAACCCCCAAATGATCAGTTCATTTGTGAAATGACCGGTTCACTTGTGGAAGTATATGAATTCGTGGAAATTCCGGACCTTTCTACTCCCGCTTTAGTCCTGCATTGCCCGGGGCTAAGAACCTTGACCCTGACCCCTCCTATATATAGAGGGGTACTGGGGGCTTCTGTAGTACAACTCAGAACATTAGTTGATCTACAAAGTTGTCCTCTTTGGTTGTGGTAACTGAGAGAGCCCAAGCAAGTGCTACCCGACTAGGGAGCCACAATGAGGGAAAGACAACTGTAGGATGACAACTGGTGGTGGGAGAGAACGTCAGTGACTAGTACACTGAAAGAAGGGGATGACTCCTTCGAGTGTCCTATAGGACAGAACGACTAGAGTTCCCAGTGGTCTGTGTGGACTACTACAGAGGCGGCAGATTTCTACCGCTCATAGGACAACCATCAATCCGTCAATCGGGGTGTGACCAGGAGCTGCACAGATGCCATCCAAGACCGGAGGTAAAGACCGCGCTAGCCACGTGGTAACATCACTGAGCAAGCCTCGGGATAAGGTACGCCTCTACAAACCATCCTTCCTACTATATAGATGTTGACGAGATCTCTTTGGGTTCTGGGTTTGGGGAGAAAGTTTTTGTTTCCACTGCCATCTCTGCCTCCCCTAAAACCCAACAGTGGTATTAGAGCCACGTCAACGTTCTATACTTTAGGATAATTGATATGATCGATTTTTGGTTTGTCACCTTTTATTTATTGCATACGATGTGAATAATTAATTGGCTTTATGCATGTCCAATATAAATCCACAAATCCCTATATATGTAAGTATATAAATGCATTCGATACGCGTTGCCCTTAAACAATTTCTGTGGTGATTGTAGCATGATTGTGGCCATAAACCCTAAATCTGTGTGTGGTTGATTGTTGTTGCTTGCATCTCAGTCTGCACACCGATTCCCTACCTCCTATTCCTAATGTAACTCGAGATAACTTGAGATTATTTTCTACCTTTGCTCCCCCCGAATGTAACTAAGGGTTTCTTAATGCAAATGTAAACATGATTAGTTTATATTTCCTATTATGTCAAAGAACACAGACACCTGGAGGATCAAGACGATCGTCTTAGACATGAGATGATCGGATGGAGGACCAAGACAGATGATTCCTGGAGTGAGATGAGCGGGTGGCGACCTGAAGAGATGCACGACGACCAGTGAACCGATCGGCTCGAGGCGCTAGTTGATCGGCTGGTGGCATCCAACCGACCGGCCTGATGGCGAGCCGATCAATCATGAAGATGAGTTGATCAAACCCATAATGGCCAAGCATAGATATCATCTTGTACAAGTTGCATGTGATGTGGACCTAGATGACCGTGATTCCTCTTGGCTCGAGGAATCACATTAGGATGATAATCATCCTCTAACTCCTTAGAGTATGACTCCTTTTTTATTTAGACTTCACTATGCCTTAATCATGAGTCCTCTATGATACACTATCATAATCACTCATAAGGTTCTCAAACATTTGGTTTAAGTATCTCATTCATTGATCACATCAAGAATTATTACCTTTACCAAATGTGTACTTCATTCATGATCTTATTGAACACTTCAAGATATTCATATTGGTATTTCTCTAAACACCATTTGAAGTATTAGCATTTATTCCAATAGATATGTAAATACATCATATGTATTACACCTAATAGGATAGTCATTCTCCCACTACATCTAGTGAATATTGACTTGTCATCATGTCCAAGATATTCATGTAACTAAATTCTTCTTAAATAAAGAATACCTTACACTAATAAAGGATATTAAGAATCACAAAGTGTTGTGAGTTCTCAAATTATTTAAAAGAACACCTCAAATATCTATATGATGAGTTGGTCATATGACGAGTCAACAATCTAGATGATATTGAGGAACTGGATTTTGAGTTATGGTTTATGACCATAAGATCCTAAATGACTTCCATGTGAACCATAAGGTATGACCTTAGTGGTAGCACCCATTGGGATAAGATCCATAAGTGTGAATGAATCTTAAGCGTTAAGACACATGGATGAAATTTTGAGAAAGATCATGCTTGTTGAGTGCAACTTAATGACTAAGACATTTGGCATATGGATATTAAAACCACATTCCTCTGAGGAATAAGACAAGGATGTGTATGTGACACAACCTATAAGGTTTATGAATCCATTAATGCAAATAAAGTCTATAAGTTACAATGGACTAATCAATTTGATTGATTGAGAACAAACAACTCAGAGCTGAGATCTTTACTTTGATAATATAGTCAAAGGGTTTGACTGATATGAAAAGGATAAAGAAGGAATCTATGATTTAGTGGGAGCGTATTTACATTCCATATGTTGATGAGGAATGAGATGTTCTAGAATGGAATCATTTGTGGAAATTATCTTTAGGGAAGATATAGATGTTTCCTATGTGATAGGAATAAAGATCTATAGAGATAGTTCTCAAAAACCTCTTGACCTGGAAAAGAGAGAGCATACATTGGCAATATGTACTGAAGGGTTCAATATACACAGATTCACTGGGAGAAAAGTTGTCCATGTTACATGGAGTTAGTATCCCATGGCCAGGTGTCCAATTCTCATGAAGAATGGGAACACTAAGAATAGATATGGATCTATCATGTATGTAATCATCCCGTTATCTTGCATGTATGGGCATAGTAAGAATAAAATGCATTTATCATCTTGTATGTATGACATGACAATATGATATGCTCATCCTGATAACTCATATGTGGGACATGACAAGTGGATGTCTGTCTAGTTCCAGTAAGGGTTACTGGAATACCATGAGAACTTGGTAATTGCCTGAGAAGTACTAGTTCTATGGAAATAAGGAAGGGTTAACTGTAAAGAGTTACACTGATGCAAACTTTCAAAAAAGATAGAAAATTTATCGCAAAATATATATGGGATATATAAAAGTGAACGTGTGTTGAAAATTGGAAACGTTCCAATAAAGTCGTTTTAAAAGGAAATGTCGAGTATCCGTGTGTTGGAGAACAACATCGGATACTATATGGATCTGGGAGTTCATGGAGATGAACTTATAGGTTTTCCAGTCATTGATGACAAGTAAGGAGTGCTTGGTCATGCAATGAGGCTAAAGGTTAGCAAAGGAATATTGGATCACATATTATAAAAACTCCATCTCATACGTAAGATGTACAATGAAGAGATGTGAGCCATGCAATAATACCGACTTAGGCATGGTGTTTCCATAACTCACTGCATTAGGAATAGAACACAGTAACATGTGAGACATGTTTGAAGATCACTAATAATATGATTCTAGGGTGATTGGCTCGAAGTGCAAGTGGGAGTCTGTTGGTATGTATGCCCTGAGAGCCAATCATGGGAGGATTGGTGGGATACATTAAGATTGATTTGATAAACATCAAAGACAAGCTTCCAATTCATTATGGCTTAGTTAGTTATGAGACAATGACATAACATATTGAATGTCTAAAGAATTATTTTACTCAATGATGTATGCTTTTAGGTTAAGGACCTAAACGATGAGATCATACAGATGTTAAAAGTATACATTCTTGTTATGTCCCTAGTCGGATGTCATTGTGGAAGGTTGATAGACAATAATGACACACAAGACTAGATTGTGTATTGGTTGATGACAAAATCTCATTAGTCATGATATAGTAATATCAAACCAAGCACATAGGTACTTGTTAGAGAATAAGTGTATCAGACAGACCCACTGTGAGAGTGACACATGGAACCATGACTTGGTAGTCACAGTCAGATCTCACAGTGATGGTGGTGAGTGTGATTCTTTGACCTAAAATCACTACACTCAACACATGTCATTGGGTAAACTTTGACATCATCAAACGCAATCCTGAAATATAGATTATTGTAAAGGTGATGATTGGGTGACTTTGACACATGGGGCTTTTGAGGGGTGAGTGATAGATATGGGATTTGTCACTCCTGAGGGAGTTTGATGTCCATGGCCACTTGATGAGTAGGACTGAGAAAGGCTTGCACATGCGTGTGTGAATCAATATGTGATATTGATGTGACACATATATCATCCAGTCTGCTCTGAGATCAAGGAAGTGAATGAACATTGATAGGATGACTGTTCCATGCCTTGAGTTCATTCGGGATATCAGTGACAAAGGAATTATACATTCACTGTAAAACCAGTCATGGATTGTAGGATTGAAAGTTTTTCTCCAACTTACCTTTTCACTTGGGTAGCACTGATGTGCGACTAGGCACCACTCTTTTCTTGTGAAGTCATAAGTGTTATGGACTTTCACTGCCAACATGAAATGGGCTTGCAGGGTCACACACATAGGATTTAACCCGGAAGAGGAGTTTATCCACAAATGATGTGTAGATTATTTACTAAATGTATTTAGTAGTTCAATGAAACATTCAATCAAATGAATTGAATCAGAACCACCAAGTTTAAGTGTTGGACCAACTAATTTGGGTGTCAGATTGATTAAGAACTGCATTGACTGATTTCTGCACAACCTGGACTGCCAACTGACTGGTTCAAGCTGTTGAACTGATCGGCTCAGGGTCAAGTGAGATGACCAATTCAAGTGTTGAACCGCTTGGTTCAGATGGACCAAACGAGCAAGTTGGGGAAAGTTAGGTTGGTGAGAAAATATTTTCATTTCACTTGTACAATTCAATTGGGACAAGTTTTTATCTTTGGATTAATTGAAAACGGAAAGAGGAAAGTCAATTGGGAACTACCCTGGGAAGTGAAATGACTGGTTCATGAATGAACTGATTGGTTCAGCTCCCCAAATGACTAGTTCATGAGATGAACCGTTCGGTTTAGTCCCCAAACAGTTGCTTCTTTTGCGAAACAACCACTTCACTTGCGGCAGTGTATCAATTTGTGGAAATTTCGAACCCTTCTACTCCCACTTTAGTCTCGCATTGCCCGAGGCTGAGAACCCTAACCCTGACCCCTCCTATATATAGAGGGGTACTGGGGGCTTCTCAAGAACAACTGAAAACATCAGTTTCTCTGCAAAGTTGTCTTCTATGGTTGTGGTAACTGAGAGATCCCAAGCAAGTGCTACCTGACTAGGGAGGCACAACGATGGAAAGACAACTGCAGGACAACAACTGGTGGAGGGAGGCACGTCACTGACTAGTACACTGACAGAAAGGGACAACTCCTTCCAGTGTCCTGTAGGACAGGATGACTGGAGTTCTTAGTGGTCCGTGTGGACTACTACATAGGTAGGAGATTTTTGCCGCTCAGAGGACAACCGTCAATCCGGGTGCGACTAAGAGCTGCACAGATGCCATCCAAGACCAGAGGTGAACACCATGCTAGCCGTGAGGTAACATTGCCGAGAAATCCTCAGGACAAGGTACGCCTCTACAAAACATCCTTCCTACTGTATAGTGTTGATGAGATCTCTTTGGGTTCTGAGTTTGGGGAGAAAATTTTTGTTTCTGCTGCCATCTCTGCCTCCCCTAAAACCCAACAAGAAGCTATGACACCATTCATGGAGATGTTCTTAACCATAATTTGTGGTCTCTCCAGGCCCAAAATCTGCCTCCAATAAAAGAAACCACCCAGTGGCTGATACCTCCTGAAGGTAGCTCATCCATAAAGGACTAAACCCTAAAATATCCTTGAAGAGAAACACCTCCAAACCAAGGTACAAATGGGAACCCCATGGCCTAAAAAGCTCAATAATGATAAGAAAACATCTAAGGAACAAAAACTCATTTGTAAAATTGCAAGTAAACATCAGATTTGGGTAAATTGTAGAAAAGTCCAAAATGAGCATAAAATTGTATAACTTGCTCAAACAACGTCCAAATTGAACCAAATTTGAAAATTAAGCTTGCCACATGATACCAAAACATATCACAAGGTTTTATTAAGGTTAAAAGAACTAAATTATGGTAATTAATCATGTTCAAACATTTAAGCAAGGTTAGGCGTCTCACAACCATAAACCCCTAACAGGGATTTCGTCCCAAAAATTCAAAGCAAGAAAAGATGGGTACTAACGTGGAAAATATCACACCAAAAAATTCACTCGGGGCTGAAATCCCCGAGCTTTTACCAAAACCTCATACAATGATACCACCCGCAAGCGACGAGTCTTCTCGTAGTATAGTTAAGGATCAAATCCCAAAGGACAACACTTTTAAGAATATTTGTCAGTCAAATCTAGCTCAAGTGAGACTAATATTTAGAACGATTGATTTGGGTTGAGATTAATTAAACTAATTGCAGGAAAGTAAATGACCAAAATGAAAGTTTGTTTTAGATTAGATGATATGGAATCACTGGAATGGTACTAGGTTTCACCACCACTGCACATGCAAACACATCCAAACACATAACATCCAGGCAAGCATCTAACTATCCAAATGGAACTACTGCAAACCCTCCTAGAGGGATGTTTAGGCCCACGTAAGCATCCCCTTAGGCATCAAATTTCTCGTCACCATCCGGATCATGCACTTACAGTTCCGAAGATACAACATCCATCTAAGGCTGTGGATGTTTAGACCATAGAAGCGTCACCGTGGGCTAGATGGCTCGTCCCCTCATGGATCATACACTTACGACCTCAAGGAACCCCATTCTATTACTAGTCTGGGAGTCAACTGTGCTAATCGACACACATGTAGGAAATTAGTCTGCAAGCAAACATCGACGATTAACGAGAAGATACAACATCCAACTAAGGTTGTGGTCCTCCCTGAGGGATGTTTAGACCACAGAAGCATCACCATAGGTTAGATGGCTCGTCCCCTCACAAATCACACACTTATGACCTCAAGGAACCCTATCAGATTTCTCATCAAGGAGTCTACCTCATTAATCGACATTCTATACTACAAGGAGAAGAACAATATGAAAACAAGCATGTAATCAACTACAAGCACATCAATTAGCAACGAAATGAAAAGTTATATATATTTCCTCAGAATGTTAAATGAAAAGACATGAATGCATGGGCAGTGGGGCTAGTCCCCACACCCCAGCAAAAAGGAACTACTCGCTCATGGTGCGAGAAACAAGAAGAATTAGAAAGAGAGAGGAATCTGCCATGAGCATGATGTAGAATGTGGTCGCAGCTTGGTGAAGATGATGCGGTCTTCTACGTTGTGTTAGAGCAGATCTGGACAAAGAACGAGGGATGCCAAGACAGACCGGACAATCTTTCTCACTCCTCCTTCCTTCTCTTCTTGGTCTCCTTGAATTGTAGTAGGAATGATAGCTGAAGTGGCAGTGGCAGGATCAAACCAGCGTACAGGAAGCATGTCGGTGTCCCAGAACCCATACCCAAATGAGGACCCTACTGGTCCTATTTATAGGCTTAGGTCTGGCCTTCACACTTTTTTTGTGAGTCCAAATGGTTTGTAGCTTTTTATCTCCAAATGGTCTTGGAGATATCAGTCCCAAACAGTCTTTGTATCTTTTGCTCAAATGAACTTGCATGAGTATTCTTCGAATGGTTTGGAAAAATGACCATACGGTATTAGTATGCACTGACCAAACGGTCTTGCAATGCCTTTTCCAAACGGTTTGGCAGTCCTTTGGCTCGATCGGTTTTGGATGATTTTCTCCATATGGTCTCATGCAAGCCATCCTTCAAACAGTCTTGATATTTAAATTTCCCAAATGGTCTGCGGATTCTACCACTGAGCAAATGGTCTCGCAAAGTTTGATACTTTCAAACAGTTTTCTACGTTTTCCTCCAATCGGTCTTGCACACGATCGCTACCCTAGTGGTCTTGGCGATCTCGTCACTGCCAACCGGTTTGAGACTGTGCTCTAATCATACAATCTTGATCCCTAATGTTCTATTAGTCTTGAAGACTGACACCCAACCAAACGGTTCTGCACGCCAGTGCTAGCCAAACGGTCTCGAAGACTGTTTGCGCTTGCTCGGTCTTCCAAGACTGATTGCATGATGGCTGCTTGCAAGTAGCGATGGAGATGTAGGAGTTGAGGGCGCGGTCGACTGCAGGGTGTGACGGTGCTAGGTGCTAGGCGGCGGTGCTATTGCTGCTGGAAGCGGCAAGGATGCAGGTGGATATGGCAGATGTAGGTGCTAGGGTTAACAGAGGGAGGGGGCGGAAGGAAGAAGAAGGAAGGAGGAGAGGAAAAAGACAAGTAGGTTGCACGTGGTGGGTGGTATAGGAACTGAGCAATGTTGGCGAAGGTGCGGTGGTGAGGACGATGGAGATGGTGACTGCAGGTAGTGATTAGGGTTTTCTAGAGGTAAGGGAAGCAAGAGGAAGAAGGCAAAGGACATGTCCATGCGGTATTGAGCAGGTTGCTCAACCGATCTTGAAGACCGTATGGAGGTAGAAACTGATTGGATGAGATTGTTTGGGTAAATTGATGGGGACCATTGATTAACGATTCAAAGAAGAAGAAAAGCTCACATTCTGAGACCGAATGGATGTATGACTAAGACCAAAAGGTCAAAACCAAATGGAGGAAGCCGCTAGGTCAAGACCAGTTGGCGAGATTGAATGGTTGAAACCAAATGGTGAGACCGTATGGATGAAACCCAGGATGAGAAAGGTTGTTCCCACTCAAAGGGGTTTTATTTGGATGATGGTTGATTTAGATGGTCGAGTTTCATCATGACCTATATAAAATTGATATAAACTCAGTTAATACTTTGATAAGTGAATCAATTATGAAATTTTGCACATTTTTACATATAGTCAATGAAATTGGGTGTATTGAATCAAATTGAGCCCAAGATGGTGATTGAAATTCATGATGAATATGCATTCATCAAAACACCCTAAACTTAAACATTGCTCGTCCTCAAGTAACACAAAATCTGAAATAGTCGCCAAATGAATACTTTCTGGTCATGTGATTGCCTCCTCTTCACATCACGATTATTTCCTTTTGACTTAGTATGGCTACGTATCTCAACTTCCTGAGACCACTGAACACATCTTACCATATCTTCATTACTGAGTTTACTTTCCAACTTCACTTCCTCCTCACTTTTTTCAACAACAAGCATGTCAAAGAGTTTCGTAAGAGTCCAGAGATACCCATAGAGCAACAAGTGTGCATTTGATCTAACACTGGTGTATTTCAGGGTGGTGGAGGCATTTATTGTGCCATTAGGTAGAAAAGGGAGTGAAGGGAGGTATGGAAGGAAGAAATAAATCTCTCCTCTAATCGACTCAAGATTTTTATTATTTTATTTGCAATTTCATTCATTGCATTTTAATTGTGCGAATCTCTCCTCTATTCGACTCGAGATTGCATTTCTTTTTGTGTGCGCTTTGGCATCTTTTCTTGGTGGTACACCCTTATTTGTTTGTGAGGGGTAAGGAATAAGAGGATATAGAGGGAAGTGGCGTGCCACCCCAAACTTAGGGTTTGGTACTACTTTGGCTATTTTTGTTTCTTTTTGATGGATGGAAGGGTATGAAGATGATAGAAGAAGTGTAGAAGAGGGTTCAGATCAGAATGCAACTTGATTTATAGTTTCATGCATCGGGTTGTTCTCTTTATCATACTCTACTCAAATAATAACTTGATGAGGATACAGTGGGGATTCCATGTTGTTGTTCCACTAGTCAATTATGAAGCACGATGTGTTTGATCCCTATTAGTTCGACAGACACTTGCCATTTTTGCATAAAGATCATGATGCTAGGATTCATAAGCTTCACAAGATGAATTCAATCAAAAGGCTAGTTTTCAGAAGAAGGACCTTTTGATGGTCCGCTTCAAAAAAGGAGGGTATAATGATTCAAAATGAATAGAGATTTAAAAAGTGTCAAAACTTGATCCAGTATCTTTCAAATTTCTTTTGAAAACTTCAATATTTTCAAAATTTTATAATGATTCAAAATGCATAGTGATTTAAAAAGTGTCAAAAATTCATCCAATATCTGTTCAAATTTCTTTTGAAAACTTTCAAAATTTGAAAATTTAGGTCAAAAATGCGACGATGAAATCTTAAGTTAGATGGGTGAAGGTAGAAAGTAAGATACACACCACCCACCCTCCACCCTCCACCCTGAACATAGAAATTTTCTTGTCCTGAGCAAACTCTAAATCCGAGATGGAGGGGAAATTTCATGCCGTTTGGAGCACCGGACGTGGTTGCCTTTCAATCAGTGTATTTCCTCCATCTGAAAATCTCAAACATAAAAACCATTCAGAACTCAAAATAGCATCTCGCGATGCAATTTTATTTGGTGTAAAATTATCTAAAAGGTAAAAACAAAATTAAGTAAAAATCCTAATTCAAAATTAAAACTAAATACAAATTTATTTATCGGGTTGCCTCCCGACAAGCTCTGTTGTTTTATGTTGATGGCTCGACTTGGTTTCTTCAACATTTACAGTGGATGTGGTGGATTTGCGAGTTCCAGTATTTCTTAGGCACCTGTATCAGCAGAGGTGAAATATATCTTCAATCATTGACCATTTGCCACAAATTCACCTGACTTTTCACTCCATAAAGAGAAAGCTCCATGTGGGTAGATGCTCTTGACAATGTAAGGTCCTGTCCAGCGAGAACAAAGTTTTATTGGGAATAACCTCAATCTAGAATTGAACAGAAGAACTTGGTCTCCCACTTGTATGTCCTTTCTTTTTAGATGGCCTTCATGCCAAAGTTTCGTGCGTTCTTTATAGATTCGTGCATTATTGTAAGCTTTCATCCGGAGTCCTTCCAGCTCCTAGAGTTGTAGAATCCTGGCTTGGCTTACTTCCTTCATATCAAAATTGAGTTATTTAATTGCCCACCATGCTTTGTGTTCAAGTTCAATAGGCAGGTGGCAAGCCTTTCCATATATTAATCTAAATGGTGTAGTTCCGAGGGGAGTTTTGAAAGCAGTTCGGTAGGCCCACAATGCATCATTGATTTTCACAGACCAATCCTTCCGATTGTGGCCTACTGTTTTTTCCAGGGTAGCTTTGAGTTGACAGTTAGAAACCTCTACCTGTCTACTCATTTGTGGATGGTATGGTGAGGCTACCGTATGTGTTACACCATACTTACTCAGTAAAGCTTCAAAGCTTCTTTCAAGGAAATGAGACCCTCCGTCAGATATCACAGTTCGTGGTACTCTAAAATGGGGGAAAATAATATCTTTGAATAATTTGATGATGGGTTTGGAATCACTAGTGACAGTTGGTATAGCTTCAACCCAATTCGAGATGTAGTCCACTGCCACTAGGATGTATAAAAATCCATGAGAAGATGGGAATGGACCCATGTAGTCCACCCCCAAACATCGAATATCTCTACTTCTTGCCACAGATTCAATGGCATCTCATCTCTCTTTGTTATATTGCCAGATCTTTAACATTTGTCACATGATAGGATGAAGTCATAGGAATCTTTGGATATGCTTGGCTAGAAGAATCCACATTACAAAACCTTCAAGGCAGTCTTTTTAGAGCTCATATGTCCTCCAACTGGTCCTGAGTGACATTGCTCCAAGATAAGTTGAGCTTCTTCCTCAGCAATACACCATCTGTATAGACCATCAGCACATAGTTTGAAAATGTACGTCTCATCCCAGTAGTACTGTTTCGCATCATGCATAAATTTTTTCAGTGCATTTCTGGTGCATTGAGGATGGATAACCCCAGCAGCAAGGTAGTTTACATAATCTGAGTACCAAGGGGTAACTTCTGAAACTTTCATCAATTGGTCATCCGAAAGAGAATCATTAATGAGGATCTTCTCGATATCTAGAGTGTGGATTTGACTGAGGTGATCTGCCACAACATTCTCTGTACCCTTTTTATCTCTTATTTCTAGGTCAATTTCTTATAGTAGGAGAATCCATCTAATTAATCTGGGTTTGGCATCTTTCTTCACCAA
Source organism: Alisma plantago-aquatica (assembly GCA_963693085.1). Classification (NCBI taxonomy): domain Eukaryota; kingdom Viridiplantae; phylum Streptophyta; class Magnoliopsida; order Alismatales; family Alismataceae; genus Alisma; species Alisma plantago-aquatica. Next base: position 78,080,532 of record OY856409.1, on the reverse strand, counting down.
GAGGTAACAGATTGCAGCGTGATCAGTGTAGACAATGACTTTTGAACCAATTAGGTAGGATCTAAATTTGTCAAAGGCATACATGACTGCAATAAATTCTTTCTCAGTAGTTGCATAATTCCTCTGAGCTTCATTGAGGGTTTTTGATGCGTAGTAGATCACATAATGTTTCTTCTCTATACATTGCCCTAGAACAACACCCACAACGTAATCACTGGCATCACACATGATTTCAAATGGATGATCCTAGTCAGGAGCTCGAATGATGGGTGTTGTTGTAAGGGCTTGTTTCAGGTTATTAAAACTTTTTACACATTCTTCGTCAAAATGGAACTCCTCATCCTTTAGCAACAAATTCATCATCAGCTTGGTTATCTTGGAGAAATCCCTTATGAATCGTCTGTAAAAGCCTGCATGTCCCAAGAATGCATAGACTTCCCTTACATTTGTCGGAATAGCGAGCTTGGAAATCACTTCGATTTTCACTCTGTCTACTTTGATTCCTCTATTGCTAACTCTATGACCAAGAACAATGCCTTATTTTACAATAAAGTGACACTTCTCCCAATTCAAGACAAGATGTGATTCTTCACACCGTTAGAGGACAAGGGAGAGGTGTTTTATGCATGAATCGTAAGAATCTCCATACACTAAAAAATCATACATAAAAACTTCAATAATAGTTTCAGTGAGGCCAGTGAATATGGCTCCCATGCAACGTTGGAAAGTTCCAGGCGCATTACAGAGGCCAAACATCTTTATGCTAAATGTGTATGTTCTGAATGGGCAAGTGAAAGTAGTTTTCTCCTGGTCATTTGGGTGTGTAGGTATTTGATAGAATCCAGAGTAACCATCGAGATAACAAAAATATTCTTGACGGGCCAACCACTCTAATACTTGATCAAGAATGATCCTTTCGAGTTGCCTTGTTTAACTTTCTATAGTCAATACACATCATCCACCCTGTAACTGTTCGAGTGGGGATGAGTTCATTGTTTTTATTTCGTATCATAGTTGTTCCACCTTTCTTCGGGACTACATGCACTGGGATCACCCATGGTGAGTCCGATATCGAACAAATTATTCCAGTGGTGAGCAGTTTAATGACTTCAGGACAGACTACTTCCTTCATATTTGGATTCAATTTTTGTTGATGTTCAATAGTTGGCTTGTGATCTTCCATCATGGGGATTATATGAATGCAAAGCACTTGAATGACCCCGATGAGGTCACTCATCTTGTACCCAATGGCTTTTCTTTTTTCTTTTAATTTCGTCAATAGTTTGTCTTCTTGTTCTGTCATTAGATCTGAATTAATGATAACTGGACAAACCTTGAGGTCATCTAGAAAAATGTATTTCAATCCTTCGGGTAGGGGCTTCATTTCAGGAGCTTGTGGCTTTTTATAGTGTTCTTCAGTAACTTCCACCTCTTTGAGTTCTTCAATCTTGGCTTCTGGATCTTCGTTGGTAGTGTCAAGGTCAAGAACACACTCTTTAACTTGTTCATTGATGGAATTATCAGCAGATGGGGTTGTTAGAGTCACTTCTAAAGGATTGTCTTGTTCATATTCCTCTTGTGTGAGGAGTGACATTTGCTCAATGCAGTCAATTAGATAGACTTCTTCATGCATGCTTGGTCTTCACATTCTTTCAAAAACTTTGAATTCGAGAGTTTCTTTACCAATTCTGAGCAGTAATGTTCCTACTTCAACATCAATTAGAACTCTTGTAGTGGTGAGGAATGAACGTCCAAAGATGAGATGATATATGGGGTCTTCTTTTATGTCCATTATGAAGAATTCACACAGAACATAGGAATCTTTTCCTACCTTGACAGATGCATCCTCAATCATTCATAACGGGTGTTTTATCAAATTGTCTGCAAGTTGTATGGTCATTCCAGTTGGGAAAAGTTCGGGAAACCCTAGCCTTTTGCAAAGGCTGAGTGGCATGATGGAGATGCTAGCACCAAGGTCTTCCAGTCCCTTCTTGCATGAAGAATCACCGATATGGCAGGAAATCACAAAAGATCCTGGATCTTTCTACTTCTTTGGCATCTTACTCTGGATGATATCTGAAGTAGTTTTAGCTAACTTGATTGTCTCATATTCTTCAGTTATATATTTCCTAGTGAGGATAGACTTTAAGTACTTTGTCCATGCTGGTATTTCGGCCAGCGCATCCAAAAAGGGTATATCAACATGAAGTTTCTTTAAACTTATTGAACCGAGTATCAAGCTTAGTTTGCCTTAGACGAGCTGAAAACGGTATACGAGGTTTGTAAATAGGGATATCAGGTTCTAGTGTTTCTTCTTCCTCTTCTTGAGCAGCCTTCTCAAAATTTTCTCTATCTAACTTATCATTAGTTACTGGTTCTTTTGGTTGAGATTCAGGAGTTGTAGAGTCTTGTAAAATCACATGTTCATCTTTATCTATAACAACCACAGGTGGCTCGATAGGAGGATTAGAATAGTCTTTAACTGACCTGGTGGTAACTTCCTTCAGTTGTTCTGGGTGTTTAGGATTGTTTTCTAGTTGGCCAGCAAAGACTCCAACATGTGACTTTATGCTAGCTGCGAGTTGAGCTAGTTGAGATTCAATAGCCTTCTGCTGGGCTTGCTGGTTAGCTATCATAGTTTGCTAAGTTTGCAACATATTTTCAATGGCTGTTAACTTGTCATCAGGAGAGACGGGACTTGCTTGTTGTCCTTGTTGTTGATAAGGAACTTGGTTAAGACTCTGATACTGGGAATTGTTTTGATAATTATTGAAGTTCCTATTCTGAAAGTTTCCCTTGAAATTTGCTTGATTCCCAAGATTCTATTGTTGATTATACTAGAATCTTGGTGGGCCTCGTGGTTGATTATTCGAACCAAATTGATGCGACTTTACTGTTCCAGAGGGGTTTCCATATTGAAAAACCGAATGGTTCCTATTCTAAATCATATTGTAATAACCTTGACCAGGGATGGTGTTAATAGCATTCAGGTTCTCCATTTGACTATTATCTCCTTGGCCACATACAATGCTTAGAACAACATCATAGAGAACATTGCATGCCAAAGTGGAATGATCTGTGCCCTTACATGCTTCATAGAATAGTGAAGCAAACTTGACCTGTTCTTGTTGTTGAGAGGGCGAACGTCCTCTTCCAATCGCAGCAAGGGATGATTCAATATGGTCTTGTTTGGCAACTAAGAGTTTTAGGGTTTCAGCAATAGATTTATACTCAGGAGTAGCTTCAGCCATAGCTAATTTCAACACTCCTTTACCTACATATCTACCCCAATTAGCTTGATTTTCAGCTCCTAGGGTGACAACTCTCCATGCGCTGTCGTAACTTGGTCGCATGAAGTTTCCTCCAGACGAGGAGTCTAAAAACCTCTTGATATCATCATCCACAACCCTATGGAAGATTTCGATGAGTTGATTATTAGGAATTTCATGGTGTGGACACTTGCGTAGAAGCTATTTGTATCTTTCCCATGCTTCGGCAAGGGTTTCTCCAGGGAGTTGAGTAAAATGTGTTATCCACCCCCTAATTTCATAGATGAGAGAATGAGGGTAATTTTTTTCCAGAAAAACATTTTGGAGTTGATCCCAAGTGGTGATGGGTTCGCTATGCAATGAATTGTACCAACTTATTGCTCTATCAGGAAGTGAATACTTGAAGAGACAGAGTCTGATGGCATCATCAGATACTCCATTTTGCTTTGTCATCACACATAGATCAATAAACCTCAAAAGATGCTCCTGACTATCCTCTCCTTGTTTGCCATAGAATGGACCATTTTGAAGCAATGTGATCCAATGTGCCCTAATCTCAAAATTGGCAGCATTGATGGGAGGAGTTTGTACTGGATGATGATCATTCGCAACCTTGGGGATTGAGAACCCTCTAAGATCCTTTTGTAGTTCTACTACTTGTACTGCTTGAATTTCTTCTTGAACTACAGCTCTAGCTTCTTGCATGAATCTTTCTCTCTGTGCATTAAGGGCTTGGGCCACCCTTTGTGCTATTTCCTCCTCTTGAGCTATTCTTGCTTGGTTCTCTCTGATCTTACGATGAAAAGTTCTGTCTATCTTAGGATCAAAGCTCGCTGTGAGTCTGGGACTGTCTGAATGATGCATACACTATGCTTTGGGTTGTTCCTGAAATGGAAAGATATTTCTGAAGTAAGGGTGATGGAATAGAAATGAATTCAAGTAGATGATCAATTGTATCAAAAGAAAAAGCAAAATCCTAGATTAGCCTTAAGAGAATTGGATTTGACTAACTGATTCTGTTGTCCCCGAAAATAGTACCAGTATTTGATGTGGCAAATATCACACTAACAAATTCACTCGGGGTTCAATTCCCCGAGCTTTTACCAAAACCTCGTGCAATAATACCACCTGCAAGCAGACGGGTCTTCTCGCAGTATAGTTAAGGATCGAATCCCAAAGGACAACATTTTTAAGAATCTTTTTCAGTCAAATCTAGCTCAAGTGAGACTAATATTTAGAACGATTGATTTTGGTTGAGGTTAATTAAACTAATTGCACGAAAGTAAATGAGAAGAATGAAAGTTTATTGTAGATTAGATGATATGGAATCGCTGGGATGGTACCAGGTTTCACCACCACTGCACATGCAAACACATCCAAACACATAACATCTAGGCAAACATCTAACTATCCAAATGGAACTGCTGCGAACCCTCCCAGAGGGATGTTTAGGCCCGCGTAAGCATCCCCTTAGGCATCCAATTTCTCATCGCCATCCGTATCATGCACTTACGATTCCAAAGATACAACATCCAACTAAGGCTGTGGTTCTCCCTGAGGGATGTTTAGACCACAGAAGCATCACCGTGGGCTAGATGGCTCGTCCCCTCATGGATCATACACTTATGACCTCAGGGAACCCCATTCTATTACTAGTCTGGGAGTCAACCGTACTAATAGACACACATGTAGGAATAGTCTACAAGAAAACATCAACGATTAACGAGAAGATTCAACATCCAACTAAGGTTGTGGTCCTCCCTGAGGGATGTTTAGACCACAAAAGCATCACCGTAGGTTAGATAGCTTGTCCCCTTACGGATCACACACTTACGACCTCAAGGAACCCTATCAGATTTCTCATCAAGGAGTCTACCTCATTAATCGGCATTCTATGCTATGAGGAGTAGAACAAGATGAAAATAAGCAGGTAATCAACTACAAGTATATCAATTAGAAATGAAATGAAAAGTTATATATATTGCCTCAGAATGTTAAATGAAAAGACATGAATGCATGGGTAGTGAGGATAGTCCCCGCACCCCAGCAAAAAGGAACTACTCGCTCATGGTGTGAGAAATAAGAAGAATTAGAAAGAGAGAGGCATCCTCCATGAGCATGATGTAGAAGGTGGTCGCAACTTGGTGAAGATGATGCAGTCTTCTATGTTGTGTCAGAGCAGATTTGGACAAAGAATGAGGGACGTCAAGACAGACCGAGCAGTCTTTCTCACTCCTCCTTCCTTCTCTTCTCAGTCTCCTTGAGTTGCAGCGGGAACGACAGGTGAAGTGGCAGTGGTAGGATCAGACCAGCGTACAAGAAGCCTGTCGGCATCCCAGAACCCATGCCCAAATGAGGACCTTGCTGGTCCTATTTATAGGCTCAGGTCTGGCCTTCACGCTTTTGGTGTGAGTTCAAATGGTTTGGTAGCTTTTTATCTCCAAACAGTCTTGGAGATATCAGTCCCAAATGGTCTTTGTATCTTTTACTCAAATAGTCTTGGATGAGTATACTTCAAATGGTTTGGAAAAATGAACATACGGTCTTAGTATGCACTAACCAAACGGTCTTGCAATGCCTTTTCCAAATGGTTTGGAAGTCCTTTGGCTCGATCGGTTTTGGATGATTTTATCCAAACGGTATCATGCAAGCCAACCTTCAAATGGTCTTGATATGTAACTTTCCCAAACGATCTGTAGATTACGCCACTGAGAAAATGATCTCGGAGAGTTCGATACTTTCAAACGGTATGCTAAATTTTCCTCCAATCGGTCTTGTGCGTGATCACTGCCCTAGCGGTCTTGGTGTTCTTGATGCTGCCAACCGGTTTGAAACCGTGCACTAATCATATGATCTTCATCCCTGACCTTCTATCGGTATTAAAGACTAACACCCAACCAAACAGTTCTGCACTCCGACGCTGGACAAATGGTCTCGAAGACTGTTTGCACTTGCTTGGTCTTCCAAGACTGATTACGCGATGGCTGCTTGTAGGCGGTGATGAAGATGTAGGAGTTGAGGGAACGATCGATTGTAGGGTGTGGCGTTTCTAGGAACTAGGTGGAGGTGTTGTTGCTACTGGAAGCGGTGAGGATGCAGGTGGATATGGTGGCTACAGGTGCTAGGGTTAGTAGAGGGAGGAGGCAGAAGGAAGAAGAAGGAAGGAGGAGGAGAGGAAAAAGACAAATAGGAGGTGTTGTGCATGTGGTGGGTGGTGTAGGAACTGAGCAATGTTGGCAGAGGTGCGGTGGTGAGGATGATGGAGACGGTGACTACATGTAGCGATTAGGGTTTTCTAGAGGTAGGGAAAGCAAGAGGAAGAAGGTAGAGGACGTGTCCATGCAGTCTTGAGTAGGTTGCTCAACCGATCTTGAAGATCGTATGGAGGTAGAAACTGATTGGATGAGATCATTTGGGCAAATTGATGGGGACCGTTGATCAACGATCTAAAGGAGAAGAAAAGCTCGCATTTTGAGACTGAATGGATGAAGGACTAAGACTAAAAGGTCGAAACCAAAAGGATGAATCCGCTAGGTCAAGACCGTTTAGCGAGACCGAATGGTGAGACCAAATGGTTGAAACTGAATGGTGAGACCGTATGGATGAAACCCAGGATGAGAAAGGTCAGTCCCACTCAAAGGGGTTTGATTTGGATGATGGTTGATTTAGATGGTTGAAATTCATCATGAACTGTATAAAATTGATATAAACTCAGTTAATACTTTGATAATTGAATCGATTATTAAATTTTGCACATTTTTATATATAGTCAATGAAATTGGGTGTATTGAATCAAATTGAGCCCAAGATGGTGATTGAAATTTATGATGAATATGGATTCATCAGGTACCTCCTATGCACCTCATATACAAATCTCCACTTGACTAATTCCACCTCATGGGGATGTCACATCACTCTCATAGAGTTCATGTTCTCCTTCTTTACTCTTGGATGTCTCATCTTAGGTTAGCACAGAAACCCTCACACAGGAATACATCCTCATACAACTCCTCCTCCATTGCATGTATCACTTATCCTATACTAGGGTGAAACTCCCTCAACCCTGGAAGATAAAAATTATTGTGCCACTTATACAACTCTAGTAGTAACTTTTCACTTGGAATTCTAGCTATCATTTTGAGCTATTCTATATGTTGTGTCAACACATCACTCAAAAGTCATACTTGCTGGCTTCTTACCAATCAATACATGTGTCCCATACCATTCCTTGAAGCATTACAAAATGGTGATTTATCCATACCTTTGTTCTACATACAGTAACACTGGAACACTTGTCAACTTCTTCTTCAACATCTAGAGAAAATGCTGACACAAGGAGAAACATCATTCCTAGTCAACTTTGTTAGGGGTGAAACAACAACACTATCTTCACCTTACTAGGATTTGCACAACGTACTTAGTATAATTATCATAATCACAATAAACATTTTAGTCAAACCCCAACTCACTCTTTCTCAACTTGACACATAGCTATTACTACTTCAGCAATCCTAAGGTTTTTTGTGAAGTTGTTAATCATTCCATTGACCATCTCTAAACTACATTGAGATTTTACTACTCAAAACTTGCCACAACTCATAATGACGCAACCTGAGCACTTTGTTCCTCAAGTTCATAAACTTTTTTGATGCATTGGTTAGTCTAAACAACATAACCCTAAACTCACCAAAATCATGCAACTTATGTTATCCACTATGGGTCTTATCCACTAATATCCCGATCTCAAGTCCATATGAAGAAACACTATAGCACCTGTTGTCTAGTCAACCAGCCATCTATCCTTGGAAGTGGTCTTGCCCAACTGTCAAAATCCCATATACAACATCAAAGAATCACTCTCGTTCTTTCCAACAATACTTGGAGGATCTCAACATCAACTCTCCCTCTCTCTCTAAGGAAAAGGAATACTAGAAAAATCATCTGATACAAATATTCAAACTCATGTACCACTAACACACCCTGGATACTAGGATTTGTCGCCTTGGTATCCACTACATGGGCTAAGAGGAACTCACATCTTAATCTCATCCACTTCTTGGACATCATGAACATATAAGAGGAGTCTTCCTAACTCTTAGATGGCTCAAAAAGCATATTAATCATAAACATCATGATTTTGGAATCATATTCCAAAGCATCCACATGCTATATCAAGGTATCCATCTCTAGGATTATAGCGAATCCATGCATACCAATGGCATAAGATCCAATAGATATATGCATCTCCAGAAGGGCAGAACATAAAGGAAACATACTACCCACAACCCATCTACACTATCCCAGGGTTACTAGCAAGGGGTTATCAATTCTATCTTCATCAAGTGGTTACAACTTTTTATGTGTCATTTAACCTTTTTCATCTTGGGTTCCTTGCCATCAACATAGGAATTGTTAAGATTATCATATCTCATTTCTCTTTTCTCGTTAATTATCAATCATTCTTGTACATGTACTCTTGTTTTATCATGTTTTTCAACCACTTATCAAGAGGTAGATCATCATATTTCACATTTTCTTCATTGAACAAGGATCATCTCCCTTAATTTATTCACATGTCATGAAGATTTTACTTTAATAATTTATTACATGCATAGGTTGGCCTGAGATTAACTCAAATTCCACTTTATTCATCTATCATTGTTCTTATTCATATTCATATCATACTTACCACAAGATTTCTCTCCATCTTATGTACATTTTATACCTTGAATCATTTTTATTAGCACAGATTAATCTCTCTTTTACTTCATTATCTTCTTGAATTACAACTTCAAGAACTCCTATTTTACTTATTTGTATTCAGATTCAAGTTTCATGGTGTCATTTTTTTCTCTTATAGTCACCAAACATTTAAGTTTTGATATGTTGTGGTGTAATTATCATCTTTTTTAGGGTAAGATTGAGATATTAGCATCATTACTTTTGATTTTTTATGCTCTTTATATTGTTTCAAAATGACTACTTGATCAGAGTAATCAGAAAGATAACAATCTAAGAGTTCCATGCTTACCTTTTCTTCAATAATTGAATACCTCGCCATGGCATCCAAATACTGAGATTAGGTAGTATGCATCGTGTTTTCATCTCATGTTCCTTACTTAGACATCATCCTAGTCCTAAGTCCTAGTCCCTATAGACTTACAAAACCTAGAGCTCTAATACCAACTTGTGAGAACCTATTATACTAAATTAGATTACTCAAAACACTAAACACAATCAATCATGAATTAAACACATACCTAGAAAAGAGTGTAAATTAAAACTAATTTTAACATCAGCACATGCTGAGAAACATTTGCATTGAAGCTCAACATTTTGCTTTTATTCATAATATGCCAAGAATCTGTTACAATTTGTTCCATGTCCTTAGCCACAAAATATAACACAAGAGAACATTATCCATTTATGCCACATAAACATGCATATACATGCTAGCAAAAACCTGATTCGATTGAAACATCATATATAAACTTTCCGGCCTAGACTTGAGAGTATAGGGACGACTCTAGGACACCTAGACAACTAAACGACCATCTTTAAGGTCCATCACCAAAGCTCCTCCTCACTGCCATGGGTTTGCTTCTACTATTTCCGATCACCTAAATAGTTGTGGTAATTCACGTGGTGAGACTCATGTCCCAACAAGAGATACAACTCTAGGCACTACTTATTGATTACCATAGGTTAAGCAATTAAATAGTTTAAGCAGATTAAACATGAATAATATATAGACTTAGCAGTAATAATGATTAGCAAGATACATAGAGGAGTAGAAAACAATTATCATCATTTGCTAGACTGCCATCCTTTACCTTGTTAACAATATAAGCAGTTCTGTAGTATGTGCATAACTAACATCATAATCAAGATTAGTAGCATACATATCTAACATCATGAATAAGTCTAGTAGCATAAGCATAGCTAACAACATTACCATGTCTAACAGGTTGGGAAGATCTACATCATATGTACAACTAACAACATAAGCACAACTATCTTCATAAGCACGAGTAGCAATATAAGCATATCTAATTACAGAGGCATAGTAGTAATATAAGCATATCTAACAACATGTGATAACTAATTTCATAATCATAGCCAACAATAGTAGTATCTCTATCAACTTAAACATGGCTACTATAAGTACACATCTATAACATGAGCATATCCACAACATATGCATATCTAGTATCTTTTAGTGAACTAAACATCATCTCTATGTAAAGAGAACAAACAAGGGGTATCATACAATGTGAAGTGATGTGTAAAACCCTAAACAAATATTCTATATGGTTGTATTACATCTGTTATTAATGACCTGAGGATTTGAGTCATACCACCCAAATCCAACTAACCACTACTAAGTCATAATCAGTGCCATACAAGACCTATGGAAGAGTTGGACTCCATGATCTCACCCACAACTCCCGGTAAGTACAAGAGACAACACAATGACATATTGTAAAACTAAAAAATAGTGAGATATAGTCCTCCAACTAGCTGACCTTTGTACATGTATCGGCACTAGAGAATAGTTCATGCATGGTTGTTCTATAAGAGGCATCCTACAATTATATTGCTGCCTTTCACTCGACACAATATCACAATTTTTGAGGCATGACCACAACCTACAATTGTGGATGCAAGGAGGTACTCAACTTGCTCCCCCGCTTATTCAAAAATATGCACTCCCAACTTCCCATAGGATTTGGTCATTTCACCATCCATCATATTCTAACACTGGAATGGATATATGGCATATGACAACTACATGATTAGAGTTTCACTTAATTATTTATCACCAATTGGGTGAATTGAGGCTGCATCAGACAAGTGGACATATAAACCCTAATTCACTTGTAGCAAGCATTGCTATAACAACTTCTAAAGATATAAAATGTGTATGACATAATTTCCCATCTCAACATCACAAGTTACTATTCACTTTCCATTTAGGAGACCATACTCATCATTACAATATCACCACATGATATAAATCCTTATCACATTATCCCAGGGTATCAACCCTTGTCAATCATAATAGGATTATACCTCATTCAGGGCTCAAACGTGCTCAAAGGTCATTAAGACCATCACATCATTCCCTCCAAGTTCATTATTATCTTTCCATGCCTTATAACAAGGCTTCAATAAACATCACCACACATGTGATACACAAGCTCAACATGATATTGCATTAAAGAACTATAAGATGTTCACAAGATAAAATTGCATGGTTATCCTAGCAATTAAGAGCATTCCTTTATTATATCAACATATAAGGAAGCTAGATATGATTGGATGTCATCACCCTTATAGTGTACAAGTTCAACATAAGAAAGCATAGATCATAAAGCAATGATGACCACCAATTAACACATTAGAGTTACAATTAATCATTAGGAAGGATATTCCATCATTATATCAATCATTCAAGAAAGGATAACATAACTGACCACTATCATCCATTTGCATTAGGGTTAGTTTGACAACATAGGTTACAATAAAGTTATAGTTCAACACTCATACAAAAACCCTAACCCATGGAATCCCCATCATACCATGGATGGACAAGGTGAAGCATCACCGTCTAATCCCATACTATCCTCAAGTATGGATCTGTGCATAACACAAGGTTTTAACCATCACTTATAACATACTAGGGTTTCAACAACAATAAGAAAGTACTCCTTAATCTATTAACAATCCAAGTAGGTTTGTTCATAATCAATTACCATCACTTGGTTACATTAGGGTTAGGTGTGACAAGTTATGCTTCATTAGGGTTACACATCAACTCATCATGGTTATTATCAATTATGCTCATACGAGTGTGAAGGTAAGACTACATAATTAAGGGCAAACCTCCATCAAATTCAACATCATTAGAACCAAATCATCACACTATAGCTTCACCCAAAACCATTGGATGTTGAAGCATCAAATCCTTCATTGGATTAGGTTCTTTACCCAAAACCATTAGTTGATGTATAGGTCTAACCCTTGAAATCATTTAACTAAGAAATCCATTGGATTAGGGATTAAAAGATTCCTCACATGAGAGCTAGTCTCACCATCAGTTGATGACATCCTTAGGGAACTAAAACCATCGGTTCTTGGACATCTTAATGAGTCCAAAACATATCTAAGGTGTGACCATCAGTTATCACAACAGCTGGAATAAAGTTGTTCCAAAGTAAAAAAGAACCATCATTTTTTATGCCAAGAAAACCATTTCTTAAGCCACCACTTATAAACACCAAAGACCATTGAAACATGGGTCCAAACCATTTCTTAAGCCACCACTTATAAACACCAAAAACCATTGAAACATGGGTCCCTGACCATCAGTTTTCAAGGGGAAAGCATATCCATCAGTTATGATTAAGATAAAGAATCTAAATAGAAGTAACAAGTCCACTATCAGTTGGCATACAAAAGCCAAGCAAAACAACAAGAGAGATAGACCATCTGGTCATATTCTTAGGTGGAAAATCAACCATAGAAACCCTAAGTAACCCATCGTTTAGAACCATTTGAGATGAGAATTAAAGCCACCCACCTTGGAGGAACATAATCATCCATTCTAGTTACTAAAATAAGGCTCAAAATTGAACCAAGTGCCCATCATTGTTTGTCACAAAGACCCAACCATTGGGTGATGAAGCAAAGGGGGAAAATAGTTCTCAACATGTAGAAAGTAGATCAGTATGCTAGGTTTAGGGTAACCATCGAACATTAGAAACCAAAGAAACCTGACCTTTAGTTGTAGAGTACACTAGAGTAATTAAAACAACAACAAAGTAAAGACCATCAGTTGTCCATAAGTGCCAAACCATCGGCCATCAAGTAAAGAAGGCAAACAATTCATTATCACACAGATGGAACAATCTTTTATGACCCCAAAGGTACCATTAGTTCATATTTATGCAAGGCAAAAAGATTATTCTACCTCAGGAAGGTCATCCACATGGTTTCAGGTTCATTTAGAGTTAGAAGAAAATCAAGTAACTGCATTAAAATTGAAACTCTAAGCAACAATATTTTCTATATGCTTAGATCTTCATTTTAGAGAAAGAACCTGGACAAGCAAGCTAGTTGTAAGCAATAAATGTGAGGAGGGTTATAAATTATCACCTCTAGGAAGAATATTAGACTCCAAGCATAAATAAAACTTGAGCAAGTAAGGTAAAGAACCATATATTTAGGTCTGAACTCGGCCAAGTAAGCTTCTTCTTCAAGACAGGGAGTAAATCCTAGGTGAAGGGAGCAAGAAAGAGAAGTTCCTTGACCTTTAAAGCAAACTTTACCATGGAACAACGTGGTTACATCCAAGAAGAAGGTAGGAGGAAGAGGAACATCAAAATAAATGAAGAAGAGAAGGAGATACTTACTAGTTTAGGTCGGATATGGCAAGGGTAGCTCCACAAACCCTAGAAGAGAGTAAAATGAAACCCTAGATGCTTAACCAAGAAGGTCGGCCATCTTTTCTTCCTTGGGCACTCTTCTTCACCAACCAATAGGGAAAGACAAATCTCCTAAAAGAAGGGAAGAAATAAGAGTCTAAAGGTTTCATGTTTTAGCTAAAGTATGGGTACATAAGGCTTATGGATATGGAAAGAAAAAAGCTTGAGGTGTCCTAGTAGCTGTCCATGTGTCCATGGCTAAGAGATTCCATGGCCATCAAAATAGCTATTCCACCATTCATGGAGACTTGCTTAGCGATAATTTGTTGGCTCTCCAGGCCCACCATCAGTCTCAAATCAAAGAAATCACCCCATTGGTTGATATCTCCTAAAGGTAGCTCATCCATAAAGGGGTAAACCCTAAAATACCCTTGAAGAGAAACACCTCCAAACCAAGGTACAAATAGGCACCCCATGTCTCAACAAGCTCAATAATGATATGAAAACATCTAAGAAACATAATTCATTTGACAAATTGCAAGTAAACATCAGATTTGGGTAAATTTTCAAAGAGTCCAAAATGTTCATAAAATTACATAACTTGCTCAAATAGTGCCCAAATTGGGCAAAATTTGAAACTTAATCTTGTAACATGATACCAAAACATATAAAAGGTTTTATTAAGGTTTAAATTACTACATTATGGTAATTAAGCATGTTCAAATGTTTAAGAAAGGTTAGGGGTCTCACATTAAATATAATTTTCTTAGATGTCATATGGCCTCCAGTCAGGCCAGAATGAGATTGCTTTGGAATAAGAGGAGCTTCTTCATCAAAGGTGCACCATATATAAAAGGAAGTCTGAGAATAATCTAAAGGGACAAGGCTCATACTAGTATCAATGATAAATGTTTGACATGAAATTCTTCTTATCATTCCCTACACAATCTAGGTGAAGGACGCGCTCAGCTAGATAGTTCACAAATTCTTCATACCATGGTGTGAACGTGGATACCTTCAACAAGCGGTCATCAGGAAAAGAGTCATTGATGTGGATTGTCTTAGAATCCTGAATATGCAACTGACTGAGGTTATCAACAACATTCTTAGTTCCCTTCCTATCTTTAATTTTTAGATCAAACTCTTACAACAATAGAATCCACTTAATCAGTCTAGGATTTGCATCCTTTTTTGACATTAGGTATCTAATCATAGCATGGTCTATGTAAACTATCACTTGTGAGCCTAACAAATAGGAGCATAACTTGTCAAAGGCATATATGATGATGAGGAGTTCTTTTTTGGTTGTTGGGTAGTTATTATATGTGTCATATAACATCTTGCTTGCATAGTAGATGGTGTGGTGTTTCTTGTCAACACACTACCCTAGAACTACGCCCAAATCATAGTCACTGGTATCATACATGATCTCAAAAGGAAGAGACCAATATGAGGCACGAAGGATTGGATTTGTGATGACAAATCCCTTTAGAGTGTTGAAGCTCTTCATACAATCAAAGTCAAAGTTGAAGTCCACATCCTTTTGGAGAAGATTTGTAAAAGGCTTGGTGATTTTGCTGAAGTCATGAGTGAACCTCCTATGGAGTCCATCATGTCCAAGGAACACCCAGACTTCTTTGACATTATATGGAGGATATATCTTGGTGATTACTTATATATTTTATTTTTCCAACTTTGATGCCTCTAGAGCTAACACAATGTTATAGGACAATGCTCACTTTTACCATGAAGTGGCTTCTTCCCAATTCAACACTAAATGTTCTTCTTCACAATGTTCAAGGACTAGGAAAAGATGGTGTAGGCATGGAATCTCCATAGACTAAGAATTCATCCATGAACATTTCCATTATGGTTTCAATGAGGCTAGAGAACATAGAAAACATGCAACACCAGAAAGTAACATGTGCATTGCATAATCTGAATGACATAAAATAGAAATCATATATGCCAAAGGGACACATGAAGGTGGGCTTCCCTTGATTGCTGGGGTGGATGGATATCCAGTAGAAGCTACAGTTCCCATCATGGTAACAAAATAACTCCTAGTGTACCAGTCACTCCAAGATCTGATTATAAAAAGGAAGTGGGAAGTGGTCCTTTTGAGTCACATTGTTGAGCTTGCAAGAGTCTATGCACATGCACCATCCGGTAACAATGTGGGTAGGGATGAGCTTCTTCTTCTAATTTAGGAATTTGGATTAAAACCTTATAAATTATCATAAAATGAATCTCAAACCTTCCATGAATTGAAGCTCAAACCTTATAAATTGCCACAAGAAAAAGAAGCGAGACCTCCATTTCCTACACTCCTCTCATGAAAAAAAACTCAAACTTGCCTTGAAAACCACAAATACAGATCAAAACCTTATAAATTATCATAAAATTAATAAAAACCTAAATGTAAGTTAGTTCTAAGCTAAAATCTTGGGAATGAATGCAAAACTAGATTTAAAATACAACAAAAATTAGGATGAATATGCATTCATCACCCCACTTGCAAGGAGAAATTGTAACATCCCAAATTTTCATGACAAACATGCCACATTGTACATTAATATGCAACATAATTAAGTAAATGAATGATTCATGTGGACAATAATGTGACTACAATGTGATAATAATTGAATGCTTGATATAAATGGATATAACTAGTATCATTTATACAATTCCAAATCATTGTAATGGATATTATTAACTTAATGAGTATGCTACTATAATTTGAGTAAAACAATGGCACATAACTTTGATGGAGGTAACATGATGATAATTGGATTCGGAATCATAGATACCAATAATTAATGTGATGCATAATAATTAATACCAAGATAATTGTATTAAACCTTGACCATAGTAAAACTCATAAAAGATAATCCTAAAAGTTGAATATAATTAGAAAATCAGATTCCTTGGGTCCTGATTATCTAGGATACCAATTTTCAATCCAATTGGATAATCCTAGAATCCCAATCTAAGTGGGAAAGAAAATAAATTAAAATGCAAAAATGAACCCTCCCACTTTGATTCTAATTAGACTTTTATATCTAATGTACAACATGTGGCCCTTTTATAGAGTCGACCTTGGGTGAGTATCTCAAACTCATATCCATTCTTGAATTGGGGACTCATGTTTTCCGCCTGACCTTATCCAACTAAGACTACAACATGGAATGACACCCCTATCTCCCTGGTCTATGTCGATCATTTCTATGCACTGATAGCTAAATACTTTTACTTTCCTCAGTTTTGTCTTGCATCCAGACCACCCAAAAGCCCCACATATCACAGGCTTGACCTTCAAATCACTACTATGCCATCCTACCCTATACCACATGCTCTAGATGTTTATCCTAGAGATATCCACCATCGATACAACTCTTGAGGGTGAACATTGCCTCGTAAGGGACTTGCAAATATAGGGGTGCATTCAAATCCATTGACTCATGTAAGAATCACATTTCCCTCTCTACCCCCTTTGTTACTATATCAAAGACCTCAGAGTCAATTTATGCTTTTCCCCCACACCCTTCCATGCCTTTGCTTCCTACAACCTCTGTTGATGCTCCCAAGTTATTTCTATTCTCGTGGACATCTATGGAATACCTCAAGATTGAGATATGATCATTGGTTTTACCTCCTCTATTCCTCCTCTATCCAACCTGGATGGCTTGGTGTTTTGCAGCACTAAACCGCCGTGAGACCCAAGTTTGGGCTTACTAGGTCTGGTAGATGATGAGGATGGTGCTTAGCACCTTAGTTGCTAACTAAGAAGAGGGGAATTGTGTTTTGAATCTCAGATCTCCATTTTTCTTCTCACCTTTCTTCCTTAATCAAAGCAAGAACAAACTCAACAATGTTTCTTCAAATTTACCCTTGATCTATGAACACATTTTTCATTCATCCATGGGTATTTCCGATATTATCCCCTATTTTTGATATAAAAAACACTTTGGATTTTGGCACATTTACCCTTGCTAAATTGATTTCATGTAACATGTGTAGCATGTTTCTTGGTACATTCATCTATTATTTACATGATTGCATTTTCATATGATTAAATGTTGCGCCTATGTTTTCTTGAGTTTTGATTGGCCTATCTTCAAAAACTCAAAACAAATCAACCCTTTATCAGGAAACTACATAAAAAATCATGGGAAAGGTTTTTTGAATAACAAATTCGAATATGTAAGTTTTAGAATTTGTTTTTCCCTAGAAAAAACCGTAGTTTTCTAAGAATTAGTATTAGGGTTTATGAAATACAAATTGATATGGAATATGCTATTATAGGGTAAATACGGTTCATCCAACCCAAAAACATGATTATGATTTCTTGAACATAAGAAGAGAAACTAGGATCTTCTCTAAGAGATAGGTAAGTGGTCCAAGCACTTTGAACATAAGTATTGGTTGCTTGTTTATATGTATGTACAATGTAGTAAGTGGTCCAAGCACTTTGAACATAAGTATTGGTTGCTTGTTTATATGTATATACAATGTACATGAAGTATATGAATGAATTATGTATAGTTTCAAATTTCTTATGAAAGAGAAAGCCGATCGATCTATAAATGAATTGAATACCATGTTTCTTTTCAATACTTATTGTATCACATCTCATGCACATTAAGAGTAAAGTTGAGAATAAGATATAACAACATGTTAAGAGTTTTCAAGAGAAAGAAAATGATAAAAATAACTTATATAAGATCCTCACTTAGACGCTCCTAAGAGAAAACTAAGAGGCACTTTGGTGCAACCTAAATGGTACTTGGTGCATAAAAGAAGAGGCATATCAGTGCAAAACCCAAGGATTCTTATATAGGTCAAGATAAAAGAAACAATCTAAAATTTAATGTGTCTTTTTTTGAGAACAACCATCTTTCTATATTCAAAAGGGAGTACAACCCTCTCCTATAAATAGGAGGGGAAACAATAAGAAGCACACAACAAACTCTAATGGGTGTATTATCCTTAGGCCCATATTACATCCGACTTAAGTGAAAAGAAAAATAAAATTAAAGGAAATACAACAACTAAAGATATATATATATATATATATATATATATATATATATCAATACTCCCCATGAAGATGGAATATAGATATCCATCATGCTAACTTGTAGCATAGCTCTACAACTCTCTTTCTAGAAAGATGCTTTGTAAAAATATCTACAGTTTTCTCATGTGTAGGCAGAAAAGGGGTAGTGATCTTCTTAGTCAGTACAACAACTCAGAGAAAATGGTAAGCCATCTCAATATGCTTGGTCCTTCCATGAAAGATAGGATTACTAGAAATAAAGGTATCAAGATGATTATAACTGAACATTGGAATAACACGATCGATGGGAAACTCAAAGTTAGACATAATGGATTTGATCCATAATAGCTCACAAGTAATATGTGCCATTGCACGATACTCAGATTCTTCACATGATCTGGCAACAACATTTTACATCTTACTTCTCTAGGTAACCAACTTACCCCCTACAAAGGTACGTTAACTAGAGGTGAATCTCCTATTAGATTTATACCCAACATAATCAACATCAAAATATCTAGTCACATCTAGCTTCCTATTTATTTTATTAAACAAACAATTCCTATCCATGTGCATTCTTAAAATATATTAAGTCTCGGCCTACAATGTCCCAGTGAAATTGCCTAGGACAATCCATCAATTGGCTAAGAACACCAACAAAAAATCATATATCTGGTCTAGTAACAATAAGATATAAAAGTTTTCCAACTAACCGGTATGGCTAAATTTATCTATTAAGGGCTGAGTAGATTCTACCCATATATCATGAGCTTGATCCATAGGGGAGACTGTAGGCCCACAACCAAGCATTCTTGTTTCTATAAGTAAGTCCAGAGTATAGTTTCTGTGTGATAAAGATACAACATCCTTGTCATGTGCTACCTCAATGCTAAGAAAATGCCATAGATGCCCAAGGTCTTTGGTTACAAGATGCTTCATAAGATATTTCTTTGTAGTAACAATTCCTACAACATTGATGCCGAATAGGATGATATCATCCACATAAACAAAAAGAACACCAATGCCAAAAGTAGGGGTTTTAATAAAAACAGAGTGGTCACATTGAGACTGTATGAAGCCAAATTTGTGCAGTACAAGGGATAACTTGTCAAAACATGCTTGAGGACTCTATTTGAGGCCATAAACAACTTTCCTTAGAAGACATACTTTCCCAAAGCACCCCCTGAGCAACATAACCCGAAGGTTGTGCTAAATCTCCATATTGAAAGGTGTTCTTAACTTCTAGTTGATGTAAGTGCCATCCTTTATTAATAGAAATAGAAACCAAATGTAGACAAAATTAAGATGAGCAACTAGAATAAAGATTTCAAAGTAACTAATCCCAACTTCTTGTATGTATCCTTCAGAAACATGTCTGGCGTTAAGGCGTTCAAACTATCCCATCATGCAAATATTTTAAATGTTAACCCATTGACAAGCAAAAAGTTTACTACCTATAGCGAGATCAATAAGGTCCCACGTCTGACGAGAGTGAAGTGCATCCTATTGGTAAGGTATGCCCAAAGTGCCAATCATGTGATGATCGATCTGCCATAAACCATAGAGGATTTGATTAATACTCATAAAGGCAAGCTTCCAATTCATTCTATTTCACTCAGCTATGAGACAATGAGGATATATTATGAATGTCTAAAGAATGACAATACTTAATTATGTATGTCTTCAAGTACGTGACTTGGAGGATGAGAACATACACATTTTAAGAGTATGTACGTTTTTATTATGTCCCTAGTCAGTTATTACTATGTAAGGTAGATAGACACCAATAACACTGAAGACTAGAGTGTGGGTTGGTTGATTACAGAATCTCATTAGTCATGATATGGCAATATCAAACCAAGAACATAGATACATGTTAGGGAATAGTGTATCAGATAGACCCACCTTGAGAGTGACACATGGAAACCATCATTGGTGGTCATAGTCATCTCTCATAGTGAAGGTAGTGATTGTGATTCTTAGAACTAAAATTACTGCACTCGTCGCATGTCGTTGGGTACACTTTGACATCATCAAATGCAGTCTTGAAATATGGGTTGTTGTAGTGGTGATGATTGGGTGACTTTGACACATGGGGATAGACTGTGAGTGATAGAGATGGGATTTTCCCCTCCTATTGGAGTATGATATCCTGGCCACTTGATAAGCGAGACTGAGAAATGCATGCACTTGCACATATGAATCAATATATGATATTGAGGCCACATTATCACAGACAGCCTGCTATTAGTTCAAGGAACATAGATTGAATGTTGAGAGGATGACGATTCCATGCATTGAGTTGATCCTAGATATCAGAGACAAAGAAATTATACAATCACTCCAACACCTTACACAAATTGTAGGTTGAAGTTGTTTTCCAACTTTCCATTTACTTGGGCAACATTGATGCGCAACTAGGCACACCTCTCTACTTGTGATGTCATAAGTTAGTTATGGACGTTCACTACCAATGTGATATGGGACCTATAGGGTCACACACATAGGAACTCATCTAGATGAGGACTTTGACCTTTGAATGATGATTGGAGTAATCACTAAAGTGTTTAGGTACTCAATTAATGCAATAGATTAACCATTTGGACATGATAGAAGAGCATCTCAAGTGTTGAGATGGCCATTTAGAGAGAGAGCCTGATCAAAATTCAAATTGACTAATTTCTTCCCAAACTAAGGTGTGAACCGACCAATTCATTCCGATAAACTAATCAGCTCAACTCAACTCACCAGATAGCTGTATGGGTAAGCATGACGGCCATCTTGCATGTGTGAGATGGCTCAGTTGGGGCCGAACAAAGGTTCTAGAAGTTTCCCAAACTCATTTTGATTGCATAATACTTGTGGTGGAAGGAATTAATGTTTAACATTAATTGGAATCAAATTGCCAATTTCGTATGTGATTGGGAAACTACAAAATGCTCATCTCATAGTACTAAACAACCGTCTAGTGTACCATACGACCGTCTAGGTCACCATACGACTGTCTCGTGGTTCACATGTTGCAAAAATTCAAGATCTTCTGGTCCCTTCTACTCCTGCTCAAATCCCCTACTGACTGGGAACTGTGGTCCTAACCCCGTCTATAAATAGAGGGGTACTGGGGGCTTCCTAGAGCACAAAAATATAATTGAGAATCATTTGCTCTAACAATTTTTGTCCTCTCTGATTGTGGTAACTGAGAGAGCCCAATCAAGTAATAACTGACAAGGGAGGGATAGCAACGGGAGAGAACAATTGAGAATCATTGTTGTGGGAGAGAAAGTTAGTGATTAGTATGACAATGGGAGGGACAACTTCTTCCTGTCTGTTCTAGTTAAACGGCAAGAGTTCTAGTTGGTCCGTGTGGACTACTCTAGAGGCATGAGTCCTTTGGCTACTGCTAGGAGAGCAAAGTCTGCTTGCAGTCCATGGCGAGGCCACATGAGTTGCTACAAAAGCTATTTTGTTTGTCGTTCATGGTGAAGACCAGGAGCTACACAACCATCATCCAAAAGCAACTAGAAAATAGTTATTTTGAAGCAAGTTGTTGTCGCTAGAATTTCTCCAGGACCAGGTATAACTTGTTTCATATTAGTTGACACGATCTTACTGTTATGGGAATATGGATAGATAAATTCTTATTTTCATTGCTATACTCTATGCTCATATTTTCCAACAATAGTATCAGAACCATATCAATTTACTATGTTCTAGAATAATCGATATGATCAAATTTTTGGTTTAATAGTTAACTTATTGCATATGATGTGAATACTTCAACTATCTCAGATGCATATCTGACAAAAGACCACATAATCCCAAATTAATACACACACAAATATATATATATATATATATATATAGGCCATTCATTCACTACCTGTGCGGGTAACTAACCTTAGTTACCCGTGGATCTATTTTATAATAAGACAAACAACATTTATAATGAGATGCCAAATTTGTAATTAAATAATCATTTTCTATTACAGTGTAAACTACTATCATAAATATCATTTTTGCTATAATCAGACGTGTAATACAAAATGAGTATTTCTATTACAAATTTGGTCATCTCATTACAAATGTTGTCTGTCTCATTACAAGTAGGTACCTTTCTATTACAAAATAGATCCATAGATAACTAAAATTAGTTACCCATGTGGGTAATGAATGGAGAGGTGGAGGCTAACTACTGGAATCCCTCAGAGTGAAGAAGGAGTCACCAAACTACCATTGCAATTTGTCAAAGAGACTGGGGAGGCCTATTTCTCTGGGGAGGGGGTGTGTCACATCCCAATTTGTGAATAAAATAAGTTTAAGGTCCTTAGTGAAACTTTTCTACTTTTATTTCTCAAGATCCTAAGAATTTATGCAAATTATCAAATATAATGAAATATTCCACCCTACTTTGAATTTTGGTTCAAAAATAAACTCACTAAGGAAATGATATTTGCTTTTAATTCATATACAAGATAATCACCAATATGATTTTTACAAAAAAAGGTAGTTAAAACCTAAATATGATCATATAGAAAGATTCTATACCCTTTAACTAACCTGTGGTCGAAATTTGAGTTCATTTGGACATTGTTTGACCCCCCCCAATGAATTTAGAAACTTTCAATGTCGTTTGAACCCTAAATAACATGTTAATTGAATAAGTTGATTTGATTCCATATGGCTCAGCCATTTAATGTCCCGCTCGGCTATGGTTTATATGTCACACACTTCTGAAATATTTCATAATCATTCTGAACCATTGGATGCCCATTTGATGCCTCTGAACTTGTCTCCTACCTCAAATAGGAGACCGAGAACAGGCTGGGCGGCCTGTGTTTCCTTCGCTGACCCAGTTCTCTTGCCACATGTCTCCTTTTCTCGAGATATCGCCACCAATGAACTCGAAACCCTCACACAGACCTAGCAATCCTAGGTTTGAGGGGACTCTGTGCCCTAACTAAGAAACACCCAATAAGGCTAAACTCCTCTCACCGCCATCTTTTCACAGAGGAATCCCCAACCAACAAAACATATATATAGTGGATTCTTATCGACCGCTAGCCTCAGGGAAGTACTCCTCTCCTGCCAATTTCACCTCTTTCCCTCCGTGTCATCTCGACAACCTCGACCTGTATCTCCAGAAGCCACTGCTTGGGTCTCGAGGCTCCGGTCACCCCGACCCAATTAGACCGACAGTAAGCATCCATGACTCTCCATCTTTCTTTTCCTTAAATCTATTTGTGTTTCGATGGTCCCAATCTTTGTACCCTATAGAAGATTTGATCTACACACTGATGAGTTATAGTCTCAACTCTTTCGTGCTTCCCCAACCAAGTAGGCTCTCGAGTCACCTTCTTCAATTTTCGAAGACCCTTCTCTGATCTTTAGTTTGTGGTCTTATGCCCTAGTTTGGGGGTTCCATACTCTGGTCATCTCCGCCTATTTTCCCTCTGGTGTTCATCGTCTGGATCTTCTAGGGGCACATTAGCCATGGAAGTAGTTGCCTTGTCTTCACCTCTCTCCATTAGATGTTTCCCCTGACTTTTGGGCACTTGGATGCTCTGTTTACCTGTGGTTTCGAACCCAATGTTTGATGCTCTGCTTCTCACGATCAGAGGCTAGGAATCAGTGTGTTCCTAGCACTGTAGGTCGTGAGTCTTGGATTGCCATGTTCAACAAAGCCTCAGGTCTTACGGGGGATGGTCTGTTTGGTGAGATTTGTCTCTCTTCACGAGTTGGGATGGTGATCTGGTGCTTCAGGGAGCCTGGTCACACCATGACCAAGGCTCAAAGAAGTAGGGTGTGGCTTTACATGTCTGCCCTTAGGGTTTTAATTAATCTGTCATGCAATACTTAGGGTGTGTTGGGGTTTATGTTTGTTGGATACGGGTCCCAGACCCACGTGGATTTTTTATGATTTCTAATTGGTCTATTGTTTATAAATTCATAACAAATCAACCGCTTATCAGAAAAATACACAAAAATAGTCATCAGAAAGGTTTTTTTGACAAGGAACCCAATTTCAGTGTCTTCAAACCCTAGTTCTAGAAGATCATATCTTGTTTCCGTAAAAGGCTTAAATTAGGGTTTAGTGTGTATTAATGAGGTTGATTAATATAAATCATACAATTTCAAGAATATAGGAGTGAATCAGAATCAGGGAGAATGAATTAGGGTTTGGTCCAATAAAGGTAAGTGGGTGCATGCACTTTGAGTATTTAAGTAATGGTTTTCAATCACATTAAGATTATTGTATCGTGATGATCAAGTTAAACCATGTGATAGCTATGCATTCAATTTTCAGAAAAACCTTGAATTAATGTACCCCAAAAGTTATTATATGATGCCTATACTTTTAAGTTTTATGTTCAAGCACTTATGTCATGATCAAATGAAATTCAATTAAAGTGAAGAACTGCCAAGTTATTGATTAATCATGTAATTGATTACATTATTTTGTCCTTATCATGTTAATGTTGAGCCCTCGGGCCTTATGAGTTCAAATGGAACATTATGGCACTTATGTGAAATTCATGAGTTCAAATGGAACAGTAGGGCACTTAGGTGCAAATCATGAGCTCAAGTGGAGCATAGTTATGACACGTTTGTGCAAATCATGAGTTCAAATGGAACATCAGTTGAGACTACATGCCTTATGAGCACAGTTGGTACACAAGAATAAAAGGCATTATAATTAACCTTTAAGAGAATATTATGTGGAATCAAGTTTTAATGTTCAATTACTTTTATAACTTTTCTTATTGCCCAATTATTATGATATTATAACAATACTCAATGTCGCTTACTCTAACATGTTTTCTATTTTGAATGCATGGCTGGGGAAGCGATATCCATAGGAGGAGAGAATAAGCAAGGAGCTTAAGCGAGGAACATACATCTCGAGGAAAGACTAAGAAGCTTGACCTGGTGGGGTGCCAACTATCATATGGCATTTACATTTAGTTTTTCAATTAGTACTGAGACTATGTACTAGTTTAGTTTAGTTTAAAGTTTTAGTTTTATGTTGTGGAACTTGAGACATGAGAATTGCAAATTATGTATCCTATGTTGGTTTAATTAAACTTTATTTTTATGCAATGATAGTCATGTTTGTGACATCACAATGAGATGTATGCTTCCCCTTAATTTGTGAAATTGGGGTGTTATAGGGTGGGAATAGATTATAGACTGGAACACCTTTAGAGAGTGTATATATATGTATATATATATATATATATATATATATATATATATATATATATATATATATATATATATATATATATATATATATATATATAGGGTATATCTTCGCTACCCATGCGGGTAACTAAGATTCGCTACCCGTGCATCAATTTTGTAATGGGATGACACATATATGTAATGAGACAACCAAATTTGTAACGAGACAACCAAAATTGTAATACAAAAACTCGTTTTGTATTACAGCGTTGTTACAGTACTAAATATATATTTATTACTGTAACAGCGCTGTAATACAAAATGAGTCTTTGTATTACAATTTCAGTCGTATCATTACAAATTTGGACTGTCTCATTACAAATGCATACCTTTCCATTACAAAACTGATGCACGGTAGCGAATCTTAGTTACCTGCACGAGCAGCGAAGATATACCCATATATATATATATATATATATATATATATATAGGGTATATATTCACTACCTGTGTGGGTAACTAACTTTAGTTACCCGTGGATCTATTTTGTAATAAAAAGGTACTTCTTTGTAATGAGACAAACAATGTTTGTAATGAGAAGACTAAATTTGTAATACAAATACTCATTTTGTATTACACGTCTGATTACAGTAAAAATGATATTTATGACAACATTTGATGCTGTAATACAAAACGAGTGTTTATATTACAAATTTGGTCGTCTCATTACAACGTTGTCTATCTCATTACAAATAAGTACATTTCAATTCCAAAATAGATCTATGGGTAACCAAAGTTAGTTACCCATGTGGGTAGTGAATGTATATATACAACAAAATATATATAATACACATCAAATATATATATATATATATATATATATATAATCATATTTTTGAATCTGCTGTTGCAAATGTAACTATCTATGCATGAAAAGTAACAGTTTGCAAGGTAAAGTGACCCTCTACATGTGAAAACTAAGAAACTCTAAAAAGTAACCTAAATAGTGGGTAGGTAGCTACCCGTGCGGGTATTGAATATGGACCCATATATATGTGTGTGTCTATATATATATATATATATATATATAGAGAGAGAGAGAGAGAGAGAGAGAGAGAGAGAGAGAGAAAGAGAGAGAGAGAGAGTTAGGCTAGAATACACTCAAGTAGTTTTTCACGATATAATATTTTTTTCAAAAATCTAATCCGTTGATCTTCTTAAACATGTTGTGAATACCTCATACACAAAATTTGAGCACATTTGGACATTTATATGTCATGTTATAAACATGTTGTGAATACCTCGTACACGTCGACCTAAAAGTGGTTTTGATGGTGGATGCGTAGTGTGGTTATGGCCAATACCCAATATTTATGTGTGGTTGGATGGTTTGTTTTATCTCAGTCTATGTACTGAACCTCTACCTCCCTCTTCCATTTATAAAGTTAATTCTTTCCTATGTTTTCTCACCTTAAATGTAACTTGAGGTTTCTCTATACCATGTAATAGTTTAATAACAATAGGATAGTTTTTTTTCTTGGAATGATTAAGAAGATGATCATCGCCGGGTGAGACGACCCGTTCGTGAGACAAGCTGACCATCTATAGGACCATAGAGGACAGAAAGATGGGACCAAATGATCTCCTGGTGGACCCAACTGACCGATTGAAAGGAGTCCAAACATCTGTTGGAAGGGAGGCCAGACGACCGTCCTAAAATGCCCAACTCGCCATTTGGAAGGTGTCCAAGAAATGGTTTGATAGGAGGACCAATCGACCGGCCAAGAGGCGAGACGATCGGTTCAAGGGTTGAATGGATCTACTTAGATTGGCAAGCACAAATCTACACCAGCAATAGGTTTATACATGTGATGTGATGATTGACCTAGATGGTAGTAATTCCTTGTGGCTCCAATGAATTACAGTTAGACATGGCCATAACCATCACTTTTTTTTTTATATTGCATGTTTACATTGTGCGGTATAGCATGTA
The DNA here is from genome assembly GCA_963693085.1 of Alisma plantago-aquatica. Classification (NCBI taxonomy): domain Eukaryota; kingdom Viridiplantae; phylum Streptophyta; class Magnoliopsida; order Alismatales; family Alismataceae; genus Alisma; species Alisma plantago-aquatica. The sequence goes on along the minus strand of OY856409.1, from coordinate 78,052,602 downwards.
TATGATACATACTGTATATGTTGTGATTGGATACAATATATGTATATATATGTGATGTATATAAAATCCCTCAAATCAAACATATTAAGTATAAGATGGTTTCCAATAGCAATACGCATGAAAAACTTTTCGACTAAGTGTAGGTTATGCTAAAGCGTGGTGTGTCGTCTACCTTATGGAAGTGTGATGGTAGTAATGTAGGTTCTGCTAAAGTGGGGTGCATTATTATCATATTGTCTATTGGATCAGGCTTAAATGGTGATTCTTAGACAGTCTAAGCCCATAAGTATGTAGATGATTATGGCAAGGAGTTGTGCATATCGTTTATCAAAGAGTTGCATAAGATGCAATTGGCAGATGTTGCCTACCTGAATAATCAAATTGTGGGCGATGGACCAAAGATGACTCATGATTTGATGAAATATGGATCTTGTCTCATTAGAAAATTGATTCACTACAATTTTTCGAATTGATACTTGAGGGTTGTCAATTTGAAAAAATAATGAGAATGATAATGAAGTAAAGACCTAATTATTATCGCCCAAAATTAATCAAATCAAATCAAAAATGAGTTTTTGAAAAAAAATACAAATTCTTTTGTAGAATCAAATGGCAACAAACAACAATCACTTTTCCCTGTGATCGGTCCTTGAGAAGGACAAAATATCCGGGAACAACTTCTATGATTGGTTCAGGTGTTGAGAATCATTCTCAAACAGGAGCTAAAGTTCTATGTTCTGAAGGTGCCAAAACTAGAGGAACTGATAACCTCCCATTTTGGGATGTTATCTTACTAATTTGTCTTATTTTTCCATACTATTTCTTAGATAAATTATATAGAATACTTAACTTTATACTTTATTGTTAATATACCAATAGACTAACATTTCTCCCTTTTCTTCTTATAGAAAAACACAAAAAAATTGCAAAAGAACTCAACCGATCCCAAGACTGTGAAGAACCCCAAACAGTTTCCAAACCGTGAAGAGCTCAAACGGTCTCCAAACGGTCCTAAGACCGTATGAAGACCAACTGGTCTAAAGACTGAATGAAAGCCAAATGGTCCCAAAACCGACCAATCTTCAAACGGTCCCAAGATCGACCAAGCTTCAAACAATCTCAAGACCGAGTAAACCTCAAATGGTCTCTAGACCAAACGAGTCTCATCAGCCCCAAAATCAAGCGTGGATCCAAACGGTCTCCAAACCATTTATGATCCAAACGGTCTCCAAACCATTCGAGGATCGAAACAGTCTTCATCCCGTTCAGGATCCACACGATCTCTAAACCATTCCAGATCCAAACGGTCTCCAAACCATTTAAAATCCAGAACGGTCCCAAGACCGTTCAAGACTCCTTGGAAGCCTATAAATAGGACCAAAGGGGTCCCCATTTGGCATCAGATCTTTTGACGCACAAAGGCTGACCCAACTATTCTAGAGCTATTTCAACCTTCATCCATTGCCCCAAGGCTATTGGTCTGAGATCCACACTCCATCCTCAAGATTCTTTCTCTCTCATCAACATAGAAGGTGGGAAGTCGAGGATCCATCACCAAGGCAACCATATGGTGTGAAGACATTTGCTCTCTACTCCAAGGGGTCGACCTTCCTCCCTCCTGCATGGAGATGATGTTTTCCTTCTCTCTTCCTTCCTCCTTCTTTGTCCTTGCCATGAGCGAGTAGTTTGATAAACTAGGGTGCGGGGAGTAGCCCCGCTACCCATGTTTTCTTTCTATGCATTGTAATTCATGAGTTTGCAATAGAGAAATACTATCTTTTCAGTTCAACATCAATCTTTTAATGAATGCTAGTTGCTTGATCACCAACTTGTGTTATCTATTATCTACTAGTGTGAATTGTCTACGTTTGTACTTTTAGATTCGAATATCATCTGCATGTTGGTCCCTGATGTATGTAGTCACCATACATTTGTTCGGTATCTAGGAGCATTTCTCAAGGAGTGGAGTAAACTCACCTCTATCATTGTACTTTCATACTATGAAATGGAATCAGTTGACGTATGAAAGTACAACCTTGATAGGTCAAGGAACACACTTTGTAAGGGGAGTGATGCAAAGTAAGTGACCATTCAATTGGGGATGGTTGTTATCACAACACTTCCACATTTCTCATAGTTAGTTATCCGAAAGGAAGCTAAGTCTACAAAGATACTAACTATTTAGACTCTTTTCTTTGCAAGCCATGTTTTTATGATGTATGTTTTGATCCATGTATAGCGGTGGTGAAACTCGATCACATCCTAGTGGTTTCCAAAATATTGTCTTCAAATGTAAATTTACTTTCCTGCCATTTACATTACCTTGCACTTTAGGTTTATCATCCAATCAACTCTTTGATCTAGATATCAACTATTAAGTAGATAAATAGAATTATAACGTTTTTCATCTTGTTAAATCCTTAACAAGACCGTTGTCTCGTGGATTCGACCCTCAACTGTACTATGATAAGACTTCCACGTACCTTAGAATATGTGGGTGGAGATCTTATTATATCACATGCAAGGTTAAACTTAGAGACTTACTATCTCTAGGATTTTTAGTGGTGCACGCAACTCCATGCAAGTGGAAGCTCCATCAGGAACCACCTCAAAATGCACCAAGGGATGACAAGGATGCTTATAAGAAGAATACTAAAGACATCATGGATGCCAAGTGTCCAATGCTATGCTCCATGAACTATGATTTGTAGAGGTAGCATGAGAACATTGATAAAATCAAGATGGTTACACATCTCAAGAACATGTTCCAAGATTAGGCAAGATAAGAAAGATGTGATGTCTCCAAAGTACTATTCAAATGTAATATGGCAAAAAGTGACCCAATAGGTCATCATGTACTCAAGCTCATTAGGTATGTAGAGAACCTAGCTAGAATAGGATTCCCTTTGGGTCAGGATATGGCCACTGACGTGATTCTGCAATCTTTTCCAGAGTCATATAGTCAATTTGTCATGAGCTACAACATGCACGACTTTGACACGTCATTGATAGAGTTGTTGGGCATGTTGAGAACAGCTGAGGGATAGATGAAGAAAGACAAGTCCAAGCCTGTGATGATGATCAACAAGACAAATGTGAAGTCTAAAGATAAATGCAAAGCTAAGAAGAGTTCTAAAGCTATCCAAAAGCCCAAGTCTTGAAATCTCAAGGCAAATGGAGGTGTGAAGAAAATAATAGGCGATTGTCACCATTGTCACCGGCCTAGACATTGGAAAAGAAATTGCCCACTCTGGTTAGAGGAACTAAAGAAGAAGAAGGAAGGAACTGAGACCTCCACTTAGGTGTAAACGTCATAAGATAAATTTGAATACTTCTTCATTTGGTATGTAATACCAAATAAAGATAAGACATACTTGATGTGCATGATCTGACAAGAAGTAAAGGCCTTCATGGAAGGACAATGATGGACAAGGAAGAGCAAGAAGCTTTGGTCTACATTTAAAATGTGTCTTATCCCAATGGGTATTTAATAGAGTTAGTAGAACTGTTATTTCATTATGCCATTAGAAACATTTCGTGTATGCATCTTGTATGACAAGGATGATAAATCAACAAAAGGTTGTTTATGTTTCTATTTCAAAACATATGATCATGCATGACAATGCCCAAACATCTAATGATCTTTGTACGGAAGACTTTGAGATGAATGTTTATCACATAAATACCAAATAATTATAATTTATGACTGAAGACTTTCATTAGCAATAGTCACATTGGATGTACATATAAGAAATGCATGTCTAGAATACATATTGATTTTAATCTAGATTCTCTTGGTTATCAAACCTAAGGAAACATGTAGAGCCATATTTACACACAATGTGACATGACATGCTTCACTAGATGTAGTGGGAGTATAAGCTTTCCATCAGACCTCATACATGTGATGCATGCAGATCTTATGGAATGAATGCTTACTTATACCTCATATTCATTTACTGGTATTATGATGATATGTACTCAGTAAAATGGGAATCTCTTGAAATGTTCAAGGAGATTAGATATGAAGTATGACCTTGATGAAAGTATTAAGAAGCTTTGATAAAATCAAATGTTGAAATACTTTACATCAATATCTTGAGTGCCTTCAAGAGAAAGGACTGTGATAATGTATCATGAGTCAAATCCATCTGAACATGATAATATGTCAGAATGAAGGAATTACCATGATGATTCATGATATGATCATCAACTAATCTAATATTTGAACCCTCATAAATATAATGCTATCACTAAATAATGTACCATCTAAATGGTTCATAAGACATCGTATATAATTTGATTTGGGAATGTCCCAATATGTCTATAGGATTGAAACCTACATTAAGAAAATAGTTTCTTGAAAAAGTTTATCCGCAAACCATAATTGTTGTATGCTATTGTTAATCCCAAACCAATAACAAAAGTGTTTTAATGATAGGATAATTGAGTCCCTAAAGAATCAGTGGGAGTAAAAGTAGTACTCAAAATGTTCAAGGTCAACAAAAATGTACAATGAGAACTAAGAGAATCACAAGTTGTTGTGGAATCTCGAGTTCATAATGTAACACAGAATAAAATAGTTCTAGTAGAATACATCTGAAATTGAGGATTGTGAATTCAACAATTCAAATATGTTGGTCACAACAGGGTGAGCTAACTAATCAACTAGAAAATGTAGAGTACCATAATCTGAGTGAGGCCTCAAGGCCATTATGGGATTCATGTAAGCTAACAAGGTAGGTCCTTGATAGCACCACCTAAAGGGGTAATATTTAAAGGGTGCAATAGGGTCTTGTGGCATAAACCTACATGGGCAACATAAAAGGAAAAATTGGTTGAATGAGTTTTTCAAATCAGTTCATGTTGTTGAACATGATTAGAAATTCCTTTACCAATTGTCATGCTTGTTGTTATAGTTAAAATAGACTAAGAGATTTGGCATATGAAGATAAAACTGAATTCCTTAAAGGGAATGCACCAAAGGATGTATACATGAATTAACCTAAAAGGTTTTATAACTTCAAGAATGCAAATAAAGTCTATAAACTACAAAGTTCAATCTGGGATTGAAACAAGCATTAGAGATGGCATCTTTTGACTTTGAAAAGACAGTCAAAGAGTTTGACTTGAATCAAGATAAAAGATGAAATATGTGATTACAAAAGATTTAGTTGGAGCATATATGAATATTCCACATATGATGAGGAATAACATCTCAATATTGTGAATATTGAGATCTGGCATTGAAAACCATTCAGAAGAGAAGGATTAAGTGAAACATCTAATGAGATATGGATCGAGATCTATAGAGATAGTTCTTGAATGTTTTATAATAGAAGTTTGAGCACATACAATAGCAATGTGTTGAAGGAGTTCAACATTGAAGTATTCAATGAGAGAGAATCCAAATTCGTCACTCATGAACCATAAGTTCCAATTCTTGTAAAGAATGGAAATGACATGATTAAGATGCCATAGGATATAGCAATGGATCTATCATGATTGCTATAAATGTACTCATCCCATATAATATTGTATGTATTGGACATGACAAGATGATTACAATAAGAGTTATTGGAATCTCACTAAAGGTATCCATTAGTACTTGAGAAGTACTTATAGTTAGATCGCTAGTCGATAGAGATAGGAATAAAAAGAAGAGTTAGATGTAAAGGGTTACATCGATGCAAGCTTCCATAATGACAAAAGTGATTGAAAATAAAATATGTTTGATTTAAAAGAAGAAATGTTGTTAGTTGGAAGTGTTCCAAACTAATAGCCATTAATTCTATTCTTCAATAGAAGTCAAGTGAAACAACCGACACCAAACTGACAATCAAATTAAAGAATGCGGAAGCGATTAGCAGCAGAATTATCAAAAATCACTAAAAATTTAAAACTTTTGTAAAGAGATCTTTGAAAGATAAAAACTCTTGCATAAACAACATGATAGGTCATTTACAAACTGATCCATTGATACATCTCTGTAATAAACACATCTCGAGCATTACAACAAAACCCACCTTGTTAACTGTACAAGGTAAGATACAAAATCTCAAGGCATCATGCCAAAATCCTCAGACCTACTGAATCCTAGGACCTGAGAGTACAGAGACGACATAAGACATGCTATCTATAAGACTTGATAGTCAGTATCTCCACCTGAGATTCACTGCTGCCCCTGATGATGTTGTTGCTGTTGTTGCTCATACTTAAATGGATTCCTTCATTCTTGGCGTCTTCCTAAAAAGTAGAAACCTACGGGAGTGAGACAATTTGAATAATTGTCCCAGCGAGAGTTATAACTCTCCGCTAGAGGCTTTGTTATAGCATATAAGGAATAACAGAAGCAAAGTAACTGAAAATATCAACAGCAGGTTTGGTAATAAGTAAAACAACATTTACTTAAGCAATCACTTCATTAAAGCATATGTAGAACATGTATGCTAGATACTTGAACAGACTATTAAAGTCAACAATGTAACATCAATCATTGTTTATCGTAGTTCAACCTAAGCAGTTATACTATACAACTGATTATATTTTTCAAACATTATTATGCCCTGCGGAGATGAGGTATACCGCTCATACTCCAACCGACCATTTATAAAAATCGCATCGGTACCATACATAGGTCATCAAAAGAGCTGGATTCTTATGATCTCATCTTCCTCAGTCAGTAAGAGGATTTATTTGTAGGACATCTTGTGTCTCTGCTGTAGTAGCTATCCAGGGTATTCTGGAAACTTCGCTATAGAGTTACAATGGATTTCTGAACTCTCATCGTCATCGAAAGATTTCTTGTTTATCTCTCATCGATGCAGTATTAGTAATTTCTTCGGGAGATTTGTGGTACATCACCCGGTATGAATATATAGTGAAGGGTTGAAAGATTAAAGTACATCTACATCAATTCCTACACTAGGACGTAAGGATATTCGCGTCCATATACCCCCATATACTCAAAAGTATATGCTCCAGGAGTTCCCTTAGGAAAACCTGTTTCACCATCATTTGGTCTCTGACAATGATGGATCTATGGTCAGGGCTCTACATGATATGATTATACTTGATTAGTTAGGTACATTCTAGCATTCTTTTAGCATCAAGCATGTTTCCAAGCATTAATCATTAGAACAACAGCTATAAAAGTAGAATACTAAATGTATCAAGTCTAACTCACATCAATTATCAATTGGATATCATTTCTTAACCATTTCATTACTATGATTCAAGAATAGGGTATTCAAACCCTTAATTCATCATAAGCATCTTATTAGAATGGCCTTGATGTTACTCATGGCTCTCACAGCCTATCAATCTTATATGATGTCACTTAACTAGGCAACATGGTATATCACTATTCACAAAGCTAATAACATGCTTCCAATGAATATGATATCATAACCTTTACCTGGATATAATCATCCTTTTATAAGAACTTGCATGGTTAATTCAATTGACAACAATAAACATTTCATTTCCAAATCAGCAATTTATAAAGCAGAATTAACCTTTCAATTCAGGAATAGTACCTTCATGCTTACACTAAGGCTAGGTTCCCTTATTTACATCAATTAGGGTTATTCAATCCCTTTCTTTATGATTGGGAATAATGATTCCTCATGTCATACTTTAATCATGAAGATTCATGCTTAAAAGCATAAGTAGAGTTAGGGTTTACCCCACTCAATTAAGGTTATTGAATCCCTTTGTCTTATAAGGCATAAGAATTCTTATATTGTAATTTGTTCACAGGGTTTCATACTTGAAAGCATAACCCAGGACTAGGGTGAACATACCCCATCCTTCATTAGTTAGGGTTTGTATTCTTTTACTTCAACATAGGGTTATAGAACCTCTTAGCTCTCGAGGCATAAAGATTTCTCATATTACAACTTGTAATTAGGGTTTTATACTCAAAGGCATAACCCTGAATTACTCCATTTATCAGATCACCCTAAATTAGGGTTTACTATTCACGTTACATGTTATTAACCTAGAATTAGGGTTTACTATTCACTTCATAGTGAATTGAGCTCATAGCATCATTATATATGAAAATTATCATCATTGATGCCCTCAAATTAGGTTAAGATTCATTAATCATTATAATTAGGATTTCCATGATCTTACCTTGATGGATCATACCCTAATCATGTACATTCTTACATATTGAAAGTATGTTACTTGATTCTCATTCATATTAGGAGCTTTATCTCTCTTCTTACTACTAGATGATGTTTAAATCACTCTAGGTTAGATTAGGTCAAGTCATCTTTGATTAACATAGATTAAGTCAACCCATTATAATCATTAGGGTTTGCTTGATCAAGGGTTATTATCTACTTGAACCCTTCAAGGGTACCTTGGTAATCTTCTTTAATAATCATAACATGGGTCAATCTACTAATCACTTAACCCCTTAATATCTTTAGGTATCATTAGGGTTTAGATTAAAGAACCATTGAACCATCTAAGCCTTCAAGGCATTAAGCATAAAATGATTCAGGAACATGGTTATTCAAACCCTCAGATTATCATAACACTTGCTACCAAATGACTTATAAGCATCAAGTCATCTAACAACATGACCTTGATTGAAGCAATGTATATACTTTTCACATATCATTACTCTAAAAGCTTATAATTGTTTTCAAGGAATATGACATCATAACTCTTACCTGGCTATGATCACCTCATAATATCAACCTGTATGACTTATACAAATAAGGACATGTATATATAACAATGTCAACACAATACCAAAACTTTTCAATTTCTTTATAGGACACCACGGCCATGCCACCTTGCACGGTCGTGCAAAGTAAGGCTACCACGGCCGTGCTCCCTTGCACAGTCGTGCAAGTTTAGGCTACCACGGCCGTGCTCCCTTACACGATCGTTCTACATAAGATCATTACATGATTCATATTTATATATATATATATGTATTCTAATCTTTCATTCTTTTAACTTGATTAGGTCACATCAACCCTTCAATCAAGTACATGCTACTATGGTTAACATAGTGTATCAAGCTATTAATCCTATAAACAATTAAGAATTCTCCCTTTAATTGGTTCTAATGACTTAGGTATTATTAGGGTTTCAACCTTCATACCTTCATTGATTATCATTACTAATCATTATTGGATCAATAAAACATTCATCATCTTAATTCCCAAAGATTTAATCACATTGGACCTCCATTACATACGATATCAAATTGAATTAGGGTTTCCAATGTTGATTACTTCAATCATTGAATTCATGGAACCAAACATCAATTGGACCTATACTCATACCTCAATTGAGTTTAATAGGTCAATCTTCAACTGATTTGACCCTTAATTAACCCTCAATCGTTCATCAATTAGGGTTTGATTCAATTGAATTAGGGTTTGGAATCGATGATCCTTCAATACTAATCAATGTAAGACTAGTTACTTTGAAACCATAGAACCATCATCCAAATTGGGTATGACCTGACCCCAAATGGTCTTGAGGTCATTCGGATGACCTCCAAACGGTCTTGAGACCATTTCCCATCATATCATCAAAGTCCAAGTCAATCAATTAAGGTTTGAATAATTGGATTGATCACCAAATCAACAATTGATTACACTTTAACTTGGTAACATTGGATCATCAATTGCTTAACCATACTCACACCTAGACCTCCAAACGGTCTTGATACCGTTTGGATGAGTTCCAAACGGTCTTGAGACCATTTGGCTCACCCAACCCTTGGATTCTAATGAAAAATCATTAGGGTTAGAGCTATTGAGTTGATCATGAAATCAGCAATTGATTGCTTTGTAATTTGGTACCTTTGGACCTTCAACTGGTCAACTATACTTGACCCCAGACCTCCAAATGGTCTTGGGTGATCCCCAGACGGTCTTGAGACCGTTTGGGCCAATCAACCCCAAACAATCAACTCAATTCAATGCAAATCCAACACTTAGTCGATTAGGGTTAACACCATATCTTTTGTCCTTAAAACACTTAACCATATCCAACCCTAGACCTCCAAACGGTCTTGTGTGACCTCCAAATGGTCTTGAGACCATTTGGGCAAGAAAACCCAAAAAGTCATATCAATCAAGTTGAAAGTCAGCACTTAATCCAATTAGGGTTTACATAATTGATTAGCCTTCAACTAACGATTCCTTAAGATTTAATCCCTCAAATTTGGAGGGTTATTAACCAACATAATTATGAACAGGAATCCCAAACGGTAAATGCTTGGTCAACGCCGTCAAACAGTCTTGAGACCGTTTGCCCAAAAAGTTCAATTAATCATATTGGAAAATCAGCACTTAATTCAATTCAATTACCTAATTGTTTAGCCTTTAACTCATGATTACTTGGGAGTTAACCTATCAAATTTGGCAGGTCATTAGACCACATCATTAGGAACAGAAATAACAAACGGTTAATGCTTGGTCAATGCACTCAAACGGTCTTGGGACCGTTTGCCCAAAAGGTTCAAGTTAATCAGACTGAAAATCAACATTTAATTCAATTCGATTTGCCTAATTGATTGGCCTTCAACCTACGATTTATTTGGAGTTAACCCCTCAAATCTGGTGGGTCATTAGCCTACATAATTATGAACAGAAATCCCAAACGGTCAATGCTTGGTCAATGCCCTCAAACGGTCTTGGAGACCGTTTTCTCCAACCGACCTTGTGAAACCGTTTGCCCTTCAAACGGTTTTGCAAACCGTTTGCCCCAAACTGTTTGGCCAAAGGGGAGAAAACAAGACCGTTTGATAAAGTAACATTGGTAATCACGCCCATCTTCTTCTACCTCCAGATCAAGGTCTGTTCTTCGTGGTTTTAGTTGCAAGAAAGCAAGGAAGAGTGGGAAAGAAGAAGAACTAAGTACTAATTGCAAGAACAAAGATATGCATAAGAAAGCAAAAGGTTTAGAGTTATAAAACCCGCCTTAGAACCAGCTCTAGAGCTCCAAGCTTCGAAGCTTCAATCCTTTAATGGTGTCTTGAGCTCCACAGGTCGGCCAAGGGTGTTTCTCCAAGGAAAGGTTGGGAAAAGATGGCTAAAAAGAGGAAACAAGTAAGGAAGACCATAAAACCAACCTTGCACCATGAATCCGAGCAAGAAGATGACCAAAGCTTACCTAGAACTCCTTATCCGTCCTCCTCTGCTCCAGAGCTCTGTCCTAAGTCGGTCTAAGCAAGGAGATAAGAAGGGAAGTGAAGGAAACAATCCTTGCTAAGTGAGAAAAGGTGTATATATACTTTGGGTGAAATTCCAACATAAGGACAACTTGTTTCTCCATTTCTCATCTAGGTCCTTCCATTATTCTAAGCCACGTTTCTCCCTTCCATACATAAGAAAAAATCATCTTAAACCCAAGGTCTAAAGGTGAAGAAAGCCAACTTTTTACTAAGTTGCACATATAGAAGGGTTATTAGGCTTATAACTTGGTTATTTAGTTACAAGGGTTATCCTTCTTATTTGTTTATTCAAATGAAGCGCCCCCTTTATCATTTTTACTCTAATTGATGCAAAGAGTCATAAAAGATATTCTAGAAGGTATATTTTACATGTTGCTCCCCATGTTTTGGGTAAATTGCACTTTATACCAAAACTAGGGTTTAAAGCACAAGGATGGCTCCACAAGCTACCTTTTGGTGCCCAAGCTTGGAGAATCCATAATACTTCATAAAATTCATTATTATGATGTATTATCATTAGAGGAACATCTAAACATGTGTAGTTTGCAAGTTAACCCCTTTAATTGGGTAATTTTCACATAAGTCCACTTTTAACAAAACAATATTACAATATTGTTTAAAAGGACAGAAAGGGAAATATATATTCCTCAGGAGCTTTAATTACATTATCAATAGATAACCACAAGCATTTAATCACATGATTAAGAAAAACACATGGGGTTAGTTCATAACCCAGGTCAGGGATGTTACATCAAGTATACTTGTGTTATGAACATAGAGTGATATAGTATGGATCTAGAAGTTCATATGATGAACTTACAGATATTCCAACCTTTGATGACACAATAGTGATACTGTGACAACAATCGAGCTACCTATTTGGCAGGAAATATCAAATACCATATTACGACAATTCCGTCTCATATGAGAAATTGTATAACGAATAGATAAGGAAATATGCAATATACTGACTAATAACAAAATGTTGCTGACCCGCTGGATTAAGCACTTGCACAATAGAAACATAGTGGACATGTTTGGATCACTAAGAATGAGATTCCTGGGTGATTGGCTTGAAGTGCAAGTGGGAGTCAGTTGGCAAGGTATGCCCAGAGAGCCAATCATGTGATGATTGACATGGCATATGCATAAACCATATAGGATTTGATTAATACTCATAAAGGCAATCTTCCAATTCATTCTATTTCATTCAATTATGAGATAATGAGGAAATATTATGAATGTCTAAGGAATATCTATACTCAATGATGTATGTCTTCAAGTACATGACTTGGAGGATGAGATCATACAAATGCTAAGAGTATGTATATTCTTATTATGTCCCTAGTCAGTTGCTACTGTGGAAGGTAGATAGACACCAGTAACACTAAAGACTAGAGTGTGGGTTGGTTAATGACAAGATCTCATTAGTCATGATATGGCAATATCAAACCAAGAAGACTAATACATGTTAGGGAACAGTGTATCAGATAGACCCACCTTGAGAGTAAAACATGGAAACCATCATTTGTGGTCTTAGTCATCTCTCATAGTGAAGGTGGTGATTCTAATTCTTAGACCTGAAATCACTGTACTCATCACATGTCTTTGGGTATGCTTTGACATCATCAAATACAATCTTGAGACATGGGTTGTTATAACAGTGATGATTAGGTGACTTTGACACATGGGGATTGGTTGTGAATGATAGAGATGGGATTTGACCCTCCTATTGGAGTGTGATATCCTGGCCACTTGATAAGAGGGACTGAGAAATGCATGCACATGCACATGTGAATCAATATATGATATTGAGGTCACATTATTTCAGATAGTCTGCTATTGGTTCAATGAACACGGATAGAATGTTGAGAGGATGAAGATTCCATGCCTCAATTTCATCCTGGGTATCAGAGACAAAGGAATTATACAATCACTACAACACCTTGCATAGATTGTAGGTTGAAGTTGTTATCCAACTTTCAATTCACTTGGGTAGCATTAATGTGCAACTAGGCACCAATCTCTACTTGTGATGTCATAAGTTAGTTATGGACATTCACTGCCAAAGTGATATGGGACCTATAGGATCACACACATAGGAACTCATATAGAAGAGGAGTTTGATCTTGATTGATGATAGGATTGATTGCTAAAACATTTAGCTACTCAATTCATGAAATAGATTAGCCGTTTGAACATGCCAAATGAGCGTCTCAAGTGTTGAGATGGCCATTTGGAGAGTCAAACTGATCAGAGTTCCAACTGGCTAAGTTCTACCCAAACTAAGGTGTGAACCAACCAGTTCATTCTGATTGTAACACCCCAATTTTTCACAATTTAAAAAATTATAAAATGAATTTTATTAAAATAACAATAGTTGAAGGGCTTAATGTAAAAAGGCCATGGAATGATATTCCTTATATATAAAAAAATAAATTAAGAAAAACAAGAAAAAAAAATAAAACTAAAAATACACTTTCTCTTATACATATGCCATCATGTATTGCAATTAACTTAAAATTTTGAATGATTGATTTTCCTTCTCTTTTTCTCTCTCTCATCCTTATATATGTTTAAAAGAAATAAAATGGGAAAATAAAAGAAATAGAATTCGAAATGATAAACATATAGCTTGAATAAGAAGTTTACTTTCTTTTATATATTTTAACGTAAAGGGATAAAACATGATTCACTATTTCTCTCTCCTCTTTGGAATACTCAGAAGACAAAGAAAAATGCAATGCAATTAATGGCTTATTTTGGATGCATGGAAAATAATATTCATCAATCACATGATGTGGATATTACTTGCTTTCCCCTATTGAATACATGTAACATTATTTTCTCTCGAGTCTCTTTCTTCAATAAAATTTTCCATAAAGGCTTAATAGACTTAAATGTGGATAAATATTGAACATCTCATTTTCAGAGCAAAGAAATAATTTAGGAGAATCTTTTAACATTATCTCTCCTTTTAATGCATGAAAATGAGGTAAATAAAAAATATGGACATTGTGAATAAAAGATATTCAAATCTCGAATTTTATTGACTAGGAAGGATCTCGAGTTTGTAATTAATGTGTGGTCCAAATTTAGTTTTGTTTCAAATTCGTTTGACCTATGAAATAAATATAAATCACAATGTCAATCCATTTAACACATCCAATGTAAACATTAATTAATTGTTGGTCAAACCATATATTTAAAATAGTAGAAGGGAAGCTACAAGGAGAGTTTGATTATTTTCTTTCTTTTAACATTGCAAAGTTTGAATAATTGAATACAATGTAATAAATATATTAATTTGAGACTACAAAAATGTGGGTTTTGACCCATCACCTTTCCAACACAACTAGGAAGCGTGGTATTAAAACATAAATGTCATTATGGATGATAAGAAGTTACAAAATTTATTGACAATTAAAAATGGTTTATCGTTACAAAGTTATAACATCCTTTTAAATAACTATGAATAATATGAGAATGAGTAATTGCAGTCAACAATTTTTAAATAACACATTGAAATCACATTGTATATTCTTGATATACAAGTAGTGCATGTAGATGTCAAATAAAGTTCTTTTTTCTCTTTCCACCATTTTTTTATAAAATAAAATAATGTGTCTTGACCTTTTTTTTGTGAAAGTCAGGAGATTCTTTTATTCAACCCGCCCTCCTGTTGCAGGCATAAGATTGAGATTTAATACTTTATCAGCTATGAAACAAAGTTTGGTAGGACTCCAACCATTACATAGGGGATAGGGGATAGGTTGACCTACATGGTCGATAGGAGGGTCCGTATAGGTATGGCCATCCTTATAATTTTTAGGTGGTGTTTTGACAGAGCATCAACCAACATGTTATGTTCTCCCAGGAGGTTAAGAATCTGTAACTTTGGGTTCTTGTTGAGCATATTATGGATGTACTGGATCTAATTGGTGAAGGCTAGGAATTTATATGCAGGACCATCAATATATTTAATAGCTTTAGAGCTATCAATGAAAATAGATGTGGGTCCCACTATAGTTGCAGTATAGATTCTTAGAGAAAGCTCTATTTCCCATATTTCATCTTCTGTCACGGACTCCGCATGGATACGCATAGTCGATCCTCCTAGCCATAACATGTTCTCATTCAGAACTGTCATCGCGATAGCTGCCTCCTTGTCTTTGACAACAACATCGACATACACAATCTTGTGTCCATTTGCCACCCCAGTTAGCTCATGATCAGCCTCCTAATCCTGGTATTTAACTTGAACATTCCTGTGTCTCCCTATGAAGATGTTGGTGTAGAGGTTGTCGATTTGAGTAAGTTGCTTAGCAGTGCTAACATGAACATTGTCAAACATTGTGCTATTCCTTGGTTTCCAAATGATCCATCAGGTGATAGTAAAGTGGACTGTGTCTACCTCCTTTCCTTGCAGATGATTCATGAGCCACTGTTGAATGGAGGTATGAAGTGAATTGACATTGTTGTTAAGGTTCGTCTTAATCCATATTTCTTTTGCATAAGGGCATCCACATATGGCATGAAGAGTATCTTCTTCTTGTGCCTCACATCTAGGGTAGATGGCACTATCCGTGAAAGTCCGTTGCTTACGTCTCCCATTAGTCATGATTGCTTTGTGGGTTACTACCCAGATAAACACCTTGATTTTTCTAGGTATCTGCAGCTTCCAAATAGTTGGCCAAATGTTGTTGATAGGATTCTGGATGTCTGCATGGATAAGATTGTAAGCAGAAGAAGTGGTGTAGAAACCACTCTCATCATGCAGCCAGCTCCATGTGTCATCACCTTTTCTGCCAGATGGGATCGGAAGGTCAGTGATATGGTTCACACAATGATTTGGAAGATAATTAAGAAGGAATTCGTCGTCCCAATTACCCTCAATATTACGTAAGCATCCAACTGTAAGGTCAAGAACTTGGTTACTGATAGGTGTGG
Organism: Alisma plantago-aquatica; assembly: GCA_963693085.1. Lineage (NCBI taxonomy): Eukaryota > Viridiplantae > Streptophyta > Magnoliopsida > Alismatales > Alismataceae > Alisma > Alisma plantago-aquatica. The sequence goes on along the minus strand of OY856409.1, from coordinate 78,036,440 downwards.
AGCAGTGTGATTGTAGATGTCTGTAACCTGGAACCCATTGGTCCATACACACTAAGGTGGATTCCCCGTTCTTAATCATTTTAATGCAGTTATTTTTGATGAAATGCAGACCTGACTGAATACTTCTCCAGAAGGGTGTCACTCGGCTGCATGAGTTTTCATTGAAACTCTTATATTTTTGAGTCAGTCCCTTGACCCAGAGGGAGTTCTTGTTGTTAAGTAGCTTCCATGAATTTTTCCAAATGAGAGCTTTGTTCCAATCCACCATGGATTTGATTCCCAGGCCACCATTGTTTGTGCTAGTACAAACTTTCTTCCATGCAACCAAGGATACTGGGTTGGAATTTTGACATCCACCCCAAATGAACTTGTGAATAATCCTTTCAAGTTTAGTACAAATAGATTTTGGGATTGTAGCTGTTTGCATGACATAGGTAGGTAGTTAATTCAACATTGATTTAACCAAGCATATTCGCCCTACCAAGGAAAGAGTTCTTGTTGTCCAGCCGTTAACTCTTGTCTCCATACTATTTGTAAGAAAAGAATAGGTTTTTATTAACCCTTTTATGTAGGAATGAGATACCCAAGTATTTACCGAGATCATCCGTTTCCATGATCCTGCTAGCCCTATAGATTGCCGACCTGGTTGCTCGGTTGACAGATGCAACAAAGAAGATTTTCAATTTATCAATTGAGATTTTTTGCCTCGAAGCTTCTTCAAACATCATAAAGCATTGGTTGATAGTGGAGATCTGTTCAATAAATGCTTTTGCAAAGATGACTATGTCATCTGCAAAACTGATGTGAGAAATATACGGACCCTATTGAGAGAGCTTAATGGGGGTCCATTTCTTGGCTTTGACATGTTGGGTAATTAGTTGAGTCAGGAGTTCCATACAGAGGACAAATAAGTAAGGAGACAGTGGGTCTCCCTACTAGAGACCTCTAGACTTATTGAAGGTAGGAAGCAAACCCCCATTGAAGATTATACTCGTTCTACCTGAAGAGAGGGACTTTAGGATGTAGGACTTAATGTTGGGGGGGCCAGGTCATCTGGTTTAGCGTATTCTCAATGAATTTCCAAGACATCCTGCCATAGCCCTTTGAGAGGTCAACCTTTATGGCCATATATGGTGCACTAGATTTGTGCCTTAGGTTATGGATGATCTCATGAACAATAATAATGTTGTCAGATATGCATCTTCTAGGAATGAAGCTGGATTTCTCATGCAACACCCATTGAGACATATGTTTCTTAACTCTTCCGACGACGACTTTGGATGCCAATTTAAGGCATACATTGTTTAGTGTAATGGGTCTGAGTTGACTGCAATTGGTGGGGTGCTTCACTTTCAGTATCAGTACAATGCTTGCATCTGCCATGGTGTTCAGAATGTCATTTCCATTGAGCATACTTCTAATAGTTAGGAAAATTGTATTCCTGAGGCGCTTCCAATTAGATTTGATGAATTTCATGTCAGTTCCATCGGGACCTGCAACTTTGAAAGGGTCTGCATCCTTAATGATTGGCCAAACTTCATGTTCTGTAGGTGCAACAATGATGTTTCTAATCTACCTCAGTTGTAGGTGCTTGAAATTTGTTGGGATGGTTTTCAATGCTGATGTTGTTGGAGGATGGTTCTCTGTAAACATCTCTTCAAAATGGTTGGACACTAGTGTCTTGAGATCAACTACATTCTTCAACCACTCTCCTTGATTGTTTTGCAGGCTCCTGATGTTATTAATTCTTCTTTTGTTGTTGACATAAGTATGGTAAAATCTCGTGTTGTTGTCCCCCTCAACTAGCCAGTTGAGGTGACTCTTCTTCTTCCAATCTTCCTCTTCTCTCGCAAGGAACTCTTCCAGATTACTTTCAAGCTTAAGACATTCACGATCATCTTCCTCAGTGTACTGTCTTTCCAGTGTGCGTTGCAGTTGAGCAATCCTAGAGATGAGTTGTTGTTTGGCCTTGCCATAGAGGCGTCTGGCGTTGGTATCCCACTTAGATATGTAGGGTTTTGCTTATTGAAGTGCAGTATGAACTTGAACATTGGGATTCTAGTGAAGCTCAAGGAGATTGCGGAAATTCATGTCTTTATTCCATGATGCTCAAGTCTTGAATCTTGCAGGTTGTGTCGGGACAAGAGAGTTGAGTATAGCTATTGGATTGTGGTCTGAGTCAAACCGGGGTAGATTCTCGTAGATGAATGTGGGATACTTCTATATCCACTCCCAGTTAGCCAAAGCTCTATCGATTCTTTCATGGAGGAGACCTTTCTTATAAGTAAATGCATAGCCTGTGCTGCCGAGGTCAGTGAGGCTAGCTTGAAGGATGGCATTGTTGAACCGTGATGCTTCAATTATATTGAATCTGTTACTGCCCAACTTCTCATCAGGGTTGAGCATGCAGTTGAAATCCCCCAGAGTTATCCAAGGCATGGAAATAGACTGACTCATTCGAATTAGGTGTTCCCAAAGAATAGGCCTCTCCCCAGGGTTAGGTGAAGTGTAAACAAAGGTACAAAGGGTGTTTCCATCAATGCAGTAGTGAATGAAGTATTTATGGCTTTGAAGGATTTGGACATCACACTCATCTTCATTCCAGAGGATCCAAATCCCTCCCGAGAATCCATTGGTCTCTACTCTATGAGAGCTCAAAAACCCAATGTCTTTAATAGCATTTTGTGCCTCTTTACCAGAGATACGAGGTTCAAATATAGAAACGAGCTTGACTTTATGTTTAGCCACTTGGTGTTTGAGGAATTTCCTGGCTTTCTTCTTGCTGACACCCCTAGTGTTCCAGGCTATTGTATTAATCATAAGGAAAGAGGGGGTTTATTTGGAGGAGGAAGCGCCTCCTTCTCTAGCTTAAAGACCTCTACTCATTCTATTCCTTATCACATATGGGTTATGTGGGCTGCCTGTGCCTAGTTGGTTCTCCGTTTCTTTGGCTTTCCTCCAGGAACTACTGGTTTCTTCATCCCATCATTGGCTTTGTCACTTTCTGTAATAGCTTCCCCTTCTATGTGAGTGCTAGGTATCTCTGTATTATTCTCAGTAGTGGCGTCGACTGGTCTGCCGGCGATGACTTCATTACCCACAGGTTTAACCACTGTGTGATTGAAAATAGGATTGTTTTGAGATGATGCTTCCTAGCTGGGTTGGCCCTTGTTGTTTACAGGTGAAGCCTCTGTGTTTTTCTTCGATGAGATGTCAGCATCCTCATTCCTTCTCTATTTCTTCCTTTAGATCTTTGGTCTGCGATTGTCCTCTTGAATAGTTGGCTCTGGTTGATTGTCATTCATGCCCTTTGCAGAGCTGATGACTCCTTCATCTGCATCTAGGACTTGGAACTTACTTGTCGAGCCCATAGTCTAGTTTTTCTTTTGGTTCTCTTTATTTCATAGTGGCCTTTGAGTCATGACATCTTTTCCATAATAGACTTTCCATTTCTCTTCCTCCTCCATCCATCTGACTCTTGCAACGTCCTCAGATGGGTCAATATTAGGTTTTGTAGGTTTCTTATCAGGTCCCTTCCAGTCCGCCGCATCATGTCCAAGTTTCCTGCACTTGAGACACGTCTGGCAATGATTCATATTCAATCTTATATTCACATCCATTGATCAGAATTGCCAGTTGGATAGGCTTAGATGTTTCAATATCAACTGCCAGCCTCGCAAACCTGCTTCTAGTGCAATTTGTAGAGTGATCATCGACTCTCACCTGACGCCCCACGACTTCACCTATTTTCTGAAACATTTCCTGATTGTAGTAATGGATTGGGAGTCCAATGACTCAAATCCATGTTACTAGATGGCTCGAGAGGCCCTTGGAAGGTTCAAAGAACCCATCCCAAGGCTAGACAACAAGGCAACTGCCAAACAGGGACCACGACCCCTTGGTTAGGACATTTTCCTGGTCTAATTTGCTATAGAATTGCACCACATAATGTTGCTCGACAAGCTCATAGAGTTCAAAGTGGCCCGCCGGTTGCCAGAGCAGCTTTAGTCTCTCTGCCATGGGTAGGAATCCCACATGTCTGTTGATGAGTTTTACAATGACTGTGTACTTGAACGGTTTGCTCATAATCTCTTCTACTTTAGGGGCTATGTAGATTTCAGGGAATCCTCTCTCCTATATGAGTTCGATGTCTTCAGGATTTATGATTTCCTCCGGTTCGTCTTCAATAAAGAAAGGGTCCATTGTTGTGCCGCCACCGTTGCCTGTCACGGCTTGTTTGAAATATTTTGTCTGGGCTGATGGTGAGTCGTCTGGTAGAAAGGGATTGCCATCATTGTGTGTGCTCTGGTTCACCTCCATCTGGTTCGTGTAATCCATCTACTCATTAGAGTTTCCCCCTCTCATTCCCTTTAATGTGAGGTTGATGGCCACCTTCTACAGACTCACTTGACCCGCCGATCTGGTCGAGTTGGAGGTAGGACTAGGTCTAGGGTCCTTGTTTCCTGTCCCCCCTCCATCGTCTTCTAGGGTTGTTTGCAAATCACCTATAGCTCCACCGCCCCCTGCACTCCCTTGCATTTTCTCATTTACTAATTGAATGGTACAACTCTCTCACATTTTCTCTCTTTCTTTGTGAATACAAATAAAATGTAATGGTAATTTAGTTAATGTAATACTTTTGATTAACAAATAAAATTAAACTATAATACATTATCTCTTAAATATCTCATAGAAAAGATATGAAAGACAATAAAGGAAATTCACAAACAAAAGATAATTAGTTTAATAACAATGTTTGACTTTAGGAATTAAGAAAGAGGAAGACATTTTTCACCTATTCTTACCTTTTAATATATTAGAGTTAGGATAATGACCAATGTTTAATTAAAGGACAAAAGATATTAAAAAAATTAAACCAACTTGGATGAGAAAATTCTAGACCCCTTACACCTATTAAAGGGACCCGCATGATCCTAGCATACCAAGGAAGAGAACAATAGCCTATGTTCTTGTAAATCACATCTAGGCGCTGCCTAAAATATTAGAGAGACCATTTTAGGATCAACTTTGCTCCAAGAAGACTAGCCTATGTTTGCATCCAGGCATTGCCTCAAGGATCAAAGATACAATTTTAGGATCTACATTGCCCCAAGGTAAACGGGTCATGTTGCCGAGCATAAGGATTTATTGTTGTTTCATGTTAAGTATATAGTAGACATTATCGTTTCAAGTTTAATGTTATAATCATGTTCACTATATCACTGCTTTATGATTGCTATATGCTATGTCCTATGCTTATAATGTTCACTATGATTATAGCTAATGATTAATGACTCATGAAAATCTTGCAAATGATCAAGTTGGAGAAATTCCATCATGTTTAAGAGATGATGTTAATCGAAAGAAATTCCATCTTGTTATGTTCCAGAATCATGATTATGTTAATGTTAATGTCATGGTAATGATCAAGTTAATTGGAATTGAAATAGTCTTTATGTGCTCCTGAATCATGGATCTCAAGGGGTTGTCAAGGGCTTTCCTAGCATCAAGGGCTTTCACAAAAATCACGTTCTCCTAAGGGGGCGTCATAGAGGGATGCATACATTTACTTATCAATTCTTCATGTTAATAATGATTCAAAAATTCTTATAGTTAATTCATGTCAACTTTTGTTACATGTCAAGTATACTTTATTGTGCTTATGTTATAATGTGCTAGTACCATTTACTGATGTGTTGTTTTTCCCATTCACATGGATGGGGATGTGATGTCCGCAAGAGTTGGAGCAAGGAAGGACTCAAGAGGAACAAACAAGGACTAGAAGACCTTGAAGAGATATATGGTGGGGTGCCATCCATACTAGGCGATCCAATCATCCAGAAATATTTACATGCATAATTAGTTTTCCATGTTCAAAGATGATTAAAGTGTTAGATATGTATACTAGTCAGTTATAGTTTTCCTATTCAAAGAACAATGTATGAATCTTAATGGTGATTTATGTATTTATTTGTAATGATCATATTAATGTGACATCCCCCTTCAATATGAAAGCTTCCGGTGAGTAATGTTATATATTCATGAAATGGGGTGTTACATTAATGGTATCAGAGCACATAAATGGATGACAACCAGGAAGCAATCTAATTAATATGTTCTAACCCTAGGTATTGAAAATGTAAGTGTATGGTATTGGAAATCATAGTGAGGTCTAGTTCAAATAAGGACTAGGGTTATGTTCCTAGACATTTTGGATTTTCGTGTCTAACTCTAGAAGTGTATATAACATACTCTCTCTTTTTCCCTTGTGTTTGTGGTATGGGACACATGCTTATGGGATTTTGTAGAAAGAATGTTATGAGCTTAATCATACTTGTATAGTCCTTTCAAGTGCATGTGGTATGGGACATGTGCATGAGAGAGGTGCTAAGACAAGTGTGATAAATCATGTCATGCTTGAATATATGAGCGGCTGACATGCATTCAAAGGTGACAAATAAAATAAGAGTTGACATCAAAAGCTTGAGTCTTATAGTCACCTAAACCCAATCAGATTCAATGTGGAACCAAGCTTTATTTGAAGAGTAGATATTTGACATAGATAAGCAAGAATCAAAACCCTTAGAGAAGAGAGGTCCTTTTCCATATCAATGATGATGTGAAATGGATGACCCACGTGTTGGTTTTAATAATGAGTTTTTGATAGTGTTTTACCATGAGAATGAGACCTTAAGATGAAATTATAAATTAGTGTACATAGAATATGTTAAACCCTAAGGTGGGTAGTACCCTAGAAAATTTCAAGGATGAAATTTATTTTTAAGGTGGGTAGAATTGTAACACCCCAATTTTTCAAAATTTATAAAGTTATAAAATGAATTTTATTAAAATAACAATAGTTGAAGGGCTTAATGTAAAAAGGCCATGGAATGATATTCTTTATATATAAAAAATAAATTAAGTAAAATAAGAAAAAAATAAAACTAAAAATACACTTTTTCTTATACATATGCCATCATGTATTGCAATTAACTTAAAATTTTGAATGAATGATTTCCCTTCTATTTTTCTCTCTCTCATCCTTGAATATGTTTAAAAGAAATAAAATTGGAAACCAAAAGAAGTAGAATTCAAAATGATAAACATATATCTTGAACAAGAAGTTTACTTTCTTTTATAGATTTTAACGTAAAAGGGATAAAACATAATTCACTATTTCTCTCTCGTCTTTGGAATACTCAAAAGACAAAGAACAATGCAAAGCAATTAATGGCTTAATTTTGGATGCATGGAAAATAATATTCATCAATCACATGATGTGGATATTACCTGCTTTCCCCTATTGAATACATGTAACATTATCTTCACTCGAGTCTCTTTCTTCAATAAAATTTTCCATAAAGGAATAATAGATTTAAATGTGGATAAATATTGATCATATCATTTTTAGAGTCAAAGAAATAATTAAGGAAAATATTTTAACATTATCTCACCTTTTAATGCATGAAAATGAAGTAATTATCAAATATGGACATTGCGAATAAAAGTTATTCTAATCTCGAATTTTATTGACTTGGAAGGATCTAGAACATGTAATTAATGTGTGGTCCAAATTTGGTTTTGTTTCAAATTCATTTGACCTCTCAAATAAATATAAATCACAATGTCAATCCATTTAACACATGCAATGTAAACATTATTTAATTGTTGGTCAAATTAGTCAACATGAGACCATATATTTAAAATAGTAGAAGATAAGATAGAAGGAGAGTTTGGTTTTTTTTTTTTTTAACAATCCAAAGTTCGAATAATTGAATACAATGTGATAAATATATTAATTTGAGACTACAAAAATGTGGGTTTTGACCCATCACCTTTCCAACACAACTAGGAAGTGTGGTATGAAAATAGAAATGTCATTATGGATAATAAGAAGTTATAAAATTTATTGACAATTAAAAATGGTTTATTGTTACATAGTTATAACATCTTTTTAAACAACTATGAATTAAATGGGAATGACTAATTGCATTCAACAATTTTTCAATAACACATTGAAATCACATTGTATATTCTTGCTATACAACTAGTGCATGTAGATGTAAGATAAAGTGGTTTTTTATCTTTCCTCCATTTTTTATAAAATTAAATAATGTGTCTCAACCTTAGTTACATGGAAATAAGACATTATGGTAATTATGTAAGGAATGGTACAACTCTCTCACATTTTCTATTTTTCTTTGTGATTACAAATAAAATGTAACGGTAATTTATTTAATGTAATACTTTTGATAAACAAATAAAAATAAAATATAATACATTCTCTCTTAAATATCTCATACAAAATACATGAAAGATAATAAAGGAAATTCACAAAAAAGGATAATTAGTTTAACCACAAAGTTGGACTTTAGTAATTTAGAAAAAGAAAGATGTTTTTCACCTATTCTTACCTTTTAATATATTTGAGTTAAGATAATGGAAAATGTTTAATTAAAGGATAAAAGATATTAAAAAATTTAAATCCACTTGGACAAAAAAGTTTTAGACCTGTAACACCCATAAAAGGGACCCCCATGATCCTAGCATACCAAGAAAGAGCACACTAGCCTATGTTCTTGCAAATCACATGCAAGCATTGCCTCAAAGATTAGAGAGCATCTTGGGATCAACTTCACTCCAATAAGACTTTCCTATGTTCTTATAAATCACATCCAGGCATTGCCTCAAGGATCAGAGATACAATCTTGGGATCTACATTTCTCCAAGGTAAACTGGTCATGCTATTGAGCATAATGATTTATGGTTGTTTGCATGTTAAGTATAAAGTATACATTATGTTTTCAAGTTTAATGTTTTAATCATGTTCACTATATCAATGCTCGATGATTTCTATATGCTATGTCCTATGTTTATAATGATCACTATGATTATAGCTAATGATTAATGACTCATGAAAATCATGTAAATGATTAAGAGGGAGAAATTCCATCATGTTTAAGAGATCATGTTAATGGGGAGAAATTCCATCATGTTAAGTTCAAGAATCATGATTATGTTAATGTTAATGTCATGTTAATGATCAAGTTATTTGGAATTGAAATAGTCTTTATGTGCTCCCAAATGATGGATCTTAAGGGGTCGCCAAGGGCTTTCCTAACATCAAGGGCTTTCCTAGTAATCATGTTCTCCTAAGGGGGCGTCATAGAGGGATGCATACATTTACTTTTCAATTCTTCATGTTAACAATGATTCAAGAATGCTTATAGTTAATTCATGTCAAGTTTTGTTACATGTCAAGTATACTGTATTTTGCTTATGTTATAATGTGCTAGTGTCGTTTACTGATGTGTTGTTTTTCCCCTTCGCATGATTGGGGACGCGATGTCCCCATGAGTTGGAGCAAGTAAGGACTCAAGAGGAACAAACAAGGACTAGAAGACCTTCAAGAGATATCTGGTGGGGTGCCATCCATACTAGGAGATCCAATCATCCAAAAATATTTACATTCATAATTAGTTTTCCATGTTTGAAGATGATTAAAGTTTTAGATGTATATATATTAGTGAGTTATAGTTTTCCTATTAAAAGAACAATGTATGAATCTTAATGGTGATTTATGTATTTCTTTGTAATGATCATATTAATGTGACATCCCCCTTCAATATGAAAGCTTTCGGTGAGTTTTTTTTAAGCAATATCGGTGAACTAGTTACTTTCTTACATAGAAGGGTACAAGGTGCAAAAAGTAGAAAGATAAGAAATGTAGATATCTCTCCCTATCGCAGGGCAAGTACTCCAGATGTTCTCTATGTCGGGTTGTTTTAGACAGGTTTTGGCTAGCAAGTCGGCCATCTTGTTTTGATCCCTCTTTATGTGCACCACATCTACTATGTTGGCTTTCTGGAAAGTTTCCCTGATCTCTTGGATCAATGTGACAAATTTTCCTGGAGGCTCGTTGAAACCTTTCACCAATTGGATCGAGTTCCGTGAGTCAGAGAAGATGATGCATGTGGCCATATTGCTCTTTATTGCTAATTCTGCCCCATGGAGAAGAGCTTTGAGCTCCCCTTCCATTGCGTCCATCCCTGGTATGACTGAGGATGAGCCAGTGACCCATTCTCCTAATCTGTTTCGAGCCGCGGCGCAGGTGCATGACATATTCAGTGAAGTTGAGGTAGCCACATCTACATGAAGAATGATATAGGATTCCTGTAGGTGCAGAGGTTGCTGATAGGGAGGCGTGGCGATAGTGATTTTTGGTGAGCCTGTCATTGCATAGGAGACTGACCTTGCATCTGATTTGCATTGATGAGCTAGAATTCTAGGAGGGATTGAATGACGTTCAAAGATGTAGGCGTTCCTATTCTTCCATATGCGCCAACAAGCGATGGTGAACAGACATGGCCATCCTTCAACTTTCTTAAGCTCCTTGATATTATAGTCCATCCAGTCCTCAACGCAAGGTTTCAGGAAGAATTGGGTAGCTTCGATAGGGAGAAAGAGAGACCAAGTCATCTTTGCTTCGAAATAATCACGTAGTGTGTGGAGGACGTCTTCTAGAATACCATTGCATCTATTACAGTTAGGGTCTTCAGTCATCTTGTGCCGCCCACGGAGATCGTTAGTGAGAAGGCAATTGTGTAGCATCAACTAGAGATCCGTCATGACCCTATGAGGTAGAGGGAGAGACCATATGTCAGTGAAAAGATGATGGACTACTAGTGATGATTCCTGACAGAGAAGAGAGTATGCAGAGCTGGCAATAAATCTTCCATATACTTCGGGCTTCCACACCCAGATGTCGTCACCGTAATGAAGCTTAGGAGTAGGCATATGGCGAATAATATCCACAATGTTCTGAACAAACCAGTGGTTAAGAAAATCAAAGTCCCAGGTGCCATCATCACGTACTAGACACGAGACTTTGAGATCAGTTAAATCATCTGGGATAAGGCGGCTTAGTTTCAATACAGGAAGAAGACCAGAACCAACCCATTCGTCTGACCAAACAGTAGTGTCTACACTTGAAACAGCATGACGTCTTGAATTGTCATACAGAAATGGAAGAAAGCTCTTTATACTACGCCAAAGGTGTGAGCCAGTTTCTTTGGGGTGTCCGTTGGGAATGTATTTTGCTGTCATGACGTCTACCCATGGAATCTGTCTCTTCTGTATCAGCTCCCAAGCCATTTTCATAAGTAAGGAAGAGTTGAATTCCTTCGATTTCTTTATTCCCAGACCTCCTTTAAGTTTTGGTTTCGTGAGATGCTTCCAAGATACCAGATTGAGGCGTCTATTTGATCCTCCATTCCATATGAAATTCCTTATAGTTTGATCAATTTTCTCGCAAATAGAGATTGAGAGTTGAATTGATTGCATTATGTAGCATGCTTGAGCCTGAAGAACTGACTTCGCAAGTGTAGTCCTTCCTGCCAGCGTGAGAAGATTGTTTTTCCATTGGAAGATATGTTTCTAGAATTTCTCCATCAATGAGTGGAATAGCTCTTTGTTCTTCCTTCTGTGTACAATAGGGATGCCCAAGTGTTTGCCCAAATTATTCGTCTCCTGAATCCCAAGCCTTCTGCAAATCCGGTTCCTCGTTGCTCTTGGAGTATTAAAAGAGAATAAAGTAGTAGATTTTTCTTATGATAGGTAAAACCCAGATGCTTTACTAAAAGTTTTGAGATAGTGACGGATCACGCTCTCCTGTTGAAGAGTCACTTCCCCAAAAAGAATAAGATCATCAACAAAGCTAGCATGAGTAATAGGTATCTTTGCTCTGGAAATGATAAAAGGTTTCCAACCACCTGTTCTGACCTCCTCGGCGATCAACTGACTTAACCTTTCTAAACAAAGAATGAAAATATATGGGGAGAGTGGATCTCCTTGTTTGACACCTCAAGAGGGAGAGAAAGAGCCGGCCACTTCACCATTCCAAAGAATGGTTGACGCCCCAGAACAGATAAGTTGCATAATGATATTGATGATCTCTTTGGGTAAGGTAGTGCATTTAAGCGTATCATGAATGAATGGGAAACTTAGTTTATCAAAAGCTTTAACCAAATCTAGCTTTAGATCCAACGTTTTCCGTTTGCTTGCTTTTGATTCCATCGAATGTACGATTTCCTGGACAAGAGCTATATTGTCCCCTATCCGCCTCCCTGGTACAAAGCTAGACTGTAAAGGAGAGATCCATTCATTTAAGAAGAACTTTAGTCGAGAAGCAATCACCTTAGAGAGAAGTTTGGTGCAGACATTATTTAGGGATATTGGCCTGAGATGAGAGCATTGCTCGGGTGCGTTGTTCTTCGGGATAAGGATGATATGCGAGTCAGTAGAAGAAGGAGCTAGGTCGCCTCTTCTGAAATGGTCTTGAATGAACTGGCATAATTGATGCTTTAAGGTGCTCCAATTCCTTTGGTAGAAACCTATGTCTACGCCATCTGGTCCAGGTGCCTTGATGGGGGATATTAAGTTAAGGGCCTCCCAAATCTCCTTCTTAGAAGGAATGGCCACCAATCTTTGTTGCTCCTCTTGGGACATAGGTTTGAAGAAGCCGAGAAACTTGATACTCTCAGCCTGTCTTTTATCACCATCCTGTTCCTGATACACACTAGAGAAGAAGGTTAACATAAGAGATTTCAGTTCCTCATCTTTGTCCTTTCAGTTGCCCTCCGCGTCTTTCAGGCGGGAGATCTTATTCCTCCATCTTCTCGCTTTTTTAAGAGAATGAAAATACTTTGTATTGTTATCTCCCAACTTGATCCAGGTGCAACGAGCCTTCTGCTGGCTCTCAGCTTCCTCCCTACGCAGAATATCATCCAGACATGATTGCAGATTGACCGTATCCTCCACGAGCATATGATTAAACCTGAGAGCTAGGTTCATTTGGTTCCACTTGATTTTATTGGAGATTAGATCCTTGTCTCGTCTATCTTGTTTGCGAGTAGTCTTGTCCCAGTGGGTGGCTTTTGCCAAGAAAACGCTGGTAGCTGACATCAGGTTGCAGTCTATTGGCCAAGCAGTCTGTAGGAGCTCCTCATATCCTGGAGACGAGTACCATCTCACTGAGGTACAAGGCCAAAAGTTCTTTGTTGCAGACAGCCTCTCAGTGGACACCATAATTGGGGTATGGTCGGAGTGATTTTTCTCCAGAACTTGAACACATTTCTCATCAGGATGATCGATCCATTCACGGTTTCCTAGCGCCCTGTCAAGGCGTTCATGGAGTAGACCACGCCTGAAGGTGGTACGAGCCCCACTGGCTCCCAAGTCGAAAAGAAAGCAAGCCTCAATAGCTTCTATGAAATCCCTGCTGTTTGCACTATCAAAGGTATTGCTTCCAAAATTTTCGGAAGGGTACATGACAACATTGAAATCCCCAACTACCACCCATGGGTCTGTGATAGAAAGGGACAGAGAGTGCAGTTGGTTCCAGAGAAACTTCCGGCCTCCCCTTGTCGTGCTTGCATAGACGAAGGTGTAGAAGGTGCCATTGATCTTACAAAGTACAAATTGCTTATGTGAAAGGATAATGTTTAAATCGACATTGTTCTTCCAGAGAACCCATATTCCCCATGAAAAACTGATAGCTACAACTTTGTGAGAGTGCACGAAGCCTATCTTCTTGATGTTGCCCTGGGCTCTAGGTCTGCTGCATCTAGTTTCTAAGAGACACAAGACTGAAATGTCATACTTATTAACCAAATCTTTGACTGCGTTTTGGGTGTCCTTTTCACAGACACCCTGGATGTTCCAAGAAGCTACCTTCATTGATCACTATCGAGAAGTGTAGACTTTCCCATAGCCTGTGCTTCATTCTCCAGGTCCTGCAGAAGTGAGGTTTTTCCTCTCTTTCTGTTGGGAGCTCTCCACTGTATTGATAATTTTCCTGTTACGTAGGTGGATTCCCATACCACAAATACTAGGGAAAAAGAGAGAGTATGTTATATACAATTCTAGAGTTAGACACAAAAAATCCAAAATGTCTAGGTACATAACCCTAGTCCTTATTTGAACTAAACCTCAACTTTGATTTCTAATATCATACACTTATTTTTCTATACGTAGGGTTAGAACATATGCATCAGATTGCTTCCTGGTGGCCACCCATTTATCTTCTCTGATACCATTAATGTAACACCCCATTTCATTAATATATAAAATAACTCTAGAATTGTATATAACATACTCTCTCTTTTTCCCTAGTGTTTGTGGTATGGGACACATGCTTATGGGATTTTGTAGAAAGAATGTTATGCACATAATCACACTTGTCTAGTCCTTTCAAGTGCATGTGGTATGGGACATGTGCATGAGAGAGGTGCTAAGACAAGTGTGATAAATCATGTCATCTTTGAATATATGAACGGCCGACATGTATTCAAAGGTGACAAATAAAATAAGAGTTGGCATCAAAAGCTTGAGACTTATAGTCACATAAAACCAATCAGATTCATCGTGGAACAAAATGCACTTTCTCTTATACATATGCCATCATGTATTGCAATTAACTTATTTTGAATGAATGATTTCCCTTCTCTTTTCTCTCTCGTGCTTGAATATGTTTAAATGAAATAAAATTGGAAATTAAAAGATGTAGAATTCAAAATGATAAACATATAGATTGAACAAGAAGTTTACTTTCTTTTATAGATTTTAACGTAAAAGGGATAAACCATAATTCACTATTTCTCTCTCCTCTTTGGAATACTCAAAAGACAAAAAAATGCAATGCAATTAATGGCTTAATTTTGGATGCATGGAAAATAATATTCATCAATCACATGATGTGGATATTACTTGCTTTCCCCTATTGAATACATGTAACATTATCTTCTCTCGAGTCTTTTTCTTTAATAAAATTTTCCATAAAGGCATAATAGGCTTAAATGTGGATAAATATTGATCATCTCATTTTTAGAGTCAAAGAAATAAGTAAGGAGAATCTTTTAACATTATCTCAACTTTTAATGCATGAAAATGAAGTAAATAACAAATATGGATATTGTGAATAAAAGATATTCAAATCTCAAATTTTATTAACTATAAAGGATCTAGAGTATGTAATTAATGTGTGGTCCAAATTTGGTTTTGTTTCAAATTTTTTTGACCTCTCAAATGAATATAAATAACAATGTCAATCCATTTAACACATGTAATGTAAACATTAATTAATTGTTGGTCAAAATTAGTCAACATGAGACTATATATTTAAAATAGTAGAAGGGAAGATAGAAGGAGAGATTGATTATTTTCTTTCTTTTAACATTCCAAAGTTTGAATAATTTCATACAATGTGATAAATATATTAATTTGAGACTACAAAAATGTGGGTTTTTACCCATCACCTTTCCAACACAACTAGGAAGCGTGGTATGAAAATGGAAATGTCATTATGGATGATAAGAGGTTATAAAATTTATTGAAAATTAAAAATGATTTATTGTTACATAGTTATAACATCCTTTTAAACAACTATGAATTATATGGGAATGAGTAATTGCAATCAACAATTTTTAAAATAACACATTAAAATCACATTGTATATTCTTTCTATACAACTAGTGCATGTAGATGTAAAATAAAGTTCTTTTTTCTAATTGCTCCATTTTTTTAATAAAATAAAATAATATGTCTCGATGTTAGTTACATGGAAAGATGGATTGAATGATAAAGTTGAACATTGGAGAAAGGCATTGGAATCAAATGAATTGATGATTAGCATGCATTGCAATTTCAGGCAATCTCACAATGTGAATGATGGAGCCATGTTGGAGGGAGTAGATATACCGAAATGTGATAAATTTTGTTACTTGGGTTCTATTATTCAAATAGACATGGATGTCCAAAATGATGTTTGTCACCAGATCACTGCAGGATGGTTGAAATGGAGGAGTGCAGTTGGAGTATTATGCTATCAGAAGATCCCTCTTAGGTTAAAAGTAAGTTTTATAGAACAGCTATATGACCAACCATGCTCTATGGGAGTGAATGTTGGGCGATGAAGAAATGAGGTCTCAACAAGATGAACGTGGCTAAAATGTGTATGCTGAGATGGATGTGTGGGAAGATAGGAAAAGATCACTTAAGAAATGACTATATCAGAAATAAAGTGGGGGTGATGAGCAATGAGGACAAGTTGCACGAGGGCCGACTCAGATGGTACAGATGTGTGCAATGCATACCTACTAGTGCGCCTATACGAAGCAATGCTATTGAGCAAAAAACTATAAATAGAAGAAGAGGAAGGCCTAAATTAACATAGGATGAGCTTATAAAGAGAGACTTTGAATCTCTACATCTCAATCAGAATATGGCCCATGATAGAGCTGAATGGAAACAAAGGACCCATGTAGCTGACCCCTACATAGTTGGGATTGAGGCTTAGCTGCGGCTGCTGCTGATGACGAAGATGATGATGATGATGACCTCAGTTACATGGAAATAAGACATTATGGTAATTATGTAAGGAATGATACAACTCTCTCACATTTTCTCACTTTCTTTGTGATTACAAATAAAATGTAATGGTAATTTAGTTAATGTAATACTTTTGATAAAAAAATAAAATTAGACGATAATACATTCTCTTAAATATCTCATACAAACTATATGAAAGATAATAAAGGAAATTTTACAAACAAAAGATAATTAGTTTAACCACAAAGTTGGACTTTAGCGATTAAGAAAGGGAAAGAAGTTTTTCACCTATTCTTACCTTTTAATATATTGGAGTTAGGATAATGGCCAATTTTTTATTAAAGGAAAAAAGATATTAAAAAACTTAAATCCACTTGGACAAAAAAGTTCTAGACCCCTAACACCCATAAAAGGGACCCCCATGATCCTAGCATACCAAGGAAGAGCACACTAGCCTATGTTCTTGCGCATCACATCCAGGTGCTGCCTCAAAGATTAGAGAGACCATCTTAGTATCAACTTCGCTCCAAGAAGACTAGCCTTTGTTCTTATAAATCACATCCAGACGTTGCCTCAAGGATCAGAGATACAATCTTAGGATCTACATTGCTCTAAGGTAAATGGGTCATGTTGTTGAGCACAAGGATTTATGGTTGTTTGCATGCTAAGTGTAAAGTTCACATTATCATTTCAAGTTTAATGTTTTAATGTTGTTCACTATATCACTACTTGATGATTGCTATATGCTATGCCCTATGTTTATAATGTTCACTATGATTGTAGCTAATGATTAATGACTCATTAAAATCATGTAAATGATCAAGAGGGAGGAATCCCATCATGTTTAAGAGATCATGTTAATGGAGAGAAATTCCATCATGTTCAGTTCAAGAATCATGATTATGTTAATGTTAATTCCATGTTAATGATCAAGTTAATTGGAATTGAAATAGTCTTTATGTGCTCCTGAATCATGGACCTCAAGGGGTTGTCAAGGTCTTTCCTAGAATTAAGGGCTTTAATAGCAACCATGTTCTCCTAAGGGGGCGTCATAGAGGGATGCATACATTTACTTTTCGATTATTCATGTTAATAATGCTTCAAGAATGCTTGTAGATAATTCTTGTCAACTTTTGTTACATGTCAAGTATATTGTATTTTGCTTATGTTATAATGTGCTATTACCATTTACTGATGTGTTGTTTTTCCCCTTTGCATGGTTGGGGACGCGATACCCCCAGGAGTTGGTACAAGTAAGGACTCAAGAGGAACAAATAGTACCAGAAGGCCTTCAAGAAATATTTGGTGGGGTGACATCCATACTAGGTGATCCAATCATCCAGAAATATTTACATTCATAATTATTTTTCCAATTTTAAAGATGATTAAAGTTTTAGATATGTATATTAGTTAGTTATAGTTTTCCTATTCAATGATGAATGTATGAATCTTAATGGTGATTTATGTATATATTTGTCATGATCATATTAATGTGACAGTCCCCTTCAATATGAAAGCTTCTGATGAGTTTTGCTACATATTCATGAAATGGGGTGTTACATCGATGAACTGATCTGCTCAACTTGACTCCCCAGATGGCCTTCTGGGTGAGAGAGGCGAGCGTCTTGCATGTGTGAGATGACATGGTTTGGGCTAAACAAACATTCTCGAAGTTTCCCGACCTCGTTCGGTTTCACAATACTTGTGGTGCAAGGAATTAATGTTTTACATTAATTGAAATCGAATTGCAAATTTTTTATGTGATTGAGAAGCTACAAAATGGTTGTCTAGAAGTATGAGATGACCGTATTGTGCACCAAACAACCGTATGATGCTTCATAGGTTGTGAAAATTCAAGTTCTTCTGGTCCCTTCCACTCCCACACAAATCCTGAATAGATTGGGAATCTATCCCTAACCCCACCTATAAATAGAGGGGTACTAGAGGCTTCTTAGAGCACAACAACAAAACATGGAATCAGTTACTCTGACAATTATTGTCCTCTCTAGTTATGGTAATCGAGAGAGCCCAAGCAAGTCCTACGTGACAAGGGAGGTATTATGACGACATATAACAATTGAGAATCATTGTTGTGGGAGAGGAAGTTGGTGACTAGTACGTCAAAAGGAGGGATAACTCCTTCATGTCTATTCTAGTTGAATGACATGATTTCTAGTTGGTCTGTGTGGACTACTCTAGAGACACGAGTATTTTGGATGCTGCTAGGAGAGCAAAGTCAGCTTACAGTATGTGGTGAGACCATAGGAGTCACTATAGAAGCTGTTATGTTCGTTGTTCGTGGTGAAGACCATGAGATGCACAACCACCATCCAAGAGCAACTAGAAAAAAATTTCATTGAAGTGTGTTGTTGTCACTAAACTTGTTACAGGACTAGGTATAACTCATTAAACTATCCTTCCTATTTCATAGTAGTTGACACGATCTTGCTGGTATGGGAATACATATAGATAATTTTTTTGTTTCTGCTACTATACCCTGTGCCTATATTTCCCAACACATCCATCTCCTTATCCATGGCTTGTTTCCATCCAGTGTGTAGTAGTGCCTCCTGAACGTTCAATAGAAAATTGCCGATAAAGTAGTAGTATATTGAGACATGGAATTATTCAAATGATTTGTGGACAAATGATGGGAGATATAATATTTGGCACCAGATCGTCACCCCTTCCATACTGTACTGGGAATTTCAAAATTAGAAGTAGTCACAAAGTTAGTAATATTACCATTATCTTGAGGTAAATCATCATTATCAGAAGCTGTCAAAGTAGGGAATACTTCAGGTAGAGGTGTAGACACAGTGGTGTCAGGAATGGGCACAGTTGGAAGTGGCATCTGGTTACTAGGTTCAAGAAAGAAGATGTATATTCCAAAAAGGCGACATCCTTACTGACATACAAATGACATGTGACATGATCAATACATTCATACCCCTTTTGTGTATGAGAATAACCAAGAAAACTATAGTGGAAAGCATAGGTGATAGTTTATCATTCCCAGGTTGGTGATTATGGATTTAACATAAGCAACCAAAAACTTTTGGTGGTAAAGAAAAGATACATTCATGGGGATAGAGAAGGTTATAAGGAATCTTATTTTGAATAACAGATGTAGGAATCCGATCGATGAGATAATTGGCTAAAAGAATGGAATATACCCAATAAAACTTATGTACTTTCATTTCAATTAGGAGAGTGCTACATAATGGTGATATCTATTCTTCCTTTTGGAAACTCCATTTTGTAGTGGACTATAGGGACACGAAGTTTGGTAAATAATCCCCTTGGCAATACAAATATTTTGAAAACAATAATGCACATATTTAGAAGCATTATTAGTGCGGACAAATATAAGAGTAGAAGAAAATTGAGTCTTCATCTTATTTAGAAATTTAGAGAAAACATTCAAAACATCAGGATGATATTTTAACAAATAGATCCAAGTAGAACAAGACCAATCGACAATAAATGTAAAAAAATATCATACACTAGTACTATTAGAAATATGACATATTCCCCAAACATTAGAGTGAAATAAATAAAACAAACTTGGTCTCCTATTATTTTGACGGTGAGGAAACACTGTTCAATAATGTTTTCCTAATGATAAGACTGACATGAAAAGTTCTCAGTAGACAAAGTTGGAAATAAAGACTTCAATTTGGAAGTAGAAGGGTGGATAATTTACAAGTTCCATTAACGAAGGGAGATAGACTGGGCCACAAAAGTAGTAGGGGGATTTGACAACGTCTACATGTAGTAAAAGCCATCTCCACCTTCATATCCCCCACCAATCTCTTATTCGTTCTGAGATCCTGCATACAAATAGTGTAAGGAAAAAAGGTTACAATGCACTTTAAGTTTTTGGTAATTTTATTGACATATATCAAGTTTAATCAAAATTTAGGTACAAATAAGACAGATCTAAGGAGATTGATGTTCATCTCCTATCCTAATAACTAGAGAAGCCGCTACATATGCTAGACACATAGGATGATGGTAAGTAAATTTCTTCATATAAGTAAACTGTTTCTTATTACCAGTCATATGAGCTATAACACTTGAATCAATAGCCCAATCATCTTCTAATGAAGATGAAAAAGCTCAAAGACATGAGGGGTCACTTGAATGTTGGGAAATGTTTGCTTGAGGTGTACTAGTAGTAGAAGAAGCAGCCTTGATCAGTTTGTCAAGGTCGTAAGAACTCAGTGTCACCATTTGTGCATTAGTAACACGCATAATAGAGGTAGAATCTCCATCTACATCAGTAGTTGACACTTTATTTGCCCATTTGGGTTTCCCATACTTTCACCAACACTTGTCTTAATTTTGATTATTGTGCTTGTAGAAATAACAAAATCTGGGTTAAGACAAGGAAGAAGAGGATCCTCTCCCACTATTGTTGAGACTTTTTACCTAGCTATGAGTAGGATTACCTCATTCAGAAACAACAAGGGATACAAGATCCTCAATAGTAGAAGTAAAAGATAAAAAGTTAGATAGTCATAGATAGACATCATCTAACATCAACAAGGGTTCATATGCAAGAATGTGTTGATGAGAAACTTCATTACTAGGAGGTAGAGATGCCAATAATTGACAAAGTTATATTTTCTCTTGTCACTTTTTTATCTTGGCAAGATCAGATTGTAAGGGGTAATGAAGATTAAGTTCACTCAGAATCCCTTTAAAGACGTCTAAGTGTGAAGCGAAGGCTGAGTTGTCTTCAAGTTTAAGGGAATGCAAATGTTTGTATAGATCAAATACGCGATATGCATTTCTTTTGCTATAATACACTTGGGCAAGGGGAGTCTAAGCCTCCTTGGCAGTGTTGGTGAAAAGTCTATTAGTAGAGATATGTGATTTGTAGCTATTTAGGATCCAAGTGAGAACTAGAAAGTCATGTTCAACCTACTTTTTAATATCAACCTTTAATTTCTTGGATGTTACTTCAATATATTTCTTCTTTTTAGATGTGTCTTCCTTTGGTGGAGACAAATCTACTATATGTCCCAGTTTTCCTAAGGAGTGTGCATATATTTGAAACAAGTGATTCCATATGACATAGTTGGAGCCATTAAAATTTACATAAGTGACACACTTGGGGTGTATTTATGACACCTAATAGAGGAAGAAGATGAACCCGTAATATACCAATACAAGGTATAATGGAGCAGCAAAGGAAGAGTAGAAACAAGGTTAGACAATCACTGACACCCTGTGTTAGGAAGTAGAAACACCATGTCACTTGTAGCAGAATAGAATGGAATCTTTCAGACACGCTATGTCATAAGTAGACATGATGTGTCACTTCCAACATATTTCAATAGCAACAGATTCACCATAGCAGTTGGAGGCAACATGCTTCTTAGAAGTAGACACACCCTGCCACTTGTGCCATATTTCAATAGTGATAGATTCACTATAGCATTAGGTCACGAGACGTTGCGTAGGTAAAGAACATGCCATGTAGGGCGGAAATACAATAGATTTTGCTTAGAAAAAGATCCATAATAGACGATGAACCTTATGGATAAACAATAGAAATAAAGATATGCTAGAGAGACCCAATTGTATATGAACATATGCTTAGAATATTGTCATAGATGACCACAAAAGTATGTCCAACAACTTTCCAAACAACCACTCTTTAGGGCATAACACTGACAAAAAGTCTATAGGCAGTCTTCTTAGATCCTCTTGTTAGGAAGAGGAGAGGGATAGAAAGGAGACTATTTCTCCCTTGGTGTGATCAAGGTGGAGATGTAACGTCCCAGGATTTGAGGCCTCAGATAAAATGATCTTAAAAGGAATGATGGAGCTACCCATATCACTAAGGTGCACCTCCTTTTGAGGGATCCCATCACCAAAGAACTCTATGGTTAAGTGTGCTTAGCCCAAAGTAATACTACAATGGGTGACCAGTTAGATAGTTTATCCTGGCTTGTGCGTGAGTGAGGACAAAGCACACTTTTAAGGTTACTGGTGGTTTGTGAGGCTAGTCGTCATTCCTAAAACTCTACTAGATCCTTGGGTAGTGGGCCCGGGTTCTACAAATGGTATCAGAGCCAAACCCCTCAAGTAGGTGGGCTCACATTGGCATGTGGCATGCCAGTCTTAAGTTGTGCGGTCTAGGCAAGTTGGAAAGGGTCGTCCATGGTGATGTAGCCACCCTTGCACTGGTATTATATGATTGGGAGTCGGGTGTCCATGGGCCATTATGGGTATGCACTAAAATGGGGCAATATAGTTGAGCCTTGATGAGGATGTCAAGAGTCTAAGTGGGGGAGATTGTAAAGTCCCAGGATTTGAGGCCTCAGATAAAATGATCTTAAAAGGAATCATTGGACTACCCATATCATCAAGGTGCACCTCCTTTTTAGGGATCCCATCACTAAAGAACTCTATAGTTAGGCATGCTTAGCCCAGAGTAGTACTAGGATGGGTGACCAGTTGAGAAGTTTATCCTGGCTTGCATATGACTGAGGAAAACACATGCAGTTAAGGCTAGTGGTAGTCTATGGGGCCGTTCATTATTCCTGAAACTCTACTAGAGCCTTGGGAAGTGGGTCCAGGTGTTACAAGAGATGAAATAAGGTGAGTGGGAATGGGGAAATAGACGAGAATGATGTTGGCTTAGAAAGGAGGGTCTTGAGGGGGATATCCATTCTACTCCAATAGCATGTTGAGAACAACTGTCTTTATATATTAAAAAAGGATTACAACCCTCTCCTATAATTAGGAGGGAAAACAACAAGGAAGAACACAACAAACGCAAATGGGCCTATTATAATTAGAACCATATTATATAAGACTTAAGTGAAAAAAATAAATAGAATTAAAGGGAAAGAACAACTAAAGATAAATATGCATCTCAATATTTATTTTTTGTTTACATGCTATCCTTTAGATATAATATATTCAATTCCACTTATTAATTGTTTATGCATGGTTGGGGGCGCGATGCTCACATGTAAGGAACAAGCATAGAGGAGTGGAGCTATCTGATGTGTAAGGACTAGTTTGAGGATCTTCAGAAGAAAACACGTGATGGGGTGGCAACAACATCTAACTTAGATTTCTTTTCCTATCTATGAGAAACATACCATGTTTAAGTTTGATACTTGTCTAATTTAGTTTATGTGTGAGTAATGTTTAGGACTTCAAAATTAGAATTTTTATATTTATAATATGATGGTTTATATATGAACTCTATTTTTATGAAATGAATATCATGGTTGTGACAACCCCTTGGAGTGTATGGAATTTATTCTTCTACTCTAGTTATGCATGGTTTTACAAGTGGGGTGTTACAAAAATGGCATTTGGCCTAAAATATAGTTGGCCATCAGACTTTTCTCATGATTTCTAGGTAGCACTTACATCCCTGATGATACAAAACATATGTATAGAGGGTATTAATCTAGAAAATTAGAATGTGTATTTCTTTTATTTGAGGAAAGTCTAGATATAGAAACCCTAAAATAAATACAAGTTTAGAGATATATCTATGGACATATGTGTTAGGGATAGGATATTATCTAATTTAGATCCTTTGTGTTAACTTTAAATAGCTAGTGATATGTCTGCTCTTCTTTTATATGGTGTTGGCCAACTAATTGAGAATTTTAAAGGAAATGTCAAGATCATAAAAGACTTATTATGCATATGTTCTTCTTGTTAGCATGTCATGTGGGACATGAATGCTACTAAAATCTTCAACATAAGCACAATGAGTTATCACACCTTTAGATTTGTGTCTGGCCAACACAAATCCAGAGGTGCCACCAAGAAATTTAATACAAAAGACCTAGATTGGGTAGCCACCTTAAGCTAATGCATTTAGATAGTAGAGACCTAGGTCATGGTTAGAAACCCCAAACTTTTATGTTAAGTTGAGGATGAAGTGAATGGATGTACAGTTCAAACATTACCTTAAGTTATATGGAAGTGCTTATGCCATGTAGGTGTATCACAAACTGTGAATAAATAAAACCCTAAGGTGGGTAGTACAATGCAAATCTCAAGGACGAAATATATTTAAGGTGGTAGAATTATTTCATAACTAATTTTAACCTTTAATATTGTTTTTCCTAATAAGAGTTAAACCAGAGGACCTAATAACCAAACATGGTTTAATATGCAAATAATTTCTTAATTAATGTCACACAAGCCACATTGTACATTCACATGCAACTAATGACTTAAATATTCATAATTAAGTAATCTAATGTCAATGAATATCAATGAACAAATCATGTGGACAATAATGTGACTAACAAATATAATGAAAAATAATAGAATGTTTAATATAAATGGAGATAACTAATGTGCTTCATATAAGTTCATATTGTATTAGTGGAGAGAATAAATGTATTGAATAAAATTCTACATTTTTTGTAAAAGAATTCCACATAACTTTGATGGAAGTAAGATGATGATAATAGGACTTTGAATTCCAAATACTGATAATTAATGTGATGTATAATAATTAATATCAAGATCACTGAATTAAACCCTAATTGTAGTAAAACTCATACAAGATAAGCTTAAAGTCTTAATGTAATTGGAAAATTGAATTCCTTGGGTCCTGATTAGGTAGGATACCAAGTTTTATTCCAATTGGATAACCTTAGAAACCCCAATTTTAGTGGGGAAAATACATTAAAATGCCAAGATAACCCTCCCAATTTGGTTCTAGTTAGATTTTTATCTCTAATGTACGTCATGTGGCCCTTTTATAGAGTCCACCTTGCACATGAATGTGGACTTCAATCCATTCTCAAATTTGGGGCTTAATCTTGTTCGCTCAACATTGTCTCGTTGGGATTGGAATAAAGTGTGACACCCCCATATCCCTGGTCAGTGTTGATCTACTATATACCCTAATAGATATATATATTTTTCCCTTCCTCACTTTCATCTTGCATCCAAAAGAACTACTAACCACCAAAAATACCCCACAAAGCAAACACATTTCCTTCATATCCCTACAATGCCATCCAATCCTAGTCCACCTACTCAAGATGTTCATCTTGGATATTCCCACCATCGATACCTCTCTCGAGGGTGCATATTGCCTCAAAAAAGCTTTGGTAAGATAGGGACAATTTGAATATGTCAACTAATGTAAGAATCACATTTCCCTTTTGACCCCTCTTCATTATTGTACCTACGATCTCATAGTTAAATTAAGGTTTTCCCCTCAAATGTTTCCATGCCTTTGCTACCTATGACTATGACCTCCATCGAGGCTCCCTAGTTATCTATGTTCATGTGACCATATTTAGAATACCTAAAGATTGAGATATGATCATTGGTTTTCCCTCCCCTATTCCTCATTAACTCTACCTGAGTAGTTTGCCATTGTCTGGCACCCAACCATCTTGAGACCCAAGTTTGGGCTTGTGAGGTCTGCTAGGTAATGAGGATGGTGCTTAGCACCTCAATTTTTAGCAAATCAGAGGGGAATTGTGTTTTGAATCTTAGTTCTCCATTGTTCTTCCCTGGTCAAAGCAAAAAATAAACTCAATAATGTTTTTTGACTTTACCTTTATCTATGAACATATTTGTCATGCATCCATGGGTTTGCCCAGTATTTCATCCCTTATTTTTGATATGAGTCGAGCCTTGGATTTTTATGCATTTTCCCTTGTTGAATTAGCTTCATGTAACACATGCAATGCATTTTCATCTGAGTAAATGTCACACCCATGGTTTCTTGGGTTTCGATTGGCCTATCTTTGGAAATTCATAATAAATAGCCCCTTAATTAGAAAATTTCACAAAAAACATTCACTGGAAATGTTTTTGAATAAGAAACTGGAATATAGAAGTTTAAGACTTTGTTTTCCCTCAACCAACCCCTAGTTTGCTAAGAATTGATATTAGGGTTTTAGGTGATGACTGCAATACAAATTAATATGGACTATTTTATAACATGATAATTAGGGTTCATATAGCCGAAGAACGTGATTAGGGTTTATTCAACCTAATAAGAGAAACTAGGATCTTCTCTAAGAGAGAGGTAAGTGGAATATGCACTTTGAACATAAGTATTGGTTGCTTGTATGCATGTATAGACAATGTACATGAACTATATGAACTAATTACCTATTGAGTTAAATTTCTTATGGAAGTGAAAGTTAACCGATCTATAATGAATTGAATGTCAATTTTATTCTCAATACTTATTTTATCATCTCTCATGCACATTAATAGTAAAGTTAAGAATAATATCTAAGAAAAACTTAATAGTTTTAAAGATAAATAAAATGGTAAACGATAACTTATATAAGATCCTTACTAAGAGGTTCCTTGGAGAAAACTAAAAGTCACATTGATGCATAAGAGAGGGGGCACTTCAGTGCAACCCAAGAGACATTTTGATGCAAAAGACAAGAGGCACTTTGGTGCAAAATGTGGTGATTCTTATATAGGTCAAGACGAAATAAATGATCTAAAATTTAATGTCTTTTTTTAATGTTCAATGTTTAAAGTTTATTTTTAGTTTACATTCTATCTTTAAGACATAATATGTTCAATTCCACTCACAAATCATTTGATATTTGGGGGCACGATGCCTACAAGTAAGGATCAAACATTGATGAGTGGTGCTATCTAATGTGCAAGGACTAGTTTAGGGACCTCCAAAAGAAAAGACATGGTGGGGTTCTAGCTATATCTAGTTTAGAAATATTTTCATGTTTACACAAAACATATCATGTTTAAGTGTGATACTTCTTTATTTTATATGTGAATGATGTAGATGACTTGAGAATGGGAATTGTTATCTTTATCCTATGCTAATTTATATATGAACTCTATTTTAATGCAATGAATATCATGGTTGTGACATCCCTCTTGAAGTGAATGCAATTTATGCTTCTTCTCTATGTTGCGTATGTTTTCAAAAGTAGGTTTTTACACAATTGGTATCATATACAAAAATATAGTTGATCACTAGGATTTGCACATGATTTCCTGGGTATCTCTTACATCCCTACCTTGATGATAGAAAACATATGCATAGAGAGTGTGAAGCCAGGAAATTAGAATGTGTATCCCTTTTTTTGAGGAAAGTGTATAGATAAGAACACTACAAGAAATAAATGTTTAGAGAGATACCTATGGAAGTATGTGTTCTAGATATGAGATTACTAATTCAGACCCTTTGTATTAAATATACATTGATAGTGACATTTCCTCTCTTCTTTTCAACAGTGATAGCCAACTAATTGAGAATTTTAGAGGAAAGTCAAGAGAATAAAAGATTATTATGCAATTGGTCCTATTATTTCTAGAATATGTGGTATGAGACATGTTTGCTACTAATATCTTGAACATTAGCATAATGAGTTCTCACACATTTAGATTTGTGTCTACACAACATAGATCCAAAGATGCCACCAAGAGAGTTGATGAATATATTGTTAAAACACTATCCTAAGTTAGATGGAAGTGTTTATGCCATGTATGTGTATCAAAAACAAAGAATCAGTAAAATCATAAGGTGGGAAGTACCATGTAAATTTTGAGGACAAAAAATATTTTAGGTGGGTAGAATTGTAACATTCCTAATTTTCATAACTAATTTAAACCTTTAATATGAATTTTCCTAATAAGAGTTAACCAATGGACCTAACAACCAACTATGGTTTGATATGTAAATAAATTCATTAAATATGTCACACATGCCACATTGTATGCAACTAATGAATTAAATATCATAATTAAGAAATTGGATGTAAATGAATATAAATGAATGATTCTTGTAGAGAATGATGTGACTAATAAATATAGTGTGATACTAATTGAATATTTAATATAAATGAAGATAAATTGTGTGTTTTATATAAGTTTGTATTGCATTAGTGGAGATAATGAACTTTATGAGTCAAATACTATAATTCATTTAAAATAATGTCATGTAACTTTGTTGGAAGTAAGATGGTAATATTGGACCCCAATCCTAAATGCTGATAATTAATGTGATGTATGATAATTAATATAATATAATTGAGCTAAACCATAGTTGTGGTAAAAATCATATTATATAACCTTAAAAGCTAAATGTAATTGGAAAATTTGATTCCTTGGATCTTGACTAGCTAGGATACCAAGTTTCAATCCAATTGGAAAATCCTAGAACCCCAAATTTAAGTGGGAAAGAAAATGTATTATAATGACAAGATAACCCTCCCACTTTGTTTCTAATTATATCCTTATCTCTAATTTAGGTTCACAACTCTTTTATAGAGTCAACCTTGGGCAGGATTCTCAGACCATGATTTGTACTCAAATTCAAGACTTGTCTTGTACACCTGACCTTGTCTCACTGGGACTGGAATGGATCACGACACCCCCATCTCCATGGACTCTGTCGATTGTCTCTATGCTGTGACAACTATGTATATTTCCCTTCCTCACTTTTTTCTCGCATCCATGATCAACTACCGACCACCTAGAAACTCCACAGATCATGGAGTGGGCCTTCAAAACCCTATGATACCATCCTATCCTATTCCACCTACTCTAGATGTTTGTACCAGAGATCCCTACCAATGATACCACTATCAAAGGTGCACATTACCTTGAAAGAGACTTGTTAATATAGGGGTTCATTTGAATCTATCAACTCATTTAAGAAACGTGTTTCCCTCTTTACCCCCCTTAATTACTTAACTGATGGCCTCAGAGTCAATTCAAGCTTTTTCCCCCACACCTTTCCACACATTTTCTCCCTGTGACCTTCATCGAGGCTCCTGAGTTGTCCATGTTGTCGTGTTTATCTTTGGAATACCTCAGGATCAAGATATGGTCATTATTTTCCCTCCCCTATTCATCCTCTACTCTACCTAAGCGTCTTGCCATTTTCCAGCACCAAACCACTATGAGACCCAAGTTTGGGCTTGCTAAGCCCAGTAGGCGATGAGGATGGTTCTCAACACCTTAGTTTCTATCAAAGTAGGGGGGAATTGTGTTTTAAATCTCAAATATCCACTTTTTTTCTTAATGTTCTTCCCTGATCAAAGAATGAACAAACTCAACATTTTTTTTGACTATACTCCGGATCTATGTCATATTGTCAAGCATCCATGGGTTTGCCTAATATTTCATACCCTATTCTTGGTATTAGTCATGGCTTGGATTTTAACACATTTACCCTTACTAAATTGATTTTATGTAATATGTGCATTGGATTTTTGGGATCCTTCCATCAACTATTTACAGCGATCACATTTTCATATGACTAAATGTCACACCTATGGTTTCTTGAGTTCTGGTTGGCATATCTTTGAGAAT
Source organism: Alisma plantago-aquatica (assembly GCA_963693085.1). NCBI lineage: Eukaryota > Viridiplantae > Streptophyta > Magnoliopsida > Alismatales > Alismataceae > Alisma > Alisma plantago-aquatica. The sequence continues at coordinate 78,006,731 of OY856409.1, read as the reverse complement.
TCATAATAATTCATCCTTTTATAAAAAAAATCAAGCAAATATTCACTGAAATGGTTTTTGAATTAGGAACTTGAACAAATAAGTTTCAGACTATTGATTCCCTTAAATCAACTCCTAGTTTTCTAAAAATTAATAGTAGGGTTTAAGGTGATAAATAAAATACAAATTGATGTGACTATGTTATAAAAGGGCAATTAGGGTTCATCCAACCCAAGAATGTGATAGGGTTTCTTTAACCTAAGAAGAGAAACTAGGATCTTCTTTATGAGAGAGGTAAGTGGTCCATGCACTTTGAACATAAGTATTGGTTGCGTGTATAAATGTATGTATAATGTGCATGAAATATACGAATGAATTATCTATTGATTCAAATTTCTTATGGAAGTGAAAGTCAGTCAATCTGTAATGAAATTGAATGTCATGTTACTCTTAAACATTTAGTGTATCATCTCTCATTTACATTCAAAGTAAAGTTAGGAATAAGATCTAAGAATAACTTAAGAGATTTCGATAGAAAGAGAATGATAAAACATAACTTATATAATATACTCGCTAAGAGGCTCCTCCAAGCAAACTAAGAGGAACTTTGCTGCAAAAGAGAAGAGGCACTTCTGTGCAACCCAAGAGGCACTTTGGTGCATAAGTGAAAAGACACCAGTGTGAAAACTGAGGATTCTTATAAAGGTGAAGATAAATGAAATCATCTAAAATTTGATGTGTTATTTCTTTAATGTTTGACATTTAAAGTTTATCTTTAGTTTACATGTTCTCTTTAAGATATAATATGATGTTCAGTTCCACTTAAAAATTATTTGATGCATGGCTGGGGGCGCTATGCCCACATGTAAGGAGAAAGCGTAGAGGAATGGAGCTATTTGACATGTAAGGACTAGTTCAAGGATCATCATAAGAAAATACTTGGTGGGGTGCCAGCTAAACACAGTTTAGAATTCTTTTCCTATTTATGAGAAAGATATCATGTTTAAGTGTGATCTTTGTTTAGTTTAGTTTGTGTGAGTAATGTTGAGGACTCGAATATGAGAATTGTGATCTTTATCCTATGATGGTTTATATATGAACTCTATTTTTATGCAATGAGTCGCATGGTTGTGACATCCCTCTTGAAGTGAATGCAGTTTATGTATGCTCAATGTTGTGTATATTTTTATAAGTGGGGTGTTACAAAATGGTTTTAGAGCTAAGATTATAGTTGTCCACCAAGTTTTTCTCATGATTTCCTAGGTATCTCTTACATACCTCCCTTGATAATAAAAACATATGTATAGAGGGTATGAAGCCAGTAAGTTATAATGTTTATCCCTTTTATTTGAGGAAAGTGTAGAGATAGGAACCCTACAAGAAATAAACATTTAGAGATATATATATATGGACATATGTGTTAGTGTTAGGGGATTAACTCTACATATCTAGTGATACATCCTCTCTTCCTTTCAATGGTTATTACCAACTAATTGAGAATTTTAGAGGAAATGTCAAGAGCATAAAAGACTTATTATCCATACATTCTTCTTCATGCTAGCATATGTGCTATGGGACATGTATGCTACTAAAATATTGAACATTAGCACAATGAGTTCTCACACCTTTAGATTTGTGTCTGGACAAAATAGATATAGAGATGCCACCAAGAGAGTTAATACTAAAGGCCTAGATTAGTCAACCTTCTAAACCTGATGCATTTAGATAGTAGAGATCCAAGTCATGGTTAGAAACCCCAAAATATGAGGTTAAGTTTAGGATGAAGTTATTGAAGGTATAATCCTGATCTTAAGTCAGATGAAATTGTTTATGCTATGTATGCGTATCACATACTAAGAATAAGTAAAACCTTAAGGTGAATAGTACCCTAAAATTTTGAGGATAACTATAGCATCCCAAATATTTGTAACTAATTTAAACCTTTAATATGTTTTTTCTTCTTCTAATAAGAGTTGAGCAGTGGACTTAATAACCCAACCATGTTTTTAATATGTAAATAAGTTCATTAAATATGTCATACATGTCACATTGTACATTAATATGCAACTAATTACTTAAAAGTTCATAATCATGAATTCTGATGTAAATGAACATAAATTAATATTCATGTTGACAATAATGTGACTAATAAATATAGTGTGATAATAATTGAATTTTTAGTATAAAGAGCAATAATAATTATGCTTCATATGAGTCATTATTTCATTAATTGAGATACGAACTTAATGATTCAAATACTATAATTCATGAAAAATAACGTCATGTTACTTTTATGGAAGTAAGATGATGATAATTGGACTCTGAATCCTATATATTGACCATTTGTGTGATGTTTGATAATTGATATCAAGACCATTGAGTTAAACCCTAATTTTGGTAAAACACATATAAGATAATGTTAGAAGTTAAATGTAATTAGAAAATTGGATTCCTTAGGTCTTGATTAGCTAGGATACCAAATTTCAATATAATTAGATAATCCTAGAACCACCAATTAAGTGGGAATGAAAATACATTCAAATGCCAAGATAACTCTCATACTTTGGTTCTAATTAGATTTTTATCATATATGTACATCACACAACCTTTTATAGAATCCATCTTGGGAGGGATTCTAAAATCTGGATATGTTCCTAAATTGGGGATTCATCTTATTTGCCTACTTTGTCCCGCTAGGACTAGAACAAGACGCAATGCCCCCATCTCCTTGGTCTCTGTCATTCGGATCTATGAATTGACAACTATATATGTTTCCCTTCCTCACTTTCATCTCACATGTAGGAACAAGTACCAACCACACTAAAACCCACAAATAACAAACTTGTCCTTCAATCCTTGCAATGTCATCCTACCTTATTCCACCTACTCTAGATGTTCGTCTTGGAGATCCCCGCCATCGACACTACCTCTCAAGGGTGTGGATCACCTTGAAGGGACTCACAAAGATACAGCTGTGTTCAAATCTGCCAACTTGTATAAGAATCAAATTTCTCTCTTTACCCCCCTTTATTACTATACCAACGACAACAAAGTCAATCCAAGCTTTTTCCCTCGCACCATTCGACACCTTTTCTCCATGTGTCCTTCGAAGAATCTCTAAAGTTGTTTGTGTTCTCATGGCCTTCTTTGCAACACCTCAAGATCGAGATATGATTGTTGGTGTCCCCTTCCCTCTTTCCTCTAGTGTACTTGGACGACAACCATTTTCTAGCACGAGACTACCATGAGACCAAACTACCCTATATATCATCCTTTATTTTTGATATCATGTGCACCTTGGATTTTTATGCATTTACCCTCACGAAACTGATTTCATCTAACACATGCAATGGGTTTCTTGTGCCTTCAATATATTATTCACATTGACCACATTTTCATCTGATTAAATGTCACACATATGATTCTTGAGTTTCAATTGGCCTATCTCGGAAAATATATAATAAATCATCCCTTTATTAGTAAACTTTTCAAAAAAAAACCATTGGAAAGGCTTTTGAATAAGGAACTTGAATATATAAGTTCTAGACTATGTTTCCCCTCGATCAAACCCTATTTTATGAAAAATTATTATTAGGGATTAATGTGATGAATATACAAAGTGATATGGAATATTTTTAACAGGGTAATTAGGGTTCATCCAACCCAAGAATGTGATTAGGGTTTATTAAACCTAAAAAGAGGAACTAAGATCTTCTTTAATCGATAGCTAAGTGGGACATGCACTTCAAACATAAGTATTGGTTTCTTGAATATATGTATACACAATGTACATGAAATGTATGAATGAATTATCTATTGTTTCAAATTTCTTATGAAAGTGGAAGTCGGTTGATCTATAATGAATTTAATTCATGTTTCATTCCTATAGTTATTGTATCATATCTCATGCACATTAAAAACAAAGTTAAGAATAAGACCTAAGAACAATTTAAGAGTTTTCAAGAGAAAGATAATGATATAAGATAACTTATATCAGATCCTCAATAAGAGGCTCCTTGGAGAAAACTAATAGGAACTTTAGTGCATAAGATAAGTAGAACTTTGGTGAAACCCAAGAGGTGAAAAAACCACTAGAGGGGAGTGAATAGGGTTTTATAGTTATTTTAATAATAAATCAACCAAAGCAAGAAACCACAAAAATATTGGACAAGGGGACAAGAATTTAGAGTGGTTCCAACCTTAGCAAATACTAAGGCAGTCAATCCACTACCCGGTTGCTTACCCAACTGGGATTTTAAAAGTATTTAATTTTATTACCTCGCAAGGATGTTACATAAAATTACAACACTTTCACCAAACCCTTTGGAAAACCTTCACCTAGAAGTAGTCTTACCAACCTCGAAGCAGCCTTCCTTGAAATAACATCAAGCTCCCCCATGAAGTAGCCTTCCTCTTGAAGTAGCTTCCCGTTGAGACAGCCTTCTTGAAGTAGTCCAAAGTCCACCTTCTCCACCGAGAAGACCCTTCTCAACCTGAGAAGTCAAACCCTCTCCAATCCACAACCGCCAACCCTAGGAGTAGCAAGGAGAGTACAAAGGATAAAAAAGGAACAAGAAGGAAAAATAGAAATTACAATACCGTTGTAGCACAAGGCTTGATTTCCTATATCAAGCGTTTGGATCTCCTAACCAATATATATGGAAGTGTTAGTGTTGTGGGTAGGAGATGTTGGCCTATAGGACACGGGATTAGAGCAATGGAAATGAGTAGCAAATGTTGAAGTTTCTCAATTGCTCATAAGAATGGATTCTCAATTGCAAGTGTGAATGCTCAAGTATTGCACAAGTGTACTTTGGGTGTCCTAAGGCTTGTTCTATTTATAGGAATGGCCTATGGATGCTTAAGGACGTTCTACATACTTTCTAGGGGGGTTCTAAGTGCTCAACTAGCCGTTAGGTATGCATTAGTTACTTTAACAATGGCTGGTTAATTAATCCTGAAAAGTGCAGACAGAACTCTTCTCGGTCGACAAATTGTCAATCGAGATTCCTTCTCGGTCGAGGATTTGTCGGCTTAGGGACGTCCTGGAGCAAGTGTTTACAACATTCATTTCAACTCCCAACTACCTTGTCTGCTGGGTCTAATGGCTACTTGGGTCATTCTCGGTTGAGGAATTTGTCGACCGAGAGTGTCTTGGTCGAGAAGTTTGTCGACCGAGAATGACTCTGTTTCAATGTTTTAAACTAAGTACTAAGTGTGCGTATGAGTGTGCAGTTGTGACACTATTGTAGGGGATGACCTATCTAAGTGTTGTGATTTGATAGGGAAGATCTAAACACTTGATTTACATGATATCTAAGTACTTGTACATTATATATTTGTACAAGTTTTTACATTTGATTACAATCATGAATTAAAGCAATTTGAGCATATAGATATTCCAAGTTGTTTGTCATCCACCTAATTCCTACAACACTCAAGTAGCACGTTAGATTAACAAGAATGGAATGTTTGTCATCATAGAAACAAAGGGATTATAATAATGTCCAATTTAGCCAACAATCTCCCCCTTTTTGAAGATGATAAACATTTCCAAAATATAAAATATGGAAATATAAATCATATGAGTTTCATACCTGAAGTTTACCTTTTGTAGCCATTCTTGTTTTGCAAGTGTGTGCTGGCCGAGATATTATGAAACTCATTTTATTTTATATTATTTCTCCCCCTGTGTCATTTCAAAAAGATATCCAAGATAATCCTTTAGTATGACTTTTTATTTCTCCCCCTTAATTTTATGCTACGCTCCCCCTTAAAGAGATATTCAATTTAAAAGCAAGGGATTAATGCAAACCAATTATTGTTAAATTTAGCCACAATTTATTTCTCAATCATTTTGAATTTTGAATATACATATGAAATCCCTAGTTCAACTTTTAGGGTTGGTATCCTGACATGGGGTCGTTCAACCCAAGAATGGAGAAAGGACCTATGAGGAGGCAAAACCCAAAAACTGTGAAGTCAGGTTGTGGCTAGAAAGCCTAACATTATTCTATCAGTTACCCTAACAGGAAAATATGTCCTCACACATGTACAAATAGGAAGTAATTATGCATCTAAGTGAAAGTGAGTGAGATCAGGCTAGGAGAGGGACCATTTCTAGATTATATGTCTAAAGCCTTGTTAGAATACATGATGGATGGAATGGATGAAATATGTTTATATGATATGATCTAAGTTTTATATAATGAGATAATATGGCTTATGATGATCTTAGTCAGAGCTAATAATTTGATCTCAGTTTTGAGGATTTGATGTAAGATTTGATGATGAAAGTATTTATGCTTCTCTGATATAAGATAAGCTAAGTTAAGCTACGATGTGAATAAGAAAGAGCCTCAATCTCTTATACAAAGGAGGAAGTCTAGTATGGGGACCAATCATAGGGTTAACTCCAAAGAGAGTGAGACCTAGAGGGAGAAGGTTAGAAACCAAAACTCTAAGGTATGAGAATTTATGAGAGATATTTGTTTGATATGTCCTAAACTAGACTACTCCTGAGGGAATGAGTTGAGTTACTTTATGCATGATTCCTATAGGCATGTTGTACTCCAGATGTCCTTGGGAGGGCCAAATGTGAGAGATAGAGAAAGATGTTTCTTACACATATGTGAATATGATATGAGAACCTACCAAAATAGGTGTGGGAGAGAGTCTCCCAAGATCATGAGTATGTAAGGAATGCTAGATGTGAAGCCTCATGATCGGGTTGGTGGTTCCATACATCAGACTCAAGTGATTGTTTAGAGAAAGTGAGAGTTGGTTAAGAATATTTCCTGGGTAGAGACCTATGAAGAGAATGATATATCATGTTTTGGTTCAATTTGTGCTTGAGTGGCTAGATCATGTGAAGTTCATGATCAGTGCTAATGAGATAGATCTAAGAACCCTAGACCAAAGAGGGAAGACAGAGCTACTGCATATAATACTCATAGAGTTGAATGAGCTCATAGACATTGAGCATGGAACCACCCTCGGGTAATGGGTTAGGGGAACCTAGATTGGCCCTTTTGATAAATGTTTGACAAGACATTCATATAAATCTATTTAGTCAACCATAACATAATGGAAATGATCTAACATTGAGATGTGATAAATGGATATGACATGAGGGAAGAATTGGAAATGTTTTAGTAGTTCACTATCCATAACTTGATAGCCATATGCATGAATATTGATAATCTGAAATAGCTGGATAATCTCATGATGAACTTTAGTAAAGTTTACAACCTAATATGAGAAAGTGAAATGAGATGATATTCATGATAAACATGGAATGTTGTTGTAGTTGAGATGAGGAATATGAGGTAATTTAATATTTCTTCTTCAAAGTGCACTTTACCTCTTAGTTGGCCTACTACTATAGTGTGGTTGTATTATATGTGTACAAAATACTTGGGTATATGGTATTGGATGAAATACTTTTTCTTGTATGCTATCATGCTTGATTTTCTATATACATAGTCTTGAACACATGAAACATAAGATATATGTTCCATTATATCTAAGCACTTCAACTCTTTAGTCGTAAAGTGTTAGAAGATAAAGTACTTAAACTCTTTGGTAATAAGGTATTGGATAGTAGTCCAACTATTTGGTATTAGATCATAAGGGATAAAAACATTCAACACTCATGTAGTAAATGTATGGATGTAATAATGGAAAATATGCCTAAAATACATGTTCGCTTTGGTTAATATACATCTTGATTGAAGTACACTTCTGTCATCTTTTGTTACTGCCAAGTATTAGTTTTATCTTGTCCCGAGTTTGGACCTTCCCTAGAGGGGTGAGTTCATAAGTCAATTTAAGAATTTAGGTAACCTTCAATGTCACCTAAATCTTAAAAGATTATGTGAAACATGAAAGCACATATATTGAGCATAATTCCACCCAATTATGACTTCTCTGAGCGATATGAGGAAAGCTCACGATGGGAGCGGCTGACAGTATGGGTCCAAGCCCGGAAGGGAAGGTCACTATGAGCCAAATTAAGGGACATAAATTAAATAATGTGTACCCTAAGAGATGAAGGAAATCTAGGTTAAAGAATTATAAAGGATATAATGCTCTTGAATATTATCAGAGAAACCTCAAGAAAATTGTGTAATGAAATAAAGTTATGACATATCAATAAACCCTAGGGAGAATAGAATCCTAAGTCAACCCTAAAGTCAAGTAGGGATGATTAAAGGTACATAGGACCTATGAGGCCAGGAGGTGATCATGCTTTGAGTGCATAAGACCACAAAATCAGGAGATAGCTATCCATATGTACCCAAGGCCCCTCGGGTCACAAGATTGGCCAAGTTCATGAGTTGATGAGGCCCAATGGATATAATGTGAGAGGCACTCCATAAGTGCATGAGACCCTTGGGGTGTAGAATAAATCACTAAATACCTATACCCCTACATATCTTAAGGGATTGACTAAGGCTAATGAGACATGAGATGTAGATGTAGATGTAGAGAATATGAGAAGTCAAGTAATAATGTTTGAATGAAATCTTATTAGGAAGTTGTGTATAAACTAAAGAATCATGAGAAAATTTCTTTCCATGTGAATGTATGAAATTTAAGATAAATTTGGAAATTAAGGTGTTCACGGTATTGATTCATTGTTGAGAGTACTCAACCTAAAATTCAAAATTAGAAGGTAATGTGTGAATACACCATCATTTCTATTGGAATGGGATGAACTTTGTATTTGGGATGCAACCAAATTCTCATTTCATCTTGTTATAAGTGAGACTGATGGGGTAGACACATGCTATGCTTAAAAAATTATGAAGTGAATACCTTGAGTTGAAATTAGTGGAATAATCTAGGATTTTGATGTGTTACTTTACCCTTATACAAGAATAAATGAATGATAGTTTGAAAACCTAGGTGAAAAGGTAATATCCAATTGAAATTGGAAGCACACGTGAAAATGCAATCATCAGGTATCAATATAATGTAATAAATAAAGGACGTGAATATACCTTGAATTGAATTAAAGCCCCAACCTTAGTAATATGAGAGATTTTCATTTCAAGTTGTTAAAGATGGTCTAGATAAAGATATATAAGAAGGGTTTCTAACCCTAAGGTTTGAAACTACTTTGAGTTATTTTTCACCTTAACCTTACTAGGTGTGAACTTTGGGGACATAATTACTTTTAAGGAAGGGTGAATGTAAGATCCTCAAATTTGGTAAATTTGAATTCTATGAATATAAGTCTTGATTTGATAAGAAAACTTCCTAACTATAATTGATAGAATAATAGTGGTATCTTTGTGCCATGGATTCGATCCACGACCCAAGTAAGGCCATGAGACTATGTGCCTTGAATATAAGTGCTTCTGGCACAAGTTTAGGAAATAAGATATATCATGCATAATAAAGGATAATGTCTTTATGTTTTGTTAGATAACTGAAATATGGAATGATGAGCAAGTTCCTAAAATATTCTAAGATATTTTGTGATCTAGATAATTAATGGAGTAATTAGATGATCCTGACTTGTAGTAGAAGTCATGGGGTATCAAATAAGGATATTTTGATCTGATTTTTGGAACACTTAAATCTAATGAGGAAACTAAAATAATTCTAGAATTTGAGATAAAAAGACATTCCATATGATGAGGGTAATTATTTTAAGAAATACATAATGGGCAAGTTTTGCCCATGAGAGTTATCTCAATAAATCCCATAAATTAGATATAACTTGAGAAATGTATTAATGAGTTTCCCTCCAAATTTTATAGAAAAAGGATGCTCATAGAGGCCTATAGAAAATAGTGAAGGATGAGGAACCTACTTGCAATAATTTATATTATGTCCCTTTTTGAAGATACAAAAAGGGTTTATATGGATCCATTTGATACTAAACTTGGCTGAAATTGATAATATGGGATTATAAAGAACACATCCAAATTTGGGATCAATCAAAGTAAGGAGGAGAGAAATATGGATTTTACAAGTTTCCATGTCATGTATAGTTAATAATTAAATTATGACATCTGTCACATTTAATGCAACCAAAGACTTAGACTCGACCCATTAATATGCCCCATGGACTACTGACCCTCAAATCCCAAATTGATGGTCTGGAGATTGTGTCCTATCTCTGGCCTCAAATAGGAAACATGTTGTAGTAATCTAATTTCTATCTGACTCCTCTCTCTCTTCCCAGACCAAAACTATCCATGGGACCAATGCCATTGAATTTGGAAAGAGAACCTGAACTGACCCGTCCCATGCTTCTTACTTTTTCATGATGGATTGGGACTTTTCCCAAATTAGTTGAGTAGTCAAAATCTTTTGAAGCCAATGGATACCCCTTTCCCTATGTTACCTATATAAGGCTCGTACTCTATCAGTTCCCAATCATAGAGAACATCGTCCATGTTTTCCAGGTGGTTGTGACCCTTCATGATGCTCTATTGGGCATATCGATCTTAGGAAGAGTCAAAGACCAATACTACTGCCTAGTCCTCTACTACCCTTGATGGATCCAACAAAGAAAACCAGTTAGCAGAACCAGAGAGATAAGATTTTTGGGTGGTTGACTTAGACAAATTCTAACTTCTCTATTGCGACCATGGGGGCCTAAGTCTTGGGCAAGGGCTCGTCCAAACCCTACATCGTGACAATAGTGCCACTTTGGGTGGATGGCATGACCATACCACTATGTTAGAAAAATTACTCAAGTTTCGAGTCACAAAGCTAGCAAGGTACAAGGAAGGCAGACTCCCATCTTCTATTCTTCACACCCCACAAGCCGACATGGAGGTCGAGTGGCCACCACATAGCTGGTGTCATAGAGCTCTATTTTACTAGTGAAACACTAGACACAGGCTACATTTTCACATTAGGCAGGAGGCAAGGAGAAGAGAAGATCAACCAAATCCAGTTTTCCACATTAACAGACCCAAGAAAGGGATCCACAAGCCTAGAGGAGAAAGACAATGAAAATATAAGGTATATATTGTTGATGTGGCATTTATCCATTGTTCAATAATTGGTTATCTTGTGTTAATCCTAGTTAATTATTGGTAGATCAGATTATACAAAATGTATCAAATTGATTAAAAATGAGTACAATCCAAATAAAATACTACCATGAGCTAAATCCGATCCCAATTCCAAAGTATTGCTAATACATGCATCTAGGATGATTTATACATAAAACCCTAGAAAGTGATTATTAAGATGTTGTATATATTGAAAAGATTTACTTTGACACAAACATATATCACTGAATATAATGAGGACTAAAGATTATGATAAGAATTATAAGGAACAATTCGGGTTTCTAAATCAATAATTATTTACATGATCAATTAGGATTTTAAAGCCAAAGATCATAACTTGTTATGTTATTAATGCACATAATTGAATCTAGGTGTCCATAAAACAATGATGTGATAGATGTGATAATTAGGGTTTCACCTAATTCCTAATGTACTTTTATAGTCCTAGTGAATCATGGTGTAAGGAATTAGAGTTTGTATCCTTATTCCTTATCCAAATAGGAGACAACCCTAAATACTAGTTTGGGACATATATTAGATTAGAATGTTTCGAACATGATGGTGGAACTTTAGGATATACATACATGTAGATAACATTTGTTGATTATGTTGAATGCTTGTACGTTTGGATATATGGTTGAAGTACATGTTGCATGGTTTCTGTATGGAATTTGGGTATGTGGTTCCAATTATGAATACTCGCTCTTATCGACTCCCATCTTTGCTGAAATTGCACGAATAGATTGCAATTAAATTGCTTGGTTGTTTATTCACTTCCTACAAACTATAAGGCCCTCTATGCATCATCTTATATTAACATTACTTGCTTAAGCCCAAGATTCTAACTATGGAGGGTTGAATGCATGGAAGAAGTCATTATAGAGTCTATCAGAACGAGTGGGTAGGTCATTGAATTTACCCCCAATGAGTGGGTAAGCTTTAGAGATTACCTCCAATGAGTGGGTATGCTATTGAATTTACCCATCAGTGAGTGGGTATGCCAATGAGAATAACCCCAGCGAGTGGGTATACCTCAGAGATTTAGCAAATATGGGTCGAGAATTTACACAAAAAATACATTTTTGATTATTTAATAATAGTTGCTGATATGGTTGTTATGTTGTTACACATACATGCACATATTTTATTTTCACCATGTACTCAATATAGAAATATGCTGATAACATTTTAGTTTGTTAATGTTTTATGTAATTGCTAAATATGAATATATCACATGGGCATGGTGAACCAGATGAAATCAATTGAAGATACTAAAGCTAAGTCAGGAGGACTAGTTATATGTAACACTTCTTCTCATATGTAACAGTTTCAAGTTGAAAATTCATTTAAATCCTTATAGGAGCATCATAATACATCTTATAAACAATATTTATGAAATAATGGAAATTATTTGCTATTATTTATTATTTGCTAAATCTGGATTCCTGGGGAATTTAGGTAATGGCTCTCGACTTTAAGGTCCTTCCTTATTTGAGGGACACTGAAAAGTGAGGTCGTTACAAGTTTGATCTCTTGATTCCTTCCTGTTGGGCCATCAACCCTGAAGGTCAATAGGATACTTGGGCATTGAGGTCGATAGTTCTCCCAAGAGCTCGATGAAGATTGATGGAATTGGAGGTCGATAGATGGAAAATCAATCACCACTACTTGATAGACAATGATATTTAAGGTTGACTAGCAAGTTGATCATCGAGTCGATTATGACCTTGAACACAAATAATGTTAACTGATCTGCCTTCTAGAAGTGCCCAAAATCCATTTTGGGCCAAGGTGTAGCCACACACCTCACGAGAGATAGACTCATGTCGTTCCCCACCTACAAAAGGGAAGTGGGGCCCCCTAAGTCACACTGGTTCAGCTGTGTAGATAGATTACACTCCAAATCTATGAGGAGAGTCGAGAAAATCATCTAAACTCTAATAGGTTAACATAAAACCTAAATAGAATGAAATAAATATGTTCCTAATAAAAAGTAAGGAATATGAATGCAAAAGTGGGCAAAAACTACCACTAAAGCTAGGGTGAATGTACATTTATCAGTTGTCAATGTAGAAATTCAGTCGGCAGACCTATCTGGGCCTTGTCTTTTTAATCATCGATCAAATTTTGGCAACACAATCTCACTCGATGCCATTGTAGCCGTCAAGCAAATTACATTCTCTAGAGGGTGTATGGGAGAGAAAAGATATACATTAATAACCCACAATAATAGATAAATTTCATCCTAAATGATTATAACATCTAGAAGGCATCCTCAACTATAAGTAGGATCCAATGGGTTTCATCCCATGATTGTCCACATACTGTGGCAACACATCCCACTATCACACAGACAGTGAGGTGTTACGCAAAAACGTGCGGAAATCACCATAACCACAGACTATCGAAAACACGAGTTAATTAAAACCATTTGCGGAAAGTTGATAAACTGAAAACTATTACATTCAAGTCCTCATCCTGCACATAAACATGTCATATATATATACATATACAAGATCTGATATGTGTCCACATCTTAAAGGAACATATGTTCATCCATCACATGTGTTCACCACCTGTTCATATACATAAAGGCCCACATCCGACCAACAGCAGGATATACAAAGCATCAACGATCATACATCATGAAACAATGTCAAAACACCACCAAGGACCTGAGAGTACAGGGATGACTCTAGACTCTATCACAAAACATCCAAAACAACAACATATCCATCGCTTGCCTTCTACTGATCTTCTTGCTGCTCGGCCGCAGCACCACGAACACCACCGCGTCTAACTCGACCACCTAAAAAGGGTTTAACTCAGTGGAGTGAGACAATTGAACATTGTCCCAGCGGGAGGCATAACTCCCCACCAAAACTACAAAACCTCTGATATATATATCAAGCAGCTAACCGATAAGAGTATAACAAGAGTAGTTATAAGATAAGACTGTTCATGATTATCGAGCTTGCCCAGAGTACTCAGTTATTTATCCAACTATTTCCTTATGAAACATGAATAGCAAGATATGCCATATAAAGCTTACCATATATGAGAAACGTATAAGCAACTGCAAGATACACATAGAATTAACTACAAAACCAAGGCCTCAACCAATGTTTCATGTTTGTCTTAACCAGTAATAACTAAACGGCTGAATTACGTTTTATTATGCCCTGAGGAATGAACCGTACCGTTCAAATCCAACCTTCGGCTGTGAAGCCCATAACCGGTGCCATACAAGGTCAATGGAAGAGCCGGAATCCACGACCTCACCCCTCGTAGTCAGTACACAAGAAACAAAGCAGGACCGCAGTCTCATGCTCAAGTGGTCTTAAGCCACAGGGTCAGCTCCTCAGGCTACCCTCTACCTAGCCCGCCTCGGTACAGGTCACGTCGCTAGTGAAACTGAGCCACGAGCCTAATCACCGTGCTCTGAGCCCTGAACGCATTCATGCTCATCATATCACATATCCAGAGCCATGGGCCTATTCACCATGCTCATCACGTATCCGAGTCTACAACCGCAGCTGCTTTCGTTTACCTCTCTATTTGAGGCTAGGAGAAACCTCACATATTCAAAAATATGCGCTCCGGGTTAACCCGCAGGAGAACTTGTTTCACCATCACCAAGTCCTAACGATGATGGATCTATGGCCAGGGTAACTACATGATAGATTTCACTGTGATTAATTAGTATCTTTTAGATGGATTGCAAGATTCAACCAAGTTGTATAACATGCAAAATATAAGGGAAAGTAAACAACATAAAACTCAACATTATGCTATTATTGTAATCACATCAACCTGATCCATCTCAATGATCCAACATCACATGTTATCACTTGGCCTCTTTCCAACCATTCAGATCCATCTCAAGGATCATCACATACCATGGGATCTCAAACCCTCATCATGTACTGTCACTGCCTCTTAAGGCTCACATCAACATCATGGGACAAACACATTATACATACAATCTCATCAACCAGAGTAACTATCAAAGTGATGTTACTCATCACATATGTCTCATAGCCTTTTCATGGCTAATCATCACCTGCATGGTTAGGGAATATAATAATCATAGTTTCAACATAAGGACTATGCTTACTATCATGAGATGACATTCAAGATACTATACTTACACTATCTAGTGATCAAGTGTATAAAGCACATCATTAAGCAAGCCATATCTATTCTTATCCTCAATTCAGTATTATACGAATAAACAAGATGTTCACTCCATGCATGTAGTCATGTTGGATATACAGAACCAACGTTATTATTACTACTACCATTATCATTATCATTACTACTACCTTCATCATTATCATGATTATTAGCAAAGAGTCACCATCGTTTGGAAGCAAGGATATATATATATATATATATACATATAACTAATTGTTTTCATGATACAAGGAACCGTCAACAAGGATCACAAAACCCTCACTAAAGCACACCACAACCCTCACTAAAAGGGGGATGTAACGACATCCTGCCCTTACCCAAACTCAAAGCACAACGGTAGGTATATAAGCAGCAACGCTGTGTTGCCACCAAGGCAACCAGCTTGCGTGACACAACGTCACAAGGAAGAAAAATGCGCGTCAGGAAAGGAGAGGTATCGGGCATCCTCACCTATCGGGCAACGCCCGTCTCACCCCTGTGTTATCGGCCGACGCACCAGGGCAGCGCAACGCCCGCCACCACCACTCACAATGCCTGATACAAAGGTTGTCATCCAGGTCATCTCAAGAGGATAAAAACCAAGAGAGAGAGAACGAATATGTCCACAAAACGTGCAACAGACTAGCCAAGGCCTAACGACTGACACACAACAAGGGAATGGGTGTGACGCCCGTCACAAGCCCAATGGGGTGTCTCCCGTCACCACTCCATCTCGCCCAACACCAGCCTATCGGCCAACACTCACCTCACTAGGGCTATCGCCCAACACAAGAGAAAACATGTCGCCCAACACACTAAGCCAAAGGATATCGTCCAACAAGTCACCTTCTTCCTCAAACACAAAGGCACTCGAAACCCTAGGAAGATGGCTCACCTCAATCGACTAAGAAGGAGGGGTTTTGCACATCAACCATTACCAACGAGCTCACCCTTCTAGCCCATGGTGAGAGGAGAGTGTTGCTCAAGTGACTAGATCACAAGCTCACCTCAATCAGTTAAGGGAAAGAGGGGTGTTGCTCATGACACTAGAACTCAAACTCACTCCTCTAGACCAAGGGGAGAAAGGAGTATTGCTCACCTACAAACCCTAGATCAAAAGGATCGGCCAACAAGAAGCTAAGCAAAGAACTAAGCTACTAACATATGAACAAGATCATCACAAGAGATAATGGAGTTAGGGTTTAGAAGTTATGCAACCCGCCTTAAGCTCCAAGCTCCAAGGAAGAAGAAGAGCTCCAAGCTGCAAGGGATATCGACCACCACAACTCCTCCAAGGGGGGTATCGGCTACCACTGCTCCTTCAAGGGGGGGGGTATCGGCCGACACAAGCAAGGAAAGGAAGGAGTGTCGTGCACTCAAGGTGGAGAAGGAAGCTAAAGGATCAAAGGAAACCTAAGCTAAGGAAAGGACACACCTATATAGAAGGGAAGGGAGGATAAAACAAGGTTGGTCCAAGAAAGGTGTCATCCACCCAAAGGACACTTGTCCTAGAGCTCAATCCACCACTCTAGCAAGCCTCCTACACTTGTCCAAGGTCCTTGCCACATGTATGCACTAAGCTCCAAGTGTCCACCAAACAAGGTCAAGGTTGGATCAAGCACCATGGGCAACACAAAGCACATGCACCATGGCCGACACACATCCATGTTGGCCGAAACAAACACCCTAGGTCAACACACACCTCACCTTGGGCGACACAAGCATCTCTTGGGCAACATAAGGCTCAACCAAGCCAAAACAAGGCACTTCAAGCCCCAAACAAGCTCAACCAAGGCCCAAAGAACTCAAGCAACGAGTCCAAGCCTTCCTCTCAACCCTAGAGGAAGCAAAGAGAGAGGGGAACACCTCTCAAGGTGGCAAACTTGCTCACAAAACCTTATACTTGAGTTATTTGCAAGTAGCCCCTCCAACTCTCAACAAAGCTCAACCAAACCCTAATCACCACTAAAGGTGATTAGCAAGCATCAAACCATCAAGGTTAAGTAAAGCAAACAGGGTAAACCCTAAACGAAGGTCAGGGTCCTTACAAGCTAACCCCCTTTAAGGGATTTCATTCCCGAAATCCGAAGAGAAAAGTGAGGGGTACTTCCTCCTCATCTCTTCCTCAAGCTCCCACATGGCTTCCTCAATGCCACGGCGATGCCAAAGAACCTTCACAAGAACCATGTCCTTCCTCTTCAGCTTCTTGACCCTTCTGTCAAGGATCGTCACAGGACCTTCCTCATAGGTCACATCTTTATCAAGCTCAACCTCAACTGGCTGTATCACTGTTCCTGAATCTGGATGACTTTTCTTCAGCATACTAACATGGAACACTGGATTTAACCTGTGCAACTCTGGAGGCAACTCTATCTCATAAGCTACCTTTCCAACACGTGCTATAACTGGGTAAGGCCCCATGTACCTGGGTGCTAACTTACCCTTCCGACCAAACCTCAGCACACCTTTCCACGACGAGACTTTACGATACACCTTATCTCCTACCTGGAACTCTAAAGGTCGTCGACGATTGTCTGCATAAGACTTCTGCCTGTCCTGTGCCACTTTCAACTGTTGTTGTATCACCTTGATCTTTTCTGTTGTCTGTTGTACTAACTCAGGACCCAATAACTGATGCTCACCAGACTCATACCAACACAAAGGGGATCTGCACTTCCTCCCATACAAAGCCTCATAAGGAGCCATGTCAATAGTCCGCTAATAACTGTTGTTGTAGGCAAACTCTATCAAACTAAGATGTATATCTCAGCTGCCTAGAAACTACAAAGCACAAGCTCGAAGGAGATCTTCCAAAGTTTGAATAGTCCTCTCAGACTATCCATCTGTCTTTGGGTGGAAAGCGGTACTGAACCTCAAATGCGTTCCCAACGCTCTGTGCAACTATTCCCAAAAATGACTTGTAAACTGAGGACCTCTGTCAGAAACTATCATCGCTGGCACACCATGCAAACGAACTATCTCATCCATGTACACTCTAGCCAGCTTCTCGGCTGTATACGTCATCTTTACATGTAAGAAATGGGCAGACTTTGTCAATATGTCCACAACCACCCAAATGGAATCATGATTTCTAGTTGTCTTGGGTAGGCCAACTAGGAAATCCATGGTAATATGATCCCATTTCCATTGCGGTATCAGCAAAGGTTGCAACGTACCTGCCGGCTTCTGATGTTTAGCCTTCACTTGCTAACAAACCGCACATCTTGCCATGAACTCAGCCACATCTTTCTTCAAACTGGGCCACCAATACAAGTCCTTCAGACTATGGTACATCTTGGTGACACCTGGATGCATAGCATACATCGATGTGTGTGCTTCCTTGAGCACCAACTTCCTCAGCTCATCAAAATTAGGAACCACCATCCTATTACGATAACAGACTAGTCCATCCTTAGACTCATGAAACCCATCACACTTTTCGCTGCCAAACTCTGATATGATCAACTGTACTGCATCATCTATTTGATGTGCATCTTTGATCTGTTGTCTCAACGTAGGCTTGACTTGCATCTGTGCTAATTGTCCTGTTAACAAGGAAACTTCCATCTGCACGTTCGTCTGCCGCAAAGAGACAAACATATCCTGCCTATGACATACCAAGGAACTCAACTGTGCCTTCTTGGAAGAAAAAGAAGACTTTCAACTAAGCGCATCAGCTACCACATTCGCCTTACCAGGATGATACTCGATAGTGCAGTCGTAGTCATTGATCAACTCCATCCATCGTCATTGTCGCATGGTCAACTCTTGCTGCGTAAAGATGTACTTCAGATTCTTATGATCCGTAAAGATTTGACACACTTCTCCATACAGATAGTGTCTCCAAATCTTTAACGCATGAACCACTGCTTCCAACTCCAAGTCATGAGTCGGATAGTTCTCCTGATGTTTCTTAAGCTGTCGCGAGGCAAAAGAAACCACATGATCTTCCTGCATCATCACACAACCTAATCCTTTCTTAGAAGCATCACAGAAAACAACATAGCCCTTCCCAGGCTCTGGCAGGATCAACACTGGAGCATTGGTCAACTTCTCCTTCAAACTCTGGAAAGCTTGCTAACATCGATCGTCCTAAACAAAAGGTACATCCTTTCTCGTCAGCTTTGTCATCGACAACGCAATCGCACTGAAGTCCTTGATAAACCTCCGGTAGTATCCTGCTAAGCCCAGGAAACTACGAACTTCTGTCGGCGTCTTTGGCTGTTCCCAATCCGCAATGGATTCCACCTTCTTCGGATCTACTTTGACTCCTTCGGCAGATATCACATGACCCAAGAAAGTCACCTCTTCCAACCAGAACTCACACTTACTGAACTTGGCATACAACTGATGTTGGCGAAGTAGAGTCAACGCTCGTTGAAGATGTTGCTCATGCTCTCGCCTGTCCCGACTATAGATCAAGATGTCATCTATAAAGACTACAAAAAACTTATCTAAGAATAGACGGAACACCTTGTTCATCAAGTCCATGAAAGCAGCAGGTGCATTGGTTAACCCAAACAACATAACCACGAACTCATAGTAACCATACCTCGTCCTAAAAGCTGACTTTGGTATGTAATCCACCTTAATCCTCAACTGATGATATCGAGACCGTAGATCGATCTTCGAAAACACTGTAGCACCACACAACTGATCAAACAGATCATCTATTCTCGGTAACGGGTACTTGTTCTTGATCGTGACTTTATTCAACTGCCGGTAATCTATACACAACTGCATAGAACCATCCTTCTTCTTAATGAACAACACTGGAGCACCCCAAGGCGATGTACTCGGTCTGATAAAACCTTTCTCCAACAACTCTTCAACTGCTTTTTCAGCTCTGCCATCTCTATTGGAGCCATCCTATATGGTGTCTGTGCAACTGGCTGTGTTCCTAGAACCAGATTGATCTCAAAATCAATCTCTCGGGGTGGGGGAACACCAGGAAACTCCTCAGGAAACACGTCCGCGAACTCTCGGACAATGGTCACCTCTTCAAGGCTAGGACCTTTCGCCTTGGCGGCCACAACAATATCCACTACATGGGCTAAGAATGCCTCACATCCTTGTCGTAGCAACCTATCTGCCACCATAGCTGATACCAGACACGTCGGAAGAATCTTCCTATCACCCTGGAAGATCCACTTCTCTCCAGCATCATCAAACACCGCCTGCTTGGAACCACAGTCCAAAACAACCTTGTACTTATCTAAGGTATCCATCCCAAGGATAACATCAAACCCATGCATATCAAGAGGTATGAGATCCACTTGAATGCGGTGTCCCGAGAAAGACAAGACACAAGATGGACACTCTTCTCGAAGCAACGAGGAACCATCAAGAGGGGTTTCTAACAACAAACTATCCTTCTTACAACTAACAGGTAAACGACAGTTCTCAAGCATACTATAGGCGATAAAAGAGTGCGTAGCACCCGGGTCAACCAGAATAGATATAAAGTAAGAAGAAGACATATCAGAATGAAATAACTCCATCTGACCTGTCACTACTCGCGGGTTGACTATTTCCTCTGGCTGACTCATAGCATAGAATCGAGCCGTTGCTTGTTGTCCACGACCTCTGCTTCCTTGAGCAGACGATCCAGCTTGGGATTCTTGACCGCGTCCACGTCCTCTGCTACCACTGGGTTGCTGTCGATCCGATCCTTGATGATTCTACCTCAGCTGCTGTGTCACCTCATCATCTCTGTAGGCGCAACTCGACTTGACATGCCCTATCTGACCGCAGGCATAGCATGTCCTAACATCAACTCGTGGTCTGGACGACCCTGTCACTGCCACGGAAGCCGAAATTTGCACCTTAGATGGTGAAGAAACATAACCTCTTCCTTTGCTCGGAGACCACTGAGAAGGTCCACCAGAACCTCTCATCACTGCCGGTGCTGAAAACATGGGTTTCTTAAAGCCACCAAACCTCCGTCCCTGAAACTGGATAGGTCTTTTCTTAGCCATAGCCTCTCTCTTCTCCCTTACTGATCGTTCGATCCTCTGGGCAGATTTCACAAACATAGCAAACTGCTCACGGTTATCCAATGCTGAAACCGGTGTCATCAGCTCAGCACTTAGACCCTTCTCGAAACGTCTGATCCGCTCCTCATTTGTCACTGCCATGTGAGGAGAAAACCTCAAAAGATCCATAAACTTGGCCTCGTACTCAGTGATGTTAATCGTTCCTTGTCGCAAGCTCTCAAACTAACTGATCTTCTCATCCAGATACGTCTTCGGAAAGTATCTGCTGACGAATTCGCACTGGAAAACTTCCCAACAGATCACCTCACCAGGCCGCTTCTCCTCCTCGATGGTCCACCAGTGACCAACACTACCTTTCAGAAGGTAGACAACGTGCTTTACTTTGTCTGCTTCGGGGATGTCGAGGATCTGGAAAGCCTTCTCAAGACTTGTCAGCCACAGATCTGCATCCGCTGGATCAGCCGTTCCAGCATAATCCGAAGCTCTGACTCGGCGAAGCCACTCGAAGGTCTTCCCAATACCCGATGCTTCTCCATGGGGAACCTGTGCTCGCAGAGGAGGCACTGGTAATCGCTCAACCATGAGATTCATCGTAGCCATCATCTTCCCCATAAGCTGTTGGTAGGCAGGATGTTCAAGTATAGCTGGGTTAGGTTGGGGGACCTCAGACACCCGATCTTCATGTGCCTGCCCTTCAGCTGAAGCAGCATCACTGTACTCAGCTGAGTGTTCTTCATGGTTTCCAGACATCTTGACTTTTCTTCCGCTGAGGGCAGAAGACGGTTGTAAGAAAATCTGGACAACACACAAGAACAGACAACCTAGTCCTAAATCCCTATAGACTCAGCGAACCTAAGGCTCTGATACCAAACTTGTGGCAACACATCCCACTATTACACAGACAGCGAGGTGTTACGTGAAAATATGCGGAAATCACCATAACCACAGACTATCGAAAACACGGGTTAATTAAAACCATTTGCAGAAAGTTGATAAACTAAAAACTATTACATTCAAGTCCTCATCATGCACAAAAATAGGTCATATATATACATAAATAAGATCTGATACGTGTCTATAGCTTAAAGAAACAGCTGTTCATCCATCACATGAGTTCACCACCTGTTTATATACATAAAGGCCCACATCCGGACAACAACAGGATATACAAAGTATCAACGATCATACATCGTGAAACAACGTCAAAACACCGCCAAGGACCTGAGAGTACAGGGATGACTCTAGACTCTATCACAAAACATCCAAAACAACAGCGTATCCATCGCTTGCCTTCTACTGATCTTCTTACTGCTCGGCCACAGCACCACGACCACCACAGCGTCTAGCTCGGCCACCTAAAAAGGGTGTAACTCAGCGGAGTGAGACAATTGAACATTGTCCCAGCAGGAGGCATAACTCCCCGCCAAAACTACAAAACCTTTGATATATATATCAAGCAGCTAACTGATAAGAGTATAATAAGAGCAGTTATAAGATAAGACTGTTCATGATTATCGAGCTTGCCCAGAGTACTCAGTTATTTATCCAACTATTTCCTTATGAAACATGAATAGCAAGATATGCCATATAAAGCTTACCATATATGAGAAACGTATAAGCAACTGCAAGATACGCATAGAATTAACTACACAACCAAGGCCTCAACCAATGTTTCGTGTTTGTCTTAAGCAGTAATAACTAAACGGCCGAATTACGTTTTATTATGCCCTGAGGAATGAACCGTACCGTTCAAATCCAACCTTCGGCTGCGAAGCCCATAACCGGTTCCATACAAGGTCAATGGAAGAGCCGGAATCCACGACCTCACCCCTCGTAGTCAGTACATGAGAAACAAAGCAGGACCGCAGTCTCATGCTCAAGTGGTCTTAAGCCACAAGGTCAGCTCCTCAGGCTACCCTCTACCTAGCCCGCCTCGGTATAGGTCACAACGCTAGTGAAACTGAGCCACATGCCTAATCACCGTGCTCTGAGCCCTGAACGCATTCATGCTCATCATATCACATATCTGGAGCCATGGGCCTGTTCGCCATGCTCATCACATATCCGAGTCTGCAACCGCAGCTGCACTCATTTACCTCTCTATTTGAGGCTAGGAGAAACCTCACATATTCAAAAATATGCACTCCGGGTTAACCGACAGGAGAACCCATTTCACCATCACCAAGTCCTGACGATGATGGATCTATGGCCAGGGCAACTACATGATAGATTTCACTGTGATTAATTAGTATCTTTTAGATGGATTGCAAGATTCAACCAAGTTGTATAACATGCAAAATATAAGGGAAAGTAAACAACATAAAACTCAACATTATGCTATTATTGTAATCACATCAACCTGATCCATCTCAAGGATCCAACATCACATGTTATCACTTGGCCTCTTGCCAACCATTCAGATCCATCTCAAGGATCATCACATACCATGGGATCTCAATCCCTCATCATGTACTGTCACTGCCTCTTAAGGCTCACATCAACATCATGGGACAAACACATTATACATACAATCTCATGAACCAGAGTAACTATCAAAGTGATGTTACTCATCACATATGTCTCATAGCCTTTTCATGGCTAATCATCACCTGCATGGTTAGGGAATATAATAATCATAGTTTCAACATAAGGACTACGCTTACTATCACGAGATGACATTCAAGATACTATACTTACACTATCTAGTGATCAAGTGTATAAAGCACATCATTAAGCAAGCCATATCTATGCTTATCCTCAACTCAGTATTATACAAATAATAAAGATGTTCACTCCATGCATGTAGTCATGTTGGATATACAGAACCAACGTTATTATTACTACTACCATTATCATTATCATTACTACTACCTTCATCATTATCATGATTATTAGCAAAGAGTCACCATCGTTTGGAAGCAAGGATATATATATACATATAACTAATTGTTTTCATGATACAAGGAACCGTCAACAAGGATCACAAAACCCTCACTAAAGCACACCACAACCCTCACTAAAAGGGGGATGTAATGGCCTCCTGCCCTTACCCAAACTCAAAGCACAACGATAGGTATATAAGCAGCAACGCTGCGTTGCCACCAAGGCAACCAGCTTACGCGACACAGCGTCACAAGGAAGAACAACACACGTCAGGAGAGGAGAGGTATCAGGCATCCTCACCTATCGGGCAACACCCGTCTCGCCCCTACGTTATCGGCCGACGCACCAGGGCAGCGCAACGCCCATCACCACCACTCACAACGCCCGATACAAAGGCTGTCATCCAAGTCATCTCAAGAGGATAACAACCAAGAGAGAGAGAGAAAGAATATGTCCACAAAATGTGCAACAGACTAGCCAAGGCCTAACAGCCGACACACAACAAGGGAATCGGTGTGACGCCCGTCACAAGCCCAAGGGGGTGTCGCCCGTCACCACTCCATCTCGCCCAACACCAGCCTATCGGCCAACACTCACCTCACTAGGGCTATCGCCCAACATAAGAGCAAACATGTCGCCCAACACACTAAGCCAAAGGATATCGTCCAACAGGTCACCTTCTTCCTCAAACACAAAGGCACTCGAAACCCTAGGAAGATGGCTCACCTCAATCGACTAAGAAGGAGGGGTTTTGCACATCAACCATTACCAATGAGCTCACCCTTCTAGCCCATGGTGAGAGGAGAGTGTTGCTCAAGCGACTAGATCACAAGCTCACCTCAATCAGTTAAGGGAAAGAGGGGTGTTTCTCATGACACTAGAACTCAAACTCACTCCTCTAGACCAAGGGGAGAAAGGAGTATTGCTCACCTACAAACCTTAGATCACAAGGATCGGCCAACAAGAAGCTAAGAAAAGAACTAAGCTACTAACATATGAAGAAGATCATCACAAGAGATAATGGAGTTATGGTTTAGAAGTTATGCAACCCGCCTTAAGCTCCAAGCTCCAAGGAAGAAGAAGAGCTCCAAGCTTCAAGGGATATCGACCACCAAAGCTCCTCCAAGGGGGGTATCGGCTACCACTGCTCCTTCAAGGGGGGTATCGGCCGACACAAGCAAGGAAAGGAAGGAGTGTCGTGCACTCAAGGTGGAGAAGGAAGCTAAAGGATCAAAGGAACCCTAAGCTAAGGAAAGGACACGCCTATATAGAAGGGAAGGGAGGAGAAAACAAGGTTGGTCCAAGCAAGGTGTCATCCACCCAAAGGACACTTGTCCTAGAGCTCAAGCCACCACTCTAGCAAGCCTCCTACACTTGTCCAAGGTCCTTGCCACATGTATGCACTAAGCTCCAAGTGTCCACCAAACAAGGTCAAGGTTGGATCAAGTACCATGGGCGACACAAAGCACATGCACCATGGCCAACACACATCCATGTTGGTCGACACAAACACCCTAGGTCGACACACACCTCACCTTGGGCGACACAAGCATCTCTTGGGCGACATAAGGCTCAACCAAGCCAAAACAAGGCACTTTAAGCCCCAAACAAGCTCAACCAAGGCCCAAAGAACTCAAGCAACGAGTCCAAGCCTTCCTCTCAACCCTAGAGGAAGCAAAGAGAGAGGGGAACACCTCTCAAGGTGGCAAACTTGCTCACAAAACCCTAGACTTGGGTTATTTGCAAGTAGCCCCTCCAACTCTCAACAAAGCTCAACCAAACCCTAATCACCACTAAAGGTGATTAGCAAGGATCAAACCATCAAGGTTAAGCAAAGAAAACAGGGTAAACCCTAAACGAAGGTCAGGGTCCTTACACATACCCCCACAAGACATATATGCTATAGTTGAGAGATAACACCTCAAAGAGCCCCTATCTACTCTCATGATTTTCACCACTTACTTCATCCATTAGAGTGAATAGTAAGTTTGTAAGAGATCTCACCCTACCATGTATATCTGGCGAGGCCCTCACTTCACTAGCTTCCAACCTCTCTCTTCCTAGAAGTGTGATCCTCTCTATTGGAAAAGATAAGAAGGAAAATGAAGCTCACCCTTGACAAAGGAACAATCTCTTAGTGAAAAGGAGTTGGAAGGTGGTGGCCTTAGTGTAAAGATAGGGTTCTTTTGGTGGATAAAGCTTCTCCTAAGTGAAGATGAAGTCAAATGCGTAAGATCCTTGTTATAAGAAGGTAAATCCTTGGTGAAGGCACACTACTCTTGGTCAATTGATAGGTAAGTCCCTGAATGGGTTAAAGTTTTTTGGTAAGGATAGGTAAGTCCCTTTTAAAAATTGTTGGTTTAATTTCTTGAGCAGAAAATTGAAGCTGGTGTAGCCTTTGGTTTTGAAAAAAGTGGTCTCTTGAAGTAACTCTTATAATGGAAATAAGGAGTGATACAATGTTGAAAATTTTAGAAGTTGATCTCTCGAGGCAGTGCAACTAACATCTTTTAATACAAAACCTCTCTAATTATAACTTTCGCTTGTAGATTGGTTGAACTTTCTCTCACTTGCTTTTAATTATTTACATATTTATCTTGGAGTATAATTTTAAAATTTAATGAATTTTGTTTAAATAGTTTTATATCGATTCACCATCTTTTTTGAGCCCATAGATCCAACAAGAGTTTGAAACTTTATGTTTAGTAATATCATACTTCTAAGTTTATGGCTGTAGTGTTTTAGAATATTGATTTTGCCGTCTAAAAAAGATTAGCGCCACAACTTGTTACCCATTGTCTTACATCTAAATGTAAAATCTTTCTAATTCTAGAATATGGAAATCGTGCCATCTGACCACCAAGCGGACATTTGTCTTTCACATTATATACTAAATTATAAGAGCTACTGGCCTTTGGAGTCTTTGCATACTGCTCGACTTCGAAAGTATGCACGCTTTGCATGAGTTCGTTATAGAGTGACTCTCAATAAGCGTTCATATATTACGAAGTATCGACAGCCCATCCATACACTTACATGGTGGTCCCATTAGTTAGTTTCCTTTGTACATGCTAGCTTTCTCAATCACTAAGATATCATTGCAATAGGAAAGCTGTCGTTATTTTCATAGACCAGTTAATTAATGTCGGTTGACGTAAGGACGACGACTACAAACCGGGAATTGAAGCCCATTCTTCTGCTGTTCGGCTGTATCTGGTAACCATTTCGGCCTTATTGCCGATCCACTGTCTATCTGATATCATTGTGTGCAATGTAGTGGTTGAGGGAAACAAGACAGGAAATACACAAGTATGAGTTTATGAGCATGCTCGGAAGTCGGAAACCAAACAATGGTCTAACAATGACAGCCTTGAGGGTTTAGCATTCTAGAATATCCAAATTAATATAAAAACAAATCCGAGCTTAAAGCTTGAACAGCGGCGATAGCATGCCTCATCAAGAATCCAATTTCTTTACATTTGTGTATAACCTTGGGGGGGGGGGGGGGGTGGCTTGTATGGGCTTACAAACGATGCACAGTCCAGATTATTGTTTTGGGCTTGCTTCTGTGTACAAGCCACGAAATAAGTCAGTAACTTTACGTTTGAAAGTGTGGATTCAACTTAACGTAATTGGGCCGCTTTCAGTTAAAATTCAGGCACGGCAAAATAGAATATGGGATCTGATTCTCAATAAACAATAAATGCAAATTGATTCCAAAATAACATTGAAGCCTTCCATGTTATCCCACTGCTTTACGATTACGAAATTATAAGATATCAAACACTACACTTGCTTTCGGCTATTGCTTTCCCATTTTCTCGGTGCATGCATCTTCTACCCCACCTACCCAGCTAATCATTCAAGACGATTCTAGTTGTAGACATCTGACGTTAAATCCTTCCATCAACCTGTTAAATATTTAATAATGCACTAACGTTGGCACGAACTTGTAGCAACGGAAACATATGATGTATAACGCTTTAGCATCATACGTACTGAGTCAAGTGTCAGCTCATGGTAGAGAATTGGCCACGTTGCTGTACCTGCTGCTCGAATGGACTGCTCAATATATAGATGATTACAATAATTCACACGCTAATTTAATAGCAAAGCGATCACCACGTTTGATGGCAAAATTATTATAAGCTAAATAAATCTAGTTTAATATGAACTAAGAAATTATGATCTGTCGACTTGAACTAAGATATTTAAGGTAGGGTCTAACATAATGTGGAATACGAACTAAACACATTAGCTGTCTTTTGAGGGCGAGAGGTAGTACCTGTGCATTTTTATTTCCACCATATTCACCCTTGGATGGACGAGGGACAAAGAGCCACCTTTGAAAGTGAAAAATTTGTGGTTCTTGTCTTGGTCATCGATTCCCTTTCCGTGCAACAAATGCTCTCCATAGAATATTGGGTGATTATTCATAACATTAACATGATTCAAGGAAAATAAGTAACCGATTCCTTAAATACATGTCATCTTATATATCAATTAGACATCAATAGTCCTCAACTATAAATCTATGAATATTCTATTCCATATTCAAGATAGTAACAACATGAACGCATGTACTAAGCAAACACTAGAAACGCCTCTAGCATGAACTAGGATAAGAGATGCCTAAATCCTATCTATGCATTGTTGAGACAAGTAATGATCACAATCTTATTAGTTGATGATAGACTGAAGGATCTACACTTTATATAACTATGAGATCATGTATTAAATGTCCATTGAGCACATTAAAGGGCATTTCAAAATCCAAATGGGGCACAACATGACCATAAGAGTACGTTGAAAGTTGAAAATTTTGCATCAAACTTTATAAGGAAAAATTCAATGGGTTCAACTAATTAAATGCTCACTATTTACATGTGCAACAAAATATATGATCATTATTGTGAGCTTAAAAAAGTGGGGTCAAGAACCAGGCTTCGAGCCAATTTACGGAAGTAGTTATTTGTATGCATTTCCATAGTAGGGTTATACACAAACTATAAATATGCTTACAAGATCAATGTTTATCATAAAATATTGCAAATACCGTCATGGATTAACAAAGTTATAGATAATAAATCTTTTTATTTTAAAATTGGCGAATATATCCTTAAAGTGACTATATAGATAATTTATATTATTGGAACATTGCAGAGAATCACTTTAGATTTGATAAAATATTTTTTTATTATGAACCATACAAATGATAGAAGGTTTGTAACATTTCCAACTAATGTAAGATAATAAAATTAAGATAATGGCTCTAGATGTAGGTCATTAGGAATTTTACCTGCACGTCACCTAAGAGCGTACATAATCAAATAACCATCACCATTTCTTGGACTACTTGGAGTTATAGCTATGTACTAGAGACAATGTAAACAACAATATAAACAAATATGAGCAATAAATTGACCATTCCTTACTCATATCACCAAACAGAGATTAGCATGATCCACTCTCATAAGTATATTAAAAGATAATATTTGTTAAATAAATACAATAATATTCTCTAGAAAAATTAGATGTAAGAGCAGCACGTTTCCATCGAAACACGACTTATGTCTCTAGTTACAATAGGTAGACTAGCTGCTAAATGACACATACTTACTAACAATACCAATCAAATGAATTTGCATCGTATGCCAAGAGTTTTATGAAAGATAAAATATTACATCCAAGAGTAATTCATCATACATGGCTCGATATCAACTATCTGTGATTTGAATCTTTGAAAACTAACACATCAATGTCCTAAGAACAATAGGAAAAGTACTTCTACTAGTCAAGATATCCGCATCCTTGATTGTTACAACAAGATCAGCCACACCTACAGATGATTATATTCCGGCATATGTATATCAGCCCAACAGGTTGAAAATGTGGAGACAAATTTCCAACCACCTGATAAGCTATTGATCTTAACTCTTAAGTGTGTTCCCTATATAAATTTGTATGTTATTTTAGAAGTTTCCACCCAAACCAGGCAAAGCGATCGTGAAAGTTCACACGGGGTCACTAACCATGCATAGGGCCGAATAGTACGATGTACGAAATGGTTATTGTCTTGGACCAACTTCAGGCAGCAGCCAGCAGGCCATAACGGATGGAAGTAAATCAATGTGCGTTGCGGACAGGTTATCGACGTAATATAGTCAGCTTATTTTTATGTGGCATTAAGTCTGAACAACACATCTTTGAGTTTGACCGCAAATACCTGAAATTGATTCCAGGAAAAGAATTGAAGCTTCCCCATTTTTGAAGTCTAATCTCGCCCTTATTTGAATGCAGTATGATTAGCAAGTTGTGGAACCTTAGTAGAACATGTGCTTTGGGTTACCGACTGTTGCTTTCCCATTCTGCGTGCATACATCTTCCGCCTAACCTAACATTTACGGTAACATTTGAAATGATCGTCGACATCATATTTTAGAAAATTTCCAAATTAATTTAATAACCACCGGAATGACATGAAATATTTAACATCATATTATATATCTGGAGTAAATGGTTGACAACATGACACCAGTGACGGAGCCAGAAAATCTAACCTAGCTGGACACATCATAAAGTAAAACTTCAACTAACGAGAGGGGAGGGGGCACTGTAGGAGATATATCATCAGACATTATACAAATCAATAGATATCTATATGTAAACTCAGAATGAGGGGTAGGACATGTGCTCACCTTTGCCTCTACATAACACTGTCACTGAATACCACGTTACTTGCCGTGCAGCTTGGATGAAGTATTCTAAATTCAAAGGAGACAAATGAAGTATTACATGCAGCCTATTAATTGGAAACAATTAAGATGGTTGCCACCAATGGAGAAACCCTGCCCAACAGGAATTCCCATGATAAACTGAAAAGTACCCGACTCAGGCAGAAGAAGTAATTGTTTAATACGGCTATGAAGATTTGAAATTTTACATACGATTGTCTGAAACAACAACGCTATTGGAAAAGTAAACGCGCAAGGGTTCATTGCATTTTCTCAGAAAATCGAATGGGCATGCCACCAATGGAGAAATCCTGCCCAACAGGAATTCCCATGATAAACTGAAAAGTACCCGACTAAGGCAGAAGAAGTAATTGTTTAATACGGCAATGAAGATTTGAAATTTAACATACGACTATCTGAAACAACAACGCTATTGGAAAAGTAAACGCACAAGGGTTCATTGCGTTTTCTCAGAAAATAGAATGGGCAGGTACTAGCGTGAGCTTTGCTAGTCACCATACCTTTTAGTACATCACTCGCACGTTTATACAATTTGACACGGAAAATGTAAGAGATCAAGTGTAGCGAATGAAAAAGAACGGCTGACCAGGAGCCTAAGGATGCATTCACTTTGGTATTAGGTGGGGGTGGCATATGGATCCAAGTTAATTGGGTATTATTTTCAGTCGTTTTCGGTCTGCAATTTTTAGGTAGACTCTAAAGTTACAGAAAATGACTTTCAAGATGAATTCGTTAGCTTTAATCCGACATCAAAATATTTTTAGGTGTATCAAACCTGATTCATAAATCCATAAACAAATAGCACAATTTTCAAAAACAAAGTTGTAGTTTGTATTGTTATTGAAAACAATAAAATACAATAAATAAATTTCATTGTAAAAAAACCTAAAATGTGATCAAGAACACAAAAAGTTATATGTAAGAATACTAAACACAAAATTTAAGAAAAGTAACATAATAAATAATAATTATATTTCTATAACAAAAAAATATATCTAAAACTGATGAAGCCGTTACAAAACTATGTAGAATTGTGGAAAATAAACATAATGAGGGATTTATTAGTAATGTAATAGGCCATTGGGTGTGTTAAACGTTAATATTTATTTAGATATATAATAGATCAAGCAATGACATGTAAGATGGACATAAGACCAATCATCACCGTCCAATTGGGAAGCAAAAAACCTAGTTAAAGCTAAGATGAGATTGACAAGACTGAGAAACCTAAACATATGTTCAATATGAACTGAAACCCAATCAGACACAATAGAGCTCCAAATATTTTAAATTTCAGTATGCCATTTAATTTTAGTCATTCCAACTCCAACACAAGGTCCAAACCCTCAACACACAACCCAAATATTGGTTGGGTTAGGATGAAATAGAGTAACCATGTAGATATTAAAGCAATGCATGTATCGATGGACATATGAACAATAACAATAACCCAATTTGGAAATAGGTTTCAAGGTTAAAGTTGAGAATACTACATTAGGATATTCAAAATGCAGGATCAGTTTGAATTGAAATCCAACTAATCATGCTAGAGGTCAAGTTGCGGTAAATTGCAACAGACCATCTAATTTCAACTAATGCCACGCCAACACAAGGTCCAAATCCACCAAGCACAAACAAATATTGGGTGCGATAGGGTGGGCTGGAATGACTACGTAGAGATAATGTCAAATGCATGTAAAATATCACACACAAAAGGTACTTTCTCACCAAGCACAACTAAAATATTTGTTTGGGTATGGTAAAATGGAGTGACTAGGTAGAGATTAAGGATCTAAAATCGCAATCCCTTTTAGGGGCAACATACCTCCAATCTCTATTGTGGGTGCCTGAGACACATCAGATCAATCGTCATAGTCTAATTAGGAACTAAGAATACAAGTTAATAGTTGAGAACATAAAAAAAACAACCCAAATGCATGATAAACGTGAACTAAATGCTAAGTAATTCATAGTCTTGAATGTCGCATCCTTCACAAAGAAATATGGATGATTCCTATCCTTTTGGTAGTGGAACTTCATTTCACGACCACACGGAAAATAAAGATAGTTGTTCACAGTGGCCACCGCATTTTGTGTGGAAAATGAGGAGAAACACCATAAATCATTGAATCCACAATGGAAAATCGAGTCACCATCCAAATCAGACAAATAAAGAAATAAAAAATAGGATAAACCCATAGTAATCAAGTCTGGCAATCTTGTTACGAGTTGGGAAGGATTAAAACTCCCATCTCACCGGGTAAAACGTTATTAAGAAGTTGTAGTGTGATTTAGATAAAGTTTATATTTTCAGATTGATGAAAGATAAAAAGAAAGGAAAAACATGTTTTTGGTTGTGGGTGAGCTTTTAGGGTCAATGATGTCTGCGACCTTCCCATGATTGCCCTAAACTAATATTTTTAGGTAATTTGGGGTCCTAATCACCTCAAATCTCCCATGATGGAGATCCATCTCAAGTGGTTAGGAACTATGTGTATGATTAGACGATGATTAACATATATGTGTTGATAGTAAAATATGTGTAACACCCCAAATTTTTCACAACAAAAAAATTATAAAATGAATTTTATTAAAATAATAATAGTTGAAGGGCTTAATATAAAAAGCATGGAATGATATTCCTTATAGAAAAAAATAAAGTAAGACAAATAAGAAAAAAATAATACTAAAAATACACTTTCTCTTATACATATGCCATCATGTATTGCAATTAACTTAAAATGTTGAATGAATGATTTCCCTTCTCTTTATCTCACTCTCGTCCTTGAAAATGTTTAAAAGAAATAAAATTGGAAAATAAAAGAAGTAGAATTCAAACCTTAAATTCTTATTCAAAGATTGCAATGATAAACATATAACTTGAACAAGAAGTTTACTTTCTTTTTTAGCTTTTAAAATAAAAGGGATAAAATATAATTCACTATTTCTCTCTCCTCTTTGGAATATGCAAAAGACAAAAAAAATTCAATGCAATTAGTAGCTTAATTTTGGATGCATGGAAAAGAATATTCAACAATCACATGATGTGGATATTACTTGCTTTCCCCTATTAAATACATGTAACATTATCTTCTCTTGAGTCTCTTTTTTTCAATAAAATTTTCCATAAAGGCATAATAGACTTAAATGTGAATAAATATTGATCATCGCATTTTTAGAGTCAAAGAAATAATTAAGGAGAATCTTTTAACATTATCTCACCTTTTAATGCATGAAAATGAAGTAAATAACAAATACGGGCATTGTCAATAAAAGATATTCAAAACTTGAATTTTATTGACTCTGGAGATCTAGAGTATGTAATTAATGTGTGGTCCAAATTTTGTTTTGTTTCAAATTCATTTGACCTCTCAAATAAATATAAACCACAATATCAATCCATTTAACACATGCAATGTAAACATTAATTAATTGTTGGTCAAAATTAGTCAACATGAGACCACATATTTAAAATAGTAGAAAAGAATCTAAAAGAAGATTTTGATTATTTTCTTTCTTTTAACATTCCAAAGTTCGAATAATTG
Organism: Alisma plantago-aquatica; assembly: GCA_963693085.1. Lineage (NCBI taxonomy): Eukaryota > Viridiplantae > Streptophyta > Magnoliopsida > Alismatales > Alismataceae > Alisma > Alisma plantago-aquatica. The sequence goes on along the minus strand of OY856409.1, from coordinate 77,972,358 downwards.
AATACAATGTGATAAATATATTAACTTGTGACTACAAAAATGTGGGTTTTGACCCATCACCTTTCCAACACAACTACGAAGCGTAATATGAAAATAGAAATGTCATTATGGATGATATGAGGTTATAAAATTTATGGACGATTAAAAATGGTTTATTGTTACATAGTTATAACATTATTTTAAACAACTATGAATTAAAAATGATTATGTTAATGTTAATGATCAAGTTAATTGGAATTAAAATAGTCTTTATATGCTCCCAAATCATGGACCTCAAGGGGTCATCAAGGGCTTTCCTAGCATCAAGGGATTTCCTAGAAATCATGTGCTCCTAAAGGGGCGTCATAGAGGGACGCATACAATTTCTTTTCAATTCTTCATGTTAATAATAATATTCAAGAATGCTTATAGTTAATTCATGTCAAGTTTTCTTACATGTCAAGTATATTTACTTTTCTCTTATTATAAAGTGCTAGTACCGTTTACTGATGTGTTATTTTCCCCTTCGCATGGCTGGGGACACGATGTCCCTAGGAATTGGAGCACGTAAGGACTCAAGAGAAGCAAGCAAGGACTAGAAGACCTTGAAGAGCTAACTGGTGGGGTGCCATCCATACTAAGCGATCCAATGTTATAAAGATGTTTACTTTTATGTTTAGGTTTCCATGCTTAGAAATGTTTAGACATGTTATAGAGCTCAACCATAGTTTCCTATGTAAAGAACAATGTATGAATCTCAATGGTGATTTATGTATTTATTTGCTATAATTTCATAAATGTGACATTCCTCCTTCAAGATAAAAGCTTCCGCTCAATTATGATGTATGTCTAATGGAGGGGTGTTACAATATGACTCAGAATAAAAGAATAGATATGAGTAACAAAGAAGTATAATAAAGCATATATAGCAATTATGATTATCATTTTGTTGGCCTATTAATGCAAACAAGACATGTGGTGTTAGAGGAAGGATCCTATGATCACGAGTAATACAAAAATAAAAGAGAGAGGTAATTTGATGCTCTAAATTTAGGATGTTTGAAGGGGACTATTTTATAGTGGATATGGGGGGTATTTATAGGTTGATATCAGGGTTTAGGATTCTAGACAAAACCTTTTGGAAAGGGCGATGTATAACCACAATGTTCCAGGTTGATGGGGCGCATGGATTGGGGCAATATGCCATGTGGCAAATGGAAAATGGCTCAAATCCACCTGTGATCGCGGTTCGATAAAACCATTTTCTCAAATTTCTAATAATTTCTAGAATTTTCTGGATAAAATCAAAGAAAATTTTGGAGAGAGAATTCATAATTATCCCTAAGATTTTTGAAGGAAACATTTATTGAATATCATTGGGAACAAATAATATTTTATTCATGATAATTCAAATGGGTAATTTTATGACTAAGAGATTATAAAAAGTAGAATTGAAGAGAAAATTGTACTTTTGGTCCGAAAAGAAGGTTTCTGTATAGAAATCTATGAACTTGGTAAAGTGGGTGAAAATGGGTGTATCAAATATGCGAAACAATGTACAAAATGCCAAAAATATGATAAATGTGGAAATGGTTGAAATGTGGAATGGAATCCATAATTAGATAGAGAAGTGGTATTACTTGTGAATTTTAACTTAGTGAATGATGAACAGAATATTGGTCACTTTTCACAGGCTATTTTATCATGTATTTTGTGAACATTTGCTCATTTTGATGTTATTTATGCATGGTTTATCACTATTGGTTTGTGACATACATTTGCATAAAAAATTTACTATTTCTTCCATTTTATATTGATTTATCATTACTTATGGGACTTATGTTCTTCTTTGTTAAATTGAGGTAAATTGACAAGTCCTGGATCAGCTCGATGCTACCGACAACCTTGTTGGTGGTATAGCCAATTGAAGAAAAGAATAGAGACTAGTTGAAGGAACTTGGTGGTATTGTTAGAAGAATTGGTGCTACCGATGTGACCAACATTAATACAACAAAAGTGGGTCAGTCCCACTAACCTCCGGTCAGTGGTACCGACTTGTACCTAGTAAATCGTCAGGATATGTTAGGGAGCAACTTGGTGCTACCAAAGCCTCAGTCAGTAGTATCAACATGCACATGGAGTCACAATTCAGGAAAGCACTCAGTGCCACCGAAATCCCATCGGTGGTACTGACTTGTCATGATCAGATGAGATTAAAGATGGAAATTAATCCAACGACCACAAATTAATGACACCCTAAGTCAAGCCTATGATTAGGGAGGATTTCATTTAGGCCTAATAATCACATTGTTGTTCGTTGTATGATAGAAGAGAGCTGTGAGAAGAGAAAGAAGAGGAGAAAGCTACATTCTGAACAATTTGAGCACTTTCAGTGGACATATTTGCAGTCGAAAGACAACAAATCGCCACATTCGCCAGAGGGAGTCATTCAGATCATCTTCTCTAGGGTTTTCATTGATTCTTTGATGTTTTCCTTATCTTTCCCTTCTCTGTCTATTAGTATGGCAACTGAAATCATGTAGGGCTAGCTAATCCCTTAATTTCTTAGGATCCGGGAGTTGCTCAATTATGTACCATAATTGACAATTATGAGTTAATATTTATGTTTTCCTAATTTCTGGACATACATATATGATTGCTTCATGAATTATCTATGCTTGATCACCATAGTTTATTTCTTAGACCATTAATTTCTTTGAGAGAGGGATTAAGGGTTGGACATGTCTTAGATTTACATAGCCTAAACCATGCCTTGAAGGAGGGCTTACGGCTATGAAGGGTATAACCTAGAGGTATCATTAAATCACTTAACTAATAATTAAATTGCTATAAGAGTGAGATTTATATTAGATTGGGTAGTGAATTGCTCAATGAGAGTGGGTAATTATGGCTACATGTCCCTTGGTCTAGGGTTAGGAGAACTGAATATTGATAAGTAGTGTTAATTATAGTATAAGCTGTGGTGAAACTATATTCCTAGGGAAATCATTCCAATTGCAATCTGAACCTTAATAATTTAGTTTTACTTCTTGCAGTTAGTCAATTAATCACTCAATCACTTTTTCAATAGGTCTACCTGATCAAGTCATAGTTAGTAGTAGTCGTTGGATTCACGTTTCATGTGTTCAATATCCAAACTTCTTTTGGCCTATATTACTTTGATAAATGCACTTGTGTTTCACACTTGTAGTAAACACACCAAGTTTTTAGTTCCGTTGCCGAGAAGATAGAAAATCCAACATATGAGTGTTGTGATCGACCACTCTAGGCCACAATTTATTTTTTGTTTCATTATTTTTAAGCTAAACATTCAAATTTGCATTCAATCCATAGTATCCATTTCTCACAGTGATCTTACTATTTTTAGGTACAATGTATGGTTCAAACGAGACCCACCGACTATGGAGAGTCAACTCCATAGAGTTCTATCCAGGAGGAACTCTTGCATATGGCAAGAGAGTACATTGATTTTGTGGGATGACTTATCCCAGTTCCACCACCACAAGCAACAAAACCAGAACAACCAAAAATGAGTGATGGAAATGTGAAAACTGTGTGGGTGAAGATTAAGGCATCCTCAATTATAGCTCAATTGAGACCAATAAGAAGGTAGAAAGTAAATGTGGAAAGCTAAAAAATTGATCCATGGCTTGTGGCACTTATAAAATCACATGCCTTTCACGGACAGAGGATCCAATCTTAGATAAACAAGTTTGTGGAAAGTTATGATATGCTCAAAATTGATAGGGATTTACCTGAAGTTATTTTCTTATTCAATGGCAGAGAAACAAAAAGCATGGTTTCTAAGTCTTCCACCAGAATCAACAGAAACCTGAGATCAAATGATTGATTTCTTCTTTTAATGCTATTTTCTACCCCAAAAGATGAATGAGCTAGTTGGGAAAATCAATAACTTCAACTAACATGTAATGGAGTCTTATTATGAAGTGTGAGAGAGATTCCAGAACATGTTGAGGAAGGTCCCTTATCATGGGATTGATCTTTATGGAGAATCAAAGACCTTCTACTATGAGCTACATAAGGGAGAGAGAACCTCACTTGATAGAGTAGGGTTAATATTTTTCCTCAACAATAAGGTGACTAGGTGTCATGAAATTCTAAATAACATGGCTAAAAATTAGTCATTGGGAGAGGAAAGAGAAGCTCCAACAATAGTAAAAAAAATGTTGGAGTCTAGAGTCATCACTGCATTGAGTGAGAAGTTGGACAACCCTACCAAGAAACTAGATCAGAAGTCAGGAAATTCATCAGGAGGTGAAAAAGAAGAATGCATGTATATGTGACAACAGAACTATAGGGGTAGAAATGAATATTCATGGAGGAAGGATCCTAAATTCTCATGGAAGGATCCAGACAACTTTTAGCAGGACTCGTCATAAGAACAATAGGCCAAGCTACAACAAGGTTGTACACAACAACAACATCAGCAGGATAGGGGCCCCAACAAGATATGCCACATAGAAGACATGCTAGGCAAGCTGGTCAGTCAGAATGAGACAATTATAGGCCAAACACAAAGGGTCTTACTGAATCAAGGAGCACATATATGCAGTATAGAGAACCAGATCTCATAGATAACCGTAGAAGTAGCATCCTTGAAGAATCCAACCCAGTAGGGATTCCCAACTAATACTGACATCCCATATAATAACCAACAGTGAAGGCAGTGTTACTCCACAGTGCAAAGAAATTGTTGAATTAGCAAAAGACTATTCCAGAGGCAAATAATAAGGCATGTAACACATGACCAATGTTGACTACTGATCCACTTGATCCAGACACCACGTTATAGGAAAAGGAAGTTGAAGATGAGAATAACGAGCCAAAGGAGGCCAAGAAGGACACATATGTTCCACCTCACCAAAGGAAGTTGGTGACTCCAGTGCCATTCTAAACCCTTTGAAGGCAAGGAAGGTTGACCAACAATTCCAGAAGTTTCTAGATACTTTTAGAGAGCTTCATGTCAACATCCCTCGTATAGATGCAACATCAGATCCCATCCTAAGGAAAATTTTGTGAGGACATCATAAAAAAAGAGAGGAGGATAGATGATTCAGATGTAGTGGTGTTGAAGCCTTGAAGGAGGAAGTCAGTGCACTTATTTAGAGGAGATTGCCATAAAAGAAGCAAGATCCAAGCTATTTAAATTTACCATCTTACATCGGCAGGATCAAGTTTGGTGAGGCTCTATGCAACTCAGGGATAAGAATTAACTCATGCCCTTGACCACATTCAAGAATTTGGAACTGATGGAATCCAAGAAGAGCAACATGACCATACAACTAGCATACAATTTAGTGGTTAGGCCATATGGTATCTATGAAGATGTGTTAGTCAAGGTTGAAAAATTTATTTGTCCAGTAGACTTCTTAGGTATGGAGACACAAGGAAATCATGGTAATGAACTACTGTTAGGAAGGCCATTCCAAGCTACAATAGACATGATCCTAGACATGGGCAGAGGAAGTCTAACGCTGGGTATTCAAGATGACCACTTTGAAATAAAGATGCTATATTATCAACAAACGATTGGTGATAAGGCACAATGTCACAAGTTGTATCACTTATAAGGAGAGGTGTCTCTATTCCAAGGGAAGCCATTTCTAGACATGGCTCATGTCATGACAAAGGCATAGAAAGGTACTTTGGCAGTGGATATCATGGAGCATACCAAGGATGTTTCTTTGAAAAAGGCAGTATAATATCCTGACGAGGAGGAGGAAGAGGAATGCACAATGATAGTTGAATAGGAAACATCTTCCGCTCTCACCCAAGCATACCCACAACTGCCATTGGAGGTGTGCATCATGAATTTGGTGGATAACTACACTCGTTGTTGTTCTTTGGAAGAGTGTGTTATGTTTCTGAAGGCATAACCATATTTTTACACTAGGCACTATGAAGATTCAGGCCTCCTCCACCACTGTTGATCCCATCATTATAGAGTCCTCCAAAACTTGAGTTGAAGCCACTCCCACCGCATCTCAAGTACATTTTCTTGGTAACAAATGAGAAGCTTCCAGTCATCATTTCATTCTCATTGATTGTGCATGAGGAGGAGCAATTTTTTGTGGTGCTAAAGAACAACCAGGCAACATTTGGGTGGTCTATTGCAGACATCAAGGGGATATCCCCTAGTTTTTTCAAGCATAAGATTAGAATTGTAGAAGGAGACAAAATAATAGTACAACCTCAACAATGTCTCTATCTAGTCATGAATGAGGTGGTGAAGAAAGTGGTAGTGAAGCTTCTATCGACATGTATAACCTACACTATTTCCGATTCAAATTGGGTTAGTCCAATCCAAGTCGTTCCTAAGAAAGGGGGAACAATGTAACAACATATTAAGCGAGCGAGTTGATATCTACTAGACTAGTGACTGTGTAGCGTGTGTGTATTGATTATCACCGATTAAATGCCACCACACTTAAAGATCATTTTGCACTTCCCTATATCAATTAGATGCATACTAGCCGTTCTCACTTCTATTTTCTTGACGGGTATTCAGGGTATAATCAGATTTCTATCGAGCCACATCTCCAACATAAGTCTACCTTCACTTATCCTTATGGCATGTTTGTTTACCATTGGATGCCATTTGGCCTTTGTAATGCGCCGACTACTTTTTAGAGATGTATGCTTGCTAGTTTTTCAGATATGGTAGAGCATTGTCTCAAGGTTTTTATGGATGATTTTTCATTGTACGAAGAGCCTTTTGAAGACTGCCTTGACAACCTTGACAAAGTTTTGCAAAGGTGTGAGGACACTCACCTATTGTTGAATTGGGAGAAGTGTCACATGATGGCAAGTGAAGGGATAGTGTTGGGACACAAGGTGCCCAATAGAGGAATGGAGGTTCATCCGGTAAAGATTGAAGTGATCTATAAGTTGCTTCCACCATCATCGAAGAAGGGGGTTAGCCGTTTTCTAGGACATACACCATCTTTTATCAATGTTTCATAAAGGATTTTAGAAAATTGCAAAACCACTTTTTGAATTATAAGAGAAAGATGATGAGTTAAATTTCAATGAGTGGTGTTTGAAGGCTTTTGAGGTGTTGAAGGAGAAATTAGTCTCCGTACCTATGGTACATGCTCTAGATTGGAGCCAACCATTTGAGCTCATGTGTGACACATCAGAGTATGTGGTAGGGGTTGTTCTAGGACACCTCAAGGATAAAACCCCATTTGTTATTTATTATGCGTCAAAAACCCTTAATGATGCCCAACTTAATTACACAATAACTGAAAAAGAGATTTTGGCGGTAGTTTTTGCTTTTGAAAAATTTCACCAATATTTGATTAGGGAAAGGGTTATTGTGTGGACTTACCATGCAGTGATAAAGTATCTACTGCAAATGAAAGATGCCAAGCATAGATTGATAAGATGGATTTCTCTACTGTAGGAGTTTGATATAGAAATCAAGGATAAGACATGGATGGAAGGTGTGGTAGAAGATCATTTGTCTAGGTTGGAAAGAGTGGACGAGAAGGATCTAGAGATACCCATTGTGGAGGACTTCCTACATGAGAAGTTGTTTGGCATGAAAAATAAGGATCCGTGGTTTGTAAATATTGTGAACTACTTGCCATGCAGCAAGCTGCCAGAAGATTGGGGGTATCAAGGCAAGAAGAAGTTGTTTCCATTCCTTGAGTTTTTATGTGTGGGATGACCCATCTGACTCAAGAAATGTAGGGATTGGATTTTGAGGAAGTGTGTGAGTGAGTGTGAGATTGAGAGTATCTTGGTACATTGTCACTCCCTACCTACTGGGGTACACCATGCTATCTCAAGGTTAGTGAAAAAGGTGTTAGAAAGTGGTTTTTATTGGCCATCACTTTTTAAAGATGCTTACAATTTTTGGATAATTGTGATGCATGTAAACAAGCAGGAAATATATCTAGGAGACATAAAATACACCTAAACATTTTTTAGGAAGTTAGGTTTTTGATCTATGGAGAATCAATTTTATGGGACCCATTGTGTCTTCTAATTCTAACTTATATATATTTCTTATAGTTGACTATGTGTCTAAGTGGGTGAAAGCAATTTCAATCCACACTAAAGATGCACATGTTGTTTGCAGATTTGTAAAGGACCATATTTTCTATAGGTTTGGGATACTGAGAGTAATGATAGGTGACGGGGGATCTCACTTCATGAATAAGAAGTTTGGAGCTTTATTGTAGTATGGAGTGCAGAAAAAAGTAGGAACCTTGTACCACCCACATACTCAAGGTCAAGTTGAGATGTCTAATAGATAGATTAAGAAGATCTTAGAAAACACCGTCTCTACAAGCAGGACCAATTGGAGCATGCAATTAAATGACACTGTTTGGTTATATAGGATAGCCTATAAAACACCTATAAGAACAAATCCATTTCGGTTGGTCAATGGGAGAGCATGTCATTTACATGTAGAATTGGAACACAAAGACAAGTGGGCTTTGAGGAAGTTGAATTACAATCTTGATGATGTAGGAAAGAAACACATGTTGGAGCTCATTGAATTGGATGAGCTCATTTTAGATGCCTATGAAAGCTTAGGATATATAAAGACAAAACTAAGAAGATCCATGACCACCATATTGTGCATAGAGTGTTCATGTTAGGAAATCATTATCTATTGACCCATGGTTTTTGTCACTGTCTGGTACTATTCTGGGTTGCATACTATATGTGGTATGGAAGGAAGGAAATGGCAGGAAGCATGGTGTAATTCCCAAAGACCACATGCAGCTGATGGATGAAATTAGTAGAGAGTTTAGATCCGTGTATGCAACAAGAAAACAACTCATTTTGCAGTTTAGTTGTAATGCTAGAAAATATTGGGGTTTTGTAGTTGTTGACCCATAGTTTTTTGTTTTAGAGTAACTCTAACTCATACAAAAGGGTTTTGTATAACCTGTTCATGTGATGCACAATAGCTTAGACTGCCTTATAAAGTGTAGCAAAGTTTTCTGGCAATACATATTTACCTATTCCAAAAAAAAATAGGATAGACGATGATCCTATTTAATTCTAGATGAAATTGCATATGAGGAAATTAAAGTCTAGATGAAGTGGCCCATATGTGGTGGTTCAGGCATTCCCTCATAGAGCAGCATAGATTAGTAATGGGGCTGATCCATTTCTTGTGAATGGGTAGCATTTGAAACACTACTTTGGGGGAGAGTTGATACATGAGGGGGAAGATTTGAAGCTCCTTGAGCTTCATTGATGACAACATTGATCTGATCTTCATATGATGTAAAACAAGGGCTATTGTTTGGAGGAAACCCAATTTTCCTATATTGTATTTTGGTTTTTGTCTTTTACATTCATTTTTGGATCTTTGATTGTTCTACTGTACATTTTAATTTTTACATGTAAAAAGGTACCTTGATCCTTCATGTTTGGTGTGCAAGAAGTAGAAAAATTGGTATCACCGACAACATTCTCGGTGGCATCAACACCATCACTAGAAATTAACTAGGGGATTTTGAGAGCCAGTCGTATCACCAAAAAGCATTTATGTGGCACCACCATTTTCAATAGGGATCCCCAAAAATCAGCTATGTGCCACCAACACAACACTTAGTGGCACCGTTTTCTTGTAGAGCCAAAGCCAGATTCACTGTGCAAGCTTGGTACCACTGGCATATTTCGATAGCACCAAGACATGCATGATGCTCCAAGTTTGGTATATTGAGGTATCATTTAAGAGTACCAAGAGAATTAATGACTCGATACCACTGACCCATAAAGTCTGTGGCTCTAACATCTTCAAAAATGGTGGCCGAATAGTATCTTGGTACCAATGACACACCTATCAATGGTACCGATACTTGAAAACACATAATCAATGGATGCTCAAATCAATGAACCAGATCAACTCTATCCTACGTTCAATGATACTAATCTGACAACACTTTTAAGATGTAGGTACCACTGACACAACATCAGTACTACTAACCTGGAGCAATTTGTGTGTCTCTACATCGACAGACACAAGCCATCAATATCAATGACAAATATCGATTACACACAGATTAGGAGGGACAACTCGGTTCCACTGACATCCAGTCGATAGTACCGACACAACGTCTCAGGGCTGATCACAAATATAAAAGGATTGGTGTGGGTTGTGATTCAAACACACCCCACAACATTTCCCTTGCAAATAGAGTAGAACCAGGGATTCTGGGCACCCAGAGTCTTCCCCATGCTCTCTTCTCCATCTTTTCTCCCCAAACAAATGGCGTTAAGAAGGCCAGATTCATCAGTGATGGAAGATATCATGATGATTCCCAAGCCGACACACATAGCTCATGTCAACAATGACTAGAGGAAGATCTACACCAATCAGATGAAGAGTGAGAGGATACCCACACTGTATGGTGAGCATGCCTTCCCCTCTGAGGCAGGCTTCACAAAGTCTCCAGTATGTCTGTGCTAGCCAGGACATGGTGGAAAATCATCCCTACTTTGGTGATTGGCCCACCTACCAAGAGACTGTGTGTAAGTTCATGGTGTCTTTAGAGGCTTTCTGCATCCCCTAGCATGGGGAAGGATAGCAAGAAGGATGGGTGTGCTTCCATGTCTTCAACATTGCCCACTACTTCACATTGGAGGAGTTCAATGCCATTTATGGGTGGCCACTAGGGGACATCCACTACACACTCAGTGAATTTGACTACACATGGGATGACGACTCATGATGGACTTGCCATAGGGATACCACATCAATTGGCACTAGTTATCCATCATGGATACCCAACATTCATTTGCGCGGATGCTGCACCGCTACCTCACCAACACCATCTTCGATAGGTATACTCAAGGGTAGGGGAAGGTGCAGTAGGGTGATTTTTACATCCTTTGGGCATTCTTGTTAAAAGTGGAGGAGAAGGTCAACCTTGGCTCTTTATTTCTACAAAATATGTTGGCATTCAAGCGTTAGGTATAGAGGAAGCCTCAAATCCACTTTGGAGGGGTTATTACACCAATATCAATGCACCTCAACCTCGTCCTCTCCACCTCCAACCCTTTAAGGACCTTCTCCAACTTGGACTTCAAACACTTCATGATAGATCTTCTTGTAAGCAAATAGGAGGGTAAGGTGTTGGCTTGTTGGAAAGTAGATGACCAGCTGAGTGAAAGGGCTATTCCTGACCCCATCTTTAATCTACAAGAAGTGTGGTTCTTGAGGTGGCTAGAAGAGGATGAAGAGGATGCAAATGAAGGAGAGAAGGAGCAAGACAACACTGAGAGAGAGTAGGGTAGAGACACCAAAGAAGAGGAAGAGGCAACCATGCCATTGACACAATGGTGAGTCATCTATTAGTCTTCATGAAGATATGGAGCTTCAAGCTCCTCTTCTCCACCACTTACTCAACAAGATGACCCATACTCTATGGAAGGTGTGTATGGGATGTTGCAGTCAATTCAAAAAGGGTAGAAACAATAATAAAAAACATTGATTGAAATCCATGATGTTCGGGGGCAATTTCTATAACAACAACATGCCATATATGATAATGAGCATCTTCTCCTGGAAAATTAGGAGAATATGCACACTCACCTACAATGGATTGAGCACTACCAGTAGTCTTTCTATGATCATTACTGGAGTCAAGGGAATTTTGGAAACTACCCACAACCTCCAAAGATGCCGTAGTAGCCACCTACTTTCAATGGAACTTTCTACCTGCCAGATCCAAACATGCCATCACTGCCATTCTGATTGGGTACCACTGTTCCACCTCTTTGGTTGGATTCTGACAATGAGGACATAGTCAAGTTCAAGCTTGGGGGGGTGTTGGAACAACTCTATCTTGATTCTTCTTTGCTTTTTAGTTTTATCAATATGAGTTTGGAGGATCCACAACTATCTAATCTAATCATGAACCATTATTATCATGATTTCTGCCTTCATCATAGAATGTGTTCTTCTGTTCCTTTGCAATGAAATCTAAAAAATTGAAATAAAGATTTTAAAAATTGTCATATCTTTGAAAACTTAATTGCAAATTCTAAAGGAAGCATCACCTAGAGGAAGTGTATGGGTTAGTCATCTTAAGGACATTTGATATGAATGGAAGTCTTAATTATCCTTGCATTGTGGATGATGATGGGGTTTGAGCTTGAACCATCCAAATAATTAATGATACCTTAAATGGAAGGTTCAGAAAGAAATCCTTAGGTTACTCTATACACATGTTGATAGTAGAGGGAAATATCATAGTTTAAGAAAGGCAATGTCTCTTAGTCTTGTGATTCCATCTGCTTGTCGTAAATTTGATCCACCACCTAAATATGATCAAGTAACCCAAATTGTTTCCTTTTGATTGCATTGCATAGCATAGCATAGTAGGTGACATGATAGCTAGTCTTTCTATTGCATTAGTTACAAAATGATTTTTTTTCATACCAATTAGTTTCATAACAAATTCATGTAGATTGCATATCTTTTGCATCATTCATTCTTTCATCATGTACTCATGTTATCTTTTTCTACAAATAAAATGCAAGGATACACATCCATACCCCTCAAAAAGAAAAAAAGAAGAAAAATTGATTTGTTATAGTGAAGCCCGAGCATACTCTTCAACCATGATAGAACAATGGGACAATGAAAAAAAGAGAAATTTTTAATGAAATAAAGAGGAAGGAAAGGATAACTTGAGTTGAGTTCTGAATCTTTCTTCAAGAAGAGATGAAGACAACTACATAATGTATTCATTTTTTCCATTCTCATCAACCTGATGAGACTTTTAGTGCATTCATGATTCCACCCTCAATAGTAGGCATTAAGATTCATGCATTCCATAGTACCTTCATTTTTAGGTTCATCATGTTTATTACTGCATAAATGAATCAAATGTTATTTGTGATTTTTCATAAGATACCTACTTCATTCCACATGTTTCTCTTATTGATAGACCATATATGATTGATCTCCTTACTCATTCTTAAAGGAAAACTTCTTCCAATTAGTTTGGTAGTTAGGAAAAGAGCAATGTAGTAGGGAATCACATGATGCACCAAGCAAATGCCTGATTGACTTTGATATTAACCGCTCTATTGATAGCGTTTCACTAATCTAGTGTGGATGTCTTTAATGAATATTTTTGGTCACTTCAAAGTAGTTATTTGTTCAGTGGTTGGTAAGGGCCGGTTTGGGACTTCTTGGTGGGGTAGTTGAGTAATGAAGTTCATATTAATTATCCTTTTATTGACTTGTCTCAAATAAGTCCAAGGGTAGTATTGGCCGAGGATGAGCAACATTTAACCCTAGGGGAGTTTAATACACTGAATATTATTTGTTTTTCAGAGGCTATTTTATCATGTATTTTGTGCATATTTGCTCATTTTGATGTTACTTGTGCATGGTTTATCACTATTGGCCTGTGACATAAATTTGCATCAAACATTTTCTATTTCTTCCATTTTATATTTGTTTATCGTTATTTACTGGACTTATGTTCTTCTTTGTTAAATTTTAGGTAAATTGACAAGTCTTGGATCATGTCAATGCTACTGACAACCTTGTTGGTGGTATCAAAAATTGAAGAGAAGAACATAGATGAGTTGAAGGAACTCAATGGTAATGGCAGAAGAATTGGTGCTACTAACGTGATAAAAAATAACACAACCAAAGTGGTTCGGTGTCCATCGACCTTCAGTCGGTGGTACCAACTTGTACTGGAAAATCATTAGGAGATGTCAGGGAGCAACTTGGTGCTATCGACACCTCAGTCAGTAGTACCAACACACACATGGAGTAACAATTTAGGAAAGGACTTGGTGCCACTAACATCCCGCCAGTGATACTAACTTGTCGTGATCAAACGAAATAACAAATGGAAATTAATCCAATGAACACAACTTAATGACACCCTAAGTCAAGCCTATGACTAGGGAGGAATTTATCTAGACCAAATAATCATGTTGTTGTTCATTATACGACAGAGGAGAGCCATGAGAAGAGAAAGAAGAGGATAAAGCTATGTTTCAGACGATTCAAGCATTTCCGGTGGACAAATTTGCATCTGAAAGACAGCAAATCACCACGTTATCTACGGGGAGTCATCCAGATCATCTTGTTAAGGGATTTTCATTGATCTTTTATATTTTCCTCATCTTTACCTTCATGATCTATTAGTATTTCTAAGGGTGGCAATTGGATTCGGGTTGAGTGAGTTTTATTTTGGGTCGTTTCGGGTCAATACTTTTTGGCTAGACCCTAAACTTGTAAAAGATGGATTTTTGGGTTGAAACCCTTGACCCTAACCCGACCCACAAATATTTATGGTTCTATCGGGTCTGACTTGTAAATCCAACACCAAGACAATAGTTTAAAAAAATGCTATGATTTGTCTAGTCGTTGTTAATTCCCAAGTGTAATTAACAAATTTCATTGTGATAAACTTTCAATGTGATTGAGAAACACATATAAAACCTATCATAGTTTGTTTGAGACTTTTAAACACAAATTACTAATAAAATTAGTATAATAAATCATATAAATCAATACAAAACCATGTACTGTAATTGACAATTATGAGTTAATATTTATGTTTCCCTAATTTCTAGACATAACTCTATGATTGCTTCATGAATTATCTATGCTTGATCACCACAGTTGATTTCTTATACCATTAAATGCTTTGAGAGAGATATTAAGGGTTGGATAGGTCATAGATTTACATAGCCTAGACCACGCCTCGAGAGAGGGCTTACAATTATGAAGGGTATAACCCAGGGGTGTTGTTAAAGCACCTAACTAATAATTAAATAGCTACAAGAGTGTGATTTATTTTACATTGGATAGTGAACTACGCTGCGAGAGTGGGTAATATTAGCTATAGGTCCTATGGTCCAGGGTTAGAAGAACTAAATATTGATAAGTAAGGTTAATTATAGTATAAACTGTGGTGAAACTATATTCCAAGGGAATCCCAATTGTGATCACAACCTCAGTAATTTAGTTTTAATTCTTGCAATTAGTCAATTAATCACTCAATCACTTTTTCAATTGGTCTAGCTGATCAAGACATAGTTAGCAGTAGCCTTTGAATTCACATTTCCCCATGTTTGATATTCGGGCCTCTTTTGACCGGTATTACTTCGATACATGCACTTACATTTCACACGTATAGTAAACTATGCATCATTAAACAAAATGGGTTGTCAATAGTTTGCTCCTCTCAAGGCAAGGCTCGAGATAAGAATGAGAACCGCAAGTTTGGGTCAAGATTGACCCCACATTTTTTGTCACAAAAGGCCAAAAAGGTGGGACTTGTCGAGTATGCTCTAACAAACCTTATGGAGGGTGAAAAACATAAGCGATATATTTTTCTTCTAAGGATGAACTAATGAAATAGTCATCCATAACACAATTCAGATTGGATTTGCATGCTTTTTCCAGAGTAAGGGTAGCCTTTAAATTAGGCACTTACCTTGATCTGACCAATCATTCATTCCCCTAGAGTTTTGATGAGCCATTCAAGTTTTATCAGCAGTAAAAGGGACTCTCATCACCAATTCCAATTCTTAAATCAGTGCATGTATGATTCTCTCACTAACTCATGCCTTACTGAGAAAAAGATGGATGTAAAAAGTGGATGCAATTGGTGATTTATCAAAAGTGATTAAGATCAAGAGTCAATAAACATGAAAAATAGTGGTGAATGATTTGTTGTAAAATGATCTTTAAGAAAAAGTCATCATCCCCGTTCCTATGCATCTTCACTTTTCATTCATTTTTTTAGTGGACCAATTTTGAGTAATGTTAGAACTCTTCAAAAGACACAATATGGAGATTTTGCCTATCTGGGAAAAGGATTTGATGAGTTTGAAAGTCGAGTGTCAGAAAAGACCCTAAACTTAAGGTACCCTTTTGGCCAATGATTATATCGATCAACTGAACACCTTCTCTAAATATCAAAACAAGCTCAGATGGGGTATCAAGTGATCATCTAATAAATGGTGGTATCCTCGACATGTTCCTTCACTGGTCCATCATCTGTCCTCTACAATGTCGATGAGTGATTATCCTTGACTCTCTAGTTCTCTTTTTAGAGATTGGAGGTTGAATCATGATTTACGATCATCCTTAAAAGGTTTCAGAAATTAGGTTCATTCAAGTCATGTTCCAAGTTTGTCAAGAGATATGAATATGAGGTTCCATGTTTATTTAGATTTAGGTCATCATCCATGATCGTAAAATGATTTGAGATGAGGTATATGTTGGTCTAGTTTTAGGTCATGGTCTAGGACCTTGCTGATCAAAGTTAGATCAAAAAATTATTTTGTTTATTAAATAGAGGTATTTTGACTTTTAATCCAAGATTTGGAATTTTAGATTTTTGCTATCTATTTGCCTTTTTTTATTTTTCTGTGAATTTTTTGTGTTGTTTAGAAGGTTCTAAAAACAATATTGAAATACAGGTACCTATTTGCAATTTTTACAAAAGTTTCTACTTTGAAAAGAGGCTAAATGAGAGGTGGAGTCAAGCACTTTTTCCATTTCTTCACTTGCATGAAGAAATGACAACGGCGACTAACTTAAAGATGATCAAAGGCGATAGAATGAACAAGGAGAGAAAGAGAGAGATAGATAGTGAACTGCTATGATCTGCCAGTAATGGGCTGACAAATTGCAACATTCCATTAGACTTGCCTAATGGAATTGTGGGAGGTGGCTTTATGGAAGAGGAGAGCTTCAAGTTGTCCTATTCGATGACATTTTTGGGTAGGTTTTAGCTACACTAATCTCGATAAATGTATAGCTTTTATTTTTGTACTTTTTTTTGGACATTTTGGCCCTTAGTGGTGAAATTTGGATTTTGGCTTCCTGGCATTCTTCACATCTTAGGTTGAAGATGATCTAGATGCACATTCTAATTTGAGATCTGTCTATGTTTCAATATTTTCTCGGCCATCTGTCATCTGATTGAGATGATTTCAGTTGCTGTATAAATCTCATTTCACTATTATTTCACTTGTGTAGATGGAATCTTGTGACTAACATGAGAATGAACCCATCATGTATGAACAAGATGCACTTGATGATTTAGAAATTGAGGCACATCCACGATAGCCATTCTAGCTTCTTTTGCTGAGTTTATATTGAATTTACAAAATCTCTGATCGGTGTTTGCTCTAGACTAAAAGCCAAGTGATGTGAGTAGGATCATGGAGGATCTTCTTCTGGATGAGCAATTCATGCTTCATCCAGGAAAGTTGTGGATGAACTGCACCACATAGGTTGTTGAGTTGACGATGAGATATGACTTGGAAACTGTGCTTCATGTTATCTTCTTTGCACTTTACCTGAGCTTGGATTGGGATTTTCTTCTTGTAGTGATGGTTTTTACTTTGTCTTTTTCCTTGTCTCATTTGGGTCTTAGATTTTCCAATGTGTACTTATGGACCTGTTTGATTGATCTAGGAATGTTTAGCGACAATTTAGCATTCAAAAAGGTAGTTCTTCTTGAGGGAACTAGCTCTGGCAATGTTTGTCAGTGTGGGGGTAGTTGATAGGCACTACCTCCTTATCATATTGAGAACTTTTGCCCTAAGGCTAGAACATTGCACTTTGCTTTCAGTGAGATGGACATAACACCTAGCAAGTTTGTTAGGATCACTGGGTTAGGGTTTGGTGGGATCCCTATCTGGACTCTGCATGATTGAAAAGAGTGGGGGCATCACCAACTAGTTGGGATCTTAGGGGTGGACCTGATGATATTTGGGTGGCCTAAAGATATGAGGTCAATTTTAATTGGTTGAGGGCCACCTTCTTTTGTGAGAATGAGATGTGGGGTGCTAGATACCCTATTTATGCAGATAAGAGGGTTAGGGTGTTCTTTTTCATGTTGATCACTATTTGCTTGTTAAGCAATAGCACGGGGAATAGGGGAGACATTGGTTGGTTCTCCCTCCTTCTAGATCTGGGTGCAACCCCTTCTTATGACTGGAGTGGAGGCATGTATGTTCACCTATTGATGAACTTGAGAAGGAGTCTTGTGGGCAACTTCAAAGGAGAGTGGCCCAAACTAGGAATGTTTGTAGTGGCTTCATAGGCTTGATCGTTGTAATTGTTTACATTCTAATTTGTATTTATGCTTTAAAATATATGCATTAGCTTATCTTGCTGACATTTCCTTTGCATTTTATGGGATTATTTGCAACTTTCAACTTCATAGATTTATCAATCTGAGTGATCCAAAAGGACATTTACATGCTTCTCTCCTACATGTCACAGAGTGCAGTATGAGAAGTGGAGGGGGTGAACTAGAGACAATGTTTATAGATGAGGTATCTATATTACTTTAAAAATATATTATCTTATGTGTTCGTATTTTAGCTGACTCCAATCAATTGTTATTCCTAGGTCCAATTCAAGATCTTCTCTAGGATCCAACGTGATGAGGCAACCACACCCTATGCTGGCTACTTTGAGCCATTGTCCCTAGATGGTTGTTGGATCCAATTTGAGTCACCCTAAGGGAATGTTCAATGTATGGGCGAGCGTGTTGGTCATCAATGGGATGGTGGATGGCATATTCCCTTTAATCCTTTTCCTAGGCTAGTTCCTTACGGTCTCAAAATTTGTGAGGGTGCTTGAGATTTGATGTGAAATCAGGTGACTATTGTTTAGTTTAACACATGAGTTTTAATATTTTATCATCTCAACTCATTTAACCCCCAAAAGTATACATGATGGATTGTAGTTAAGGTCATATCCACAGGGAGCTAGGTTAGTTAGGCGTAAAAGTTTTGAAGCTCAACAATCTAGATCAATTTACACAAGTTTGATTGATTTAATTAAACTAGTCAATGAATAAGAACTAAACTAATAGACACAAGCATCTTGGATGATGATTAAGATTGAATTTAAGACTCTTGGGAATGATATTTCACTTCCACATCACAACTTAGTAGAACAAGTAAAATTTAATATACTAGTTGAACATACAAAGGAGGTTTGTATCTCGTACACCTACCAGTGATATGAGATAGTTCTAACTCCACATAACACTATTGTGTATGTGCTTAGTTTCGAACTACAACCCTTGATTCTCCAACACATTTCCAGCCACTCCCTTGGTCAAGGAAGTGTTGCCAAGATTACATGTCATACTCCTAGATACATCTTTTCAGATTATATTTGAAGCATAAAGCAAGAAAACAAGTTGGCCAGTCAAGCAAGAAACTAAATGAATCACAAATTCTATCTTAGAATAGTAAACAACTTGCATTAAGGATGAAATTCATGTTCACATAAGTTATGACATGGAAGTTACTCTCCCATGCCCAAGAATAAGGTTCTACTCGCACACAGGGTAAAACACATGTACAAGTTAAGAATCATGAAGCAAAACATGAGTAGAGAAGAGAACAAAGAAATCCATGGAAGAAGAGAAGAAAGGGAAGAATTTTAGATAGAATATGAAGTTTCATCCTTGCTACTTCTCCTACTCTAGCAACCTTTTCTTCTGAGGGGTTGAAATGGAGGATGTACATCCTTGCTGTAGTCAGCGAAGAGAAATGGAGTAGAAAAGAGGTTGTCTCTCAAGTAACCACTCCTTCTTTAAAACTACCCTTCTTCTCCTCCCTCTAAACTCACATTGAAAGTTTCTCCAAATGACACTACTACAGAAAAGGCCTTTGGCGTCAGTTATTTAGAGCCTTTAGCGTCGATTTTCAAGCGACACCCAAGTGGGCGTCGCTAAAAGTCGACACCTTCGGCGTCGGTTTTAACCAATGCCATAACACTTCCCGCCACCAAAAATACGCCAGCAAGGGAACTATAGGCGTCAATTCTTAATGAAAACCGACACTATATCATGATCAATGATGTCAGTTATTAAACAAACACCGACGCCATAACCCTTCCCGCCACTGAGAAACATACCAGCAAGGGAACTATAAGCGTCGATTAGTATAGAAAACCGACACTATATCATGGTTAAACACGTTAGTTATTAAACAATAACCAATGCCATATCCCTACCCAGCACGGCCATGCCTGTCCACAATAGGCGTTAGTTCTTACTGATAACTGACGCCAGCCATGGAAGAGACATCGGTTTTTTTGCTAATAACTGATGTTGTATGTCTTTGGTGTTAGTTTTTTAAATATTATCGACACCTATGTTCTGATTTTTTTTCCTATCTGTTTGCAGACCTGCTGTATGGATGGTCGTAGGATGCAGAACCTACAGTTCAATTCTGAACTATATGTTTACAACATCTATTGATATCAACCAACAACATGCCATAAACCTACAAAGTCATTCACATTCAGACACATGTATTGATCAGATACATGTAGAAACATGCAAAGTCATGTACATTCACATTCAGTTCCATTCATTTCATCATTTTTCACATTCAGACATTCATGTATTGATCAGAAAAAGTCATTCACATTCACACATATGACAATTCAGAAAAAGTCAATCACATTCACGCAAAAATAATTATGAGAACAAAGTTTAGAAATATCATTCTTTATTCATCATGGTCATCATTGACGTCCCAATTTTATTTAAAAATTCCCACTCTTTGTAGGGATTTTTCCCATTCTTCTCTTACAACATCTAATTCCTCCCACATATAGGGAGTATGTACATCTAATAACTTTCCACCTATGTTGAAGTCAGTTTTAAACACCTGCAAAGAGAATGATGTATATATATAATTAATAATATATAATAAGATTGATATATCTCATATTATCTAATGAGACTATATATAATACCTTCTGTATAGCATCCATTTCCATTACGACATATTTGATGATTAGGTCCATAAATCACATCACATAGTAGGCACATGCCCAACCGTTGTCTTGTGTAGCACACTATAAATTGAAACATACAAAATATTCAAAAATACAAATAAGCACAGTTTACATAAATAATATATACATTGGAGTTGAGAAATTACGTTCATATTCTCCCAAACTAGTGGCTGATTCTTTTTCATGGGGACCTTTCCTCTAGCTTTTTTGAACTCTTGTAAAGCCCTACATGTTAATGTAACACATTAAATTGCATAATTAAATAGTAATGTAATAATAGATGTTAACAGATATAAAAATATGAAATATTTCTCACAAGAATAATGGCCTTTTCATTGCGTGTCCATATAATGTATTCAATTCATTCCCCTCAGGATCTAGATAATAGACAGTGAACGTCTTGGGGACAATAACTAGTAAATTCCAATGCCTACCACTACTAGGTAAGAAAGTTAAAAATTAATAGCTCAAAATCCACAATAAAGATGTAATTTTCTTAAGTCCAAATTATAAGCAAAGTAAACTTACTCGACATTGAATGGAGCTATTATCACCATCTTCTTATTTTTACTAAAATATTCAAAAGCATCACAGCAGTATGAAGTAACCGAAGAAGGGTCTGTATCTACAAGACTAATCGAAGATGGAACCAAAAATCCCACATGAGAAAATGCAAAATTTGTACATATCATGTGTAAGTGGCTGCAAAACTTGTATTATGTATGCATTTATATATATAAGAAACCATATCACCATATATAAAATAAGGTATACAGATGTATAAACAAGATCTCACCATATCCAAACCTCTATTATAAATGTGTTCAACCAATCATAACAAAATAACTCCAAAATATCTTGTAAAAATAGCTTTCTTTCGTATGATTGACCTGCATTAATACCTATGCATTAATACGTATGCAAAACTTGTATAAATAGATTGTTATCATATGATTGACCTGCAACATCCTGTGGAATTGTAAAATTTATAGGGCAATTTCGATCATGTTCGTCGATCCATATTGTCATACCCCTACAATTAGGACCTAACGAGGCATGTAGGTCCCTTATAAGCCAACTTGGTAGTTGAGGAGGTGGACGTGGAGGCCGAGATGTAGCGAGTGTCGTCTTTTTGACCTATATATATAATTTCCGATCAATTGACTCATATATACACACTAAAAAATTAACATAATGTAAATTTACCATACAATATTAGTATAGACGACATCCGCTTTGGGCCACATTATCACTCCGCCTTCTGCCTCACCAAGCATTTCAGAATCTGGGTGGGCATATGCAGTTGAAGATCCCTTCAATCGGGGAGTATATGTATCAGGCTCACACGAACCGTACCAGCGGGTACCAGAGTCCCATGAAAGATCTCCCCTGGAAGGTCTGGGTAAGCCTGTGCCTCTGCAATGATATATTCTTTACTTTTTAGATGACATGGCTTCAACCCCTACAAATTTACTTAAAGAATGTTATATACATATATATGAAAAACCACTAGAGGGGGGTGAATAGGGTTTTATGATTATTTTAATATAATTTAACTCAAACAAACACAATTGAAATAATAAGAAGGAGACAAAGTGTTTAGAGTGGTTCCAACCTTAGCAAATACTAAGGCAGTCAATCCACTACCCGGTTGCTTACCCAACCGGGATTTTGAAAGTATTAAAATTTTATTACCTCTCAAGGATTTTACATAAAATTACAATACTTTCTACACCCTTTGGACAGCCTTCACCTTGAAGTAGTTGCACCAACCTTGAAGCAGCCTTCTTGAAGTAACTTCAAGCTCCCCCTTGAAGTAGCCTTCCTCTTGAAGTAGCTTCCCGTAGCAACAACTTTCTAGAAGTAGTCCAAAGATCTCCTTCTTCACCAAGAAGATCAAACCCTCTCCAATCTGCACCCTCCAACCCTAGGAGTAGAAAGGAGAGTACAAAGAATAAGAAAGAATAAGAAAGGAAATGGAAATTACAATTACCACTTTGAAGCACAAGGCTTGATTTCCTATATCAAGCGTTTTGATCTCCTAACTAATGAGTATGGAAGTGTAGGTTTAGTGGATAGGAGATGCTAGCCTATAGGACACGAATTTGGAGAAAAGGAAATGAATAGCAAGTACTCGTGTTGCTCAATTGCTCAAAACAGATTGTCAATTGCAAGTATGAAAGCTCAAGTATTGCACAAGTGTGTGTAGGGGTGTCCTAAGGCTTGTCCTATTTATAGGAATGGCCTACAAGTGCTTAAGGATGTTCTAGACACTTTCTAGGGGGTTCTTAGTGCTTAACTAGCCGTTAGATATCCATTAGTTGCATTAGCAACGGCTAGTTAATTAATTCTAAAAAGTGTAGACAGAACTCATCTTGGTCGAATAATTGTCGACCGAGAGTCCTTCTCGGTCGAGGACTTGTCGACCGAGGGACTGTCTGGAGCAAGAGTGTATAATGTTCTACTCCAACTACCAACTACCTTGTATGCTGTGTCTAACAGCTACCTGGGTCTTTCTCGATCGAAGAGTTTGTCGACCGAGAGTGTCTCGGTCGAGGATTTTGTCGACCGAGATTAACCCTGTTTCAATGTTTTAAACTAAGTACTAAGTTTGTGCATTTGTGACATTAATGAAGGGGATGACCTATCTAAGTGTTGTGATTGGCTAGGGAAGATCTAACACTTGATTTACATGATGTCTAAGTACTTGTACAATATATATCTTGTACAAGTGTTTACATTTGATTACAATCATAAAATGAAGGCATTTTGAAGCATATAGATCTTCCAAGCATTTGTCATCCACCTTATTCCTACAACACTCAAGTAGCACGTTAGATCAACAAGAATGAAATGTTTGTCATTATCAAAACAAAGGGATTATACTAATGTCCAATTTAGCCAACAATCTCCCCCCTTTTGAAGATGACAAACATTTCCTAAATATAAAATAAGGAAATATAAATCATGTGAGTTTCGTACCTGAATTTTACCTTTTGTAGCCATTCTTGTTTTGTAAGTGAATGCTGGCCGAGATAATATGAAACTCATTTTAATTTTATGTTTTTGATTTTATATTATTTCTCCCCCTTTGTCATTTCAAAAGGATATCCAATATAATCATGTTGTATGACTCTTTAGTTCTCCCCCTTAATTTTATGCCATGCCCCCCCTTAAAGAGATATCCTTCTCGGTCGAGTATTTTGTCGACCGATATTCACTCGGTTGAACATTTTATCGACCGGAAATATATCTGAGGTCGACTGTACAACATTTTATCAGTCGAGAAGGATAGCCAACCGAGATGTTTTTGATCGACGAATTCGTCGACCGAGTTTGTCTCGGCAAAAATTTTTGCTGACCGACGAAGTTGCTGTAAATAAAATTTTGAGCTAGTTTTTAGTACAAGTGAGAAACTAGATTTGTAGAGCATATATATATCTTCTAGGGAAGTAATAATTCAATCATTGTCTAGGATATTTGAGCAATTCTAAGGTCATAACTAGTTTAAGATTTGATTTTGACCTTTTATCAAAAAGCACATTATGAATCAAGATACTAAGATTAAGTACAGTAAAATGATGTACAAATAAGCATTTTGTCAAGCTTATTTTAGGTCGACCTTGACTACGACCATAGCGCCCCTTGTTCGAACTTTATTTCGACAATGAGGCATTTCCTGCATATTTACAGTTTAGACATTCATATGTGAAGTATAATGTCTGTAGGTAACTTAATATCAATTTGAAGAATTTTGAGTGATACCTAGTATGAAGTTGTTTGTCCTTGATTTTCCTAGAATATATGTTTTATATTCATATGAGCGTTGCTATGGGTACATAAATATCAAATCCCATTTCTTCTTGTACCCTTATTTTTAGATTAATCATAAGATCCTTTAGAAGCATATTTCCTTGAAAGCAAGATTAATGTTAAGACTATTTCATCATGATTCATTTATTACAAGTCATGCACACAATAATCATTAACTATTATGTCAAGATGCATTTATGCCATATAGTTTTAGTGTTATGCAAAATAGCATTTTCAATGATAGCATCATCTTTATTTGTAATGAGTTGAATTACACTGATCATTTGAAAACAATGTTCATTTATGGTTTGTATATATAGATCAAAGATTATTTTAGAAAAACTAATGAAACACAATGATCATGGCACAATGATTATGATAGAATAGTAGAAATGTATCCACAATACAATGATCAAGAAATAAGCATATGATCATTTAAACTAAATTTCAATACACATGGTTCCTATATAGATACACCAAAAAATACTTTAGGAAAAACCATGTGAAAAGTAATTTCCTAATCATGATTCATATTTTTAGTTTTAAGTCAAACCAATATAATCTCATTCAGATTCATAAGTTTTCAATTTTAAGACAAACTATGTAACTGAACATTCCTAATAATCTTTTTCAATCAATGAATAAGGTTTGTAACACTTTTGTAATATGTTTAGAAATTTCTTATCCATAATGCTATAACTTATTTCAAAAATATTAATATGTCTTGTTTCAAAGATGGTCTCCATGATTTATTCTTGATTTGCATGTTAAATCAATCATTAATAACAAATTGATAGCAAATTAGACTAATTGAAAGCAGGTTCAGAATATTTGTTGCAGATGTGAAAACAGTAACTTGCTCGGTCGACTATTTCTCGACCGAAAAGTCTCTCGGTCAACTATTTCTTGACCGACAAGTCTCTCGGTCGAACAATTTCTCAACCGAGAATGTTTGTGTACTGTTTCAAAATTGTTTTCAGTAAGTAAAACATAGGTTATTTATGTAATTTGAAAACACCGTTTAGTTGAGATGAGACATTTAAATATCAAAGTAACATTTAGATTGAATCTCAACTTACCATATACAATTCTCTAGGTTTTGATAATCCAAACAAATTAGTTGAAGATGTATATTTAAAAATTTTAATTACTTGAATCAATTTGTTATCTCATTATGTTAAGTTGAGATAGACATAGAGATAGACAACTAGAGTTTTTGGTCATATCTCAACTTAATTTCGTTCATTTAGTTTGGGGTTTTTGGAACCCATACTAACTCGACATCCTTTTTCTTGTAGGGGCATGAGAAAGAATAATGTCCAAAACACAAACAATATTGACAACATATAGAATCAACCTCATATCTCTTGCAATGATTTTGTTCTAGGTTGTTCTTGGGTACATATGTATATTTGCCTTTAGGTACATACATAGATTGATTTTCTTGCACTTGTGTCTTTCTCCAACTAGGTTTTTGATAATATTTTCCTTTAGGATTATAACCTAGTCCTCTCCTTCCAATTTGACAATAAGAATCATTTAAAATTTTATCAAGGGTATCATTGTTACTCAACCTACTAACTTTTTGTTGCAGCTTGACAATCTCATCCATTCTCTTATTTATGTCTAACTTAGCTTGATCTAGATTAGATAACAAGGAATCTCTTTCTTTTACAATAATATCATATTCTAGATGTGTACACAAAACAACTTCTTTTTGAAGATCATTTACTTGAGTTTGCAAGTTTATCTATTCTAGGGAAAGAAGATTGCAATCTGTTTCTATTGATTTTATCTTAATATTATGATCTTCAATAACCTATTTAAGATCTTCATTTTCAGATGTGAGAGCAAGAAGTTTAGCATGTAACTCATCATTTGACTTATTAGATTTTTTTTAATTTCTTCTTATACTCAATATACTTATTATGTGTTTCTTCAAGACTAGCAATTAACTCTTCTTTAGGTAAATAAAAAAGACTTACCTCTTCTTCTTCACTTATTGTAGAAATTAGGCATTATTTATGCACTTCTTCCTTCTTTGACTTCCATGGACAGCTAGGTGTAGTGTGCCTTGTTCCGAAGCACCAATTGCAACTTGTTGAAGATTGGTCCAAGTTTTCCTTTGCTTGCATTTGTAGACACCACTGCCCTTCATTCTTCAAGACTCGATTAGAGCTCCTTGAAGCCTGCTCTGATACCAATTGAAAAACCACTAGAGGGGGGGTGAATAGGGTTTTAGGATTATTTTAATATAATTTAACTCAAACAACCACAATTGAAATAATAAGAAGGAGACAAAGTGTTTAGAGTGGTTCCAACCTTAGCAAATACTAAGGCAGTCAATCCACTACCCGATTGCTTACCCAACTAGGATTTTGAAAGTATTAAAATTTTATTACCTCTCAAGGATTTTACATAAAATTGCAATACTTTCTACACCCTTTGGACAACCTTCACCTTGAAGTAGTTGCACCAACCTGGAAGCAACCTTCTTGAAGTAACTTCAAGCTCCCCCTTGAAGTAGCCTTCCTCTTGAAGTAGCTTCCCGTTGCAACAACCTTCTAGAAGTAGTCCAAAGATCTCCTTCTTCACCAAGAAGATCAAACCCTTCCAATCCGCAGCCTCCAACCCTAGGAGTAGCAAGGAGAGTACAAAGAATAAGAAAGAAAAAGAAAGGAAATGGAAATTACAATTACCAATTTGAAGCACAAGGCTTGATTTCCTATATCAAGCAGTTTGATCTCCTAACCAATGAATATGGAAGTGTAGGTTTAGTGGATAGGAGATGCTAGCCTATAGGACACGAATTTGGAGCAAAGGAAATGAGTAGCAAGTACTAGTGTTGCTCAATTGCTCAAAACAGATTGTCAATTGCAAGTATGAAAGCTCAAGTATTGCACAAGTGTGTGTAGGGGTGTACTAAGGCTTGTCCTATTTATAGGAATGGCCTACAAGTGCTTAAGGACGTTCTAGACACTTTCTAGGGGGTTATTAGTGCTTAACTAGCTGTTAGATATCCATTAGTTGCATTAGCAATGACTAGTTAATTAATTCTGAAAAGTGCAGACTGAACTCATCTCGATCGAATAATTGTCGACCGAGAGTCCTTCTCGGTCGAGGACTTGTCGACCGAGGGACTGTCTGGAGCCAGAGTGTATAACGTTCTACTCCAACTGCCAACTACCTTGTCTGCCGTGTCTAATGACTACCTGGGTCTTTCTCGGTCAAAGCGTTTGTCGACCGAGAGTGTCTCAGTCGAGGATTTTGTCGACCGAGATTTACCCTGTTTCAATGTTTTAAACTAAGTATTAAGTTTGTGCATTTGTGATATTAATGTAGGGGATGACCTATCTAAGTGTTGTGATTGTCTAGGGAAGATCTAACGCTTGATTTACATGATGTCTAAGTACTTGTACATTATATATCTTGTACGTGTTTACATTTGATTACAATTATAAAATTAAGGCATTTTGAAGCATATAGATCTTCCAAGCATTTGTCATCCACCTTATTCCTACAACACTCAAGTAGCACGTTAGATCGACAAGAATGAAATGTTTGTCATTATCAAAACAAAGAGATTATACTAATGTCCAATTTAGCCAACAATATACATAAACATATCATCTTGAAAAGACTAGCTATTATATCATAAAAATACTTACAGAGGATGTGCTAGGTGGTGGGTCTACATGATTACTCCCAACCTGTACAGTTTGAGTAATAGAAGCGTGGCACGTCACAAGTACCATCTGAGTGGCCGTCTGAGATGCCTGCCACTTCACCATTGCTTCTTGGACTTTCCTCTCAATTAATTCATCTACCTATACATGGATAAAAGAAACATAATCAATTATTGAATTCCCTTTAACAATAACCTTCTAAAAAAATAATAGGTTACCTCAACTTGTAAAATTCTCGCTTTTGGGACATGTTTATGATGGGATGGCCCAAAGAATTCATTGATGCCCACACCAGCGCCTGCACCCTTCACACGTTCAAGATGCTCTGGGTTACCTAGAGAAACTATGAATTCATCCCTTGTGCCCTCACGGATGAACTTGCCTTCCTTGCTCTGCTCGTGCAGCTCCCGCTAATCGCCATCAATAGAAATTGGTAAGTAAAGATAATAATAATCAATATCGATCGATTGCTCTAAGAGTTGAATTTTACCATTTTTGCAGCTGCCTCAATAGTGCTTCAGTATATCTCCCTTCTTGTTTTGCCTCCCAACTATCCACATAGCATGGTGAGGCAGAGGTGCGGGACCAATAGTAGAGGACTCCTGAGTAGTCACAAACTGAGCAGTAGACTCAGCCTGTAGTCGTTGGTGAATGACTTCATAGCCTCTTGGACCCATTGTGTGGTCATGCACATTCAATGCACGTCTTACTCTTTGAGCATCGCTGATAGCCTTGTTAGTAAGCACATTGATTTGGTTAGTAACACTAAAGGTTAATCTTGAATAGATGAATACATAAGAACGTATATTAATTAAATTGGGAGTGGCTCTTAATACCTTGAATTCATCCATTTTTCTTTAGGTAACAAAGTCCTCCTAGTCTTTGGTGTCCAGGTAGTTCCATTGCTTAGTGGCTATCTTTTGCCTAAATTTAATTTTTTAAAGAGAATAAAAACAAAAATTATTAGTGTAGAATTAGTCAAAAAATGATTAATGTCTAGAATTGGAAATCAATCAAGGACCTCTTCTCAGCATCGCGTATGTAATATTGGGTGAGATTTGTCCTATAGTTCCTTAGGACCCTCCCACAACATTGCATCACACATTTATGATGCAACTTTTCATCCAGATCAAATATACTCTACAAAATAGAATTGCTATTAACTAGTATCCTAAACATTAGTAATCTACAAAAATAGAATTGCAAATAATAATAAATCACGCATAGTTCCTTCAATATTAAATCTTTCTTCCCCTTAGGAACTTTATTCTAGGATTCAAAAATAGGACTACAATGGTTGCGACTAAGAATCTCAAGATATGAAATAAATGAGTTGCGGTTCACTCCAACTAGATTTCCTACATGATCGAAATCCATAGCAAGTTTGGGTCCATTGCCCCTTTGCTGTAGTAACTTGTTCATCATTGTGATGCCCCTCACTTTCTCAATTTTTTTTTGCTGCTCATCAAGTGCCCCAATTTCTTCAGGGGGTACATCACCAAACTAAAATTTGACAAAAAAACACACGTGCATGATATAACTATAAATGAACATATAGATAGAAACCTCATGAATATATTTTTAAAACTTACATGGTGAGGCGGTGCATTGACATCCTCACCCTCATGGTAATCATCAACACGTTCATCAGGAGAATGCTCAGCCATCTGAAAGTTCACATTTACATTGTAAAGTTCACATTGTAAAGTAATTCACATTGTAAAGTTCACATTCACATTGTAAAGTAATTCACATTGTAAAGTTCACATTCACATTGTAAAGTTCACATTGTAAAGTTCACATTCAAAAAAATAAAACATATAAAAAATATAAACATGCATGCCTCTAATATTGCAATCTTTTATTAATTAACAATCCTTCATTGTGATCTCCGCACACATACAAGTCATCATTAGCTTCAATATTTGGTGGTGTTAGCAACCCATCTAAGAATGGACTGGAGTCATCATACTTATCATAATACTCTTCTTCATCTATAGGATCTTCAATGAACTATCTTTTACCATGAAGAACAACTGACCATTTATCATTTGCAGGATCATTGATATAAAATACTTGTTTCGCCTGTGATGCCAATATGAATGGTTCACCCTTCTCGCCAATCTTTTCAAAGTTCACTAATGTGAAACCCAATTCATCCACTATAACTCCTTTGGTGTTATCAATCCAATTACATTTAAGGAGAGGAATTCTGAAATCTACATAGTCAAACTCCCATATGTCTTCAATGACACCGTAATATGACATTTTAGCTTCACGTGGACTCTTATCCTTTGCACTTGCAAAAAACAATGAAGACGCTTGAAGGGTGACCCCACTATTTTGGATGACACTTTTATCATCTTGACACTTTGTGTAATATGATAATCCATTTATGTTAAACCCTTCATAAGACACAACATTCAAGTTTGGTTTAAAGGCGAGACATTTGATAGTTTCAGTAAGATTATCTGGTGTTTGAGATAGTTGATGTAAGACTTTATCTTCAAACCACTTAATAAATATCTTGTTATGCTCTCTAGAAAGCCACATTGAATTGGCTCGGGGATATTGTCTCTTGATGAAATTGGTATGTTCCTCGATATAAACACTCACTTTGTTGATGTTGTGTAAAATATACAAGTGACCTTGTTCTAATTGCTTATGACTGATTACTTTCATCCGTGATCCCAAAATTCCTTTGCCAAAATGCTCCTCAATATTCTTGTCATTAACAGGAGTGCCATTAGCACTCAGAAAGTCATTGCAAAAATCCATATCCTCTCTCGTCACATAACCCTCAACAATACTCCCTTCAGGCTGATAACAGTTTCGAACATCATCTTTAAAAACGCTCATGTATCGTTCAAAGGGATACATCCAATGCAAGAAAACTAGTCCCAACATTTTCACTTCCCTAGTCAAGTGGACAACAAGATGTACCATGCTATCAAAGAATCAAGGAGGAAAATACATCTCAAGCTGACATAGGGTAATAACCACTTCTCTTTGCAATTTATCAAGAGTAATAGGGTCAATAACTTTGCTACATAGACTATTGAAAAAGAAACAAAGTCTGTTGATTGCAAACCTTACATGCTTCGACAATATAGATCAAATTGCCATGGGCAATATTTGTTGCATTAGAGTGTGACAATCATGAGATTTAAGACCTATCAACTTCAGATCTTTCATTGATACCAATGTACAGATGTTGGATGAGTAACCCTGTGGCACCTTAATAGTTACCAAGCATTCACAAAAATCTTTCTTCTCCTTTCTCAACAATGTGTAACAAGCGGGAGGTAAGTATGTTCTTTGATCGCTACTAACTACTTCTGTTAATTCTGTCCTTATTCCCATTTCACATAGGTCCATTCTGGATTTTATCCCATCTTTAGTCTTACCTAGTATATTCAATAGAGTACTGATGACGTTATCACAAATATTTTTCTCAACGTGCATGACATCGATACAATGCCTGACTTCCAAAGAACTCCAACAAGGAAGATCCCAAAATATTAACTTCTTTTTGAATAAAGATTTATCACTCTGTGTGGCCATCATACATTGTGATCTCTTACCAAATTCATTGGCAAAGTCTCTTACCGTTTCATAAACATCCTCCCCTGGTATAGGTTTAGGTGCACTCCGTTCCTCATTCTGTCCATTGAATGCTTTGCGCAACCTACAATATGGATGGAATTTTGGAAGAAACCTTTGATGACCAAGATATAAAATCTTGCCTCCATGTTTTAGTCGTATTGAATCAGTGTTTTCTTCACATATATGACACACTTTAGATCCTTTGGCACTATATCCAGGCAAATTCCCATATGCTGGAAAGTCATTCACAGTGCAAAACAACAAAGCGTGTAAACAAAATGTCTTTCTTCGTGAAGCAACATAGGTCATCACACATTCACCCCAGAGTTGCTTCAAGTCATCAATCAGAGGTTCAGGATAAACATCGATATCCTTTCCAGGTTTTTTAGGGCCCGATATCAACAATGACAGCATAACGTACTTCTTTTTCATACACAACCAGGAAGGAAGATTGTATATAACAAGCATAACTGGCCAAGTGCTATGCTGGCTGCTCAATGGCCCGTACGAATTCATCCCATCTGTAAAAAGCCCAAGTCTTAGATTCCTAACTTCTTCACTGAATTCAGGGTACAATAAATCAATCTTCTTCCACTGTGGGGAATCAAACACATGTCATAGGATCCCATCATTATTTTTCTTAACATCTGCATGTCACCTCAAATTCTTCGCATCTATTGGATTGGCAAAAAAGTGTTGAAATCGTGGTATTATAGGTAGATACCACATCACCTTGGCAGGAGAACCAGTTTTGGACACCCCCGAAGTCGTCAATTTATACCTTGACGCACCACATTTGGGACAATCTTTCAAATCCACATTTTCCTTTTGAAATAATACACAATCATTTGGGCATGCATGTATCTTCTTGGCCTCCATTCCCATTGGGCATAACAATTTCTTTAACTGGTATGTTGAGATTGGCAGCTCATTTCCTTCAAAAGAATTTCTTTCAACAAAGACAACAATGACGTTGAAGTTTTTGTCACTCCATCTATTATTAGCTTTCAGCTTATACAATCACAACACAACACTAAGCTTCATCAACTTACAACCTGTGTATAACGATATCTCAACATCATGCACAATTTTTCTAAACATGGGAGGTGGATCAGTGTGCTCTACCCCACAACTATCCAGCATCACATCAATGATGTCTACTGGAACTAGTTTGTTCACAACTACATCATCGGAGGCAATTTCTTCTTCCACACAAGCAATGCTAACGACATCCACTGATTTTAGGTTTGAAATCTCTCCTTGCCAGTGCTGAGTTTCAAGTTGTTACCAAAATGCCTACATGGATAGTAGAACCTATCTCCAGGTTGTTTCCTATGTTCCTCTGCAAATCTAATAAAGTGATTAAGACCAAAAATAAACTCTGGGGTGCAGTGATTTGGAATGGACATCCATGATCTATCCATTCTATGATTAAAGAGAAAACAAGTATATATGAGAACAAGATTAGGGTCTAGGGTTAAAAGATTAGGGTTTATGGTTAAAACTTTAGGGATTAAGATCTTATATATAATAAATGTGTACCACCTATCACATTCTTGAACACCTAATCTCACTAGTAAGTGTATAATGTGTATTGGGCTTTTGAGAAAATTTCAGCAACATTTCCCCGCTATTCTCCAAGTACATATGTACTTAGAGAACAAAGGGGGAAATGCTGCCAAAATGTTCGTGAAAAACCAATACACATTATACACTTACATCCTAAGTGACATTAAGTGTTCAAGAATAGTCCCAAACCGGGGACTATCCAAGATTTACTCCTAATGAGTAAATCTTGGCCGTGTTTCTAGGCCAACATAATATAACACAATTTTCTTATAAAAACACTTGTGGACAGCCATAATAACATATCAATGCTTCCAAGATTAATCAATGTATTATTTTATAACACAAATCTTGGTGGTCTATGGGGTCAGTTATCATTCCTAAAACTCTACTTGAGCCATGGGTAGTGGGCCAGGTTGTTACTATATAACATAGCAAAAAACTCAACATGTCACAACAGAAACATGTCCTTAACCTAATATATAGATATTTGTAACAAAACTCGTGGTAGCTATACCATATAAAATTAAGTAGCATGCCCAATATATAACAAAAGCAACAATTTTCTGGATTGTTATAACGATAACAACTCTTAACATTTTTCTATTGTAATAGCCTGATCAGCATTTACCCTTATCCAAACCTACAACTAGCATGACCAGAGGTTATTCATAACAACATATGTAGTGGAGGAAACTTTGGTAGGCTTCATTCTCTTCTTTAGATTTCACAAACTTCTTGACGGATGGGGATGGATGGATGAGTGATGGTTGAAAATCTTGGTCTATTCTTTGTGCATGTCTGGATGTGATTTGACTAGGGGACAAACTGATATGTTTCCCGTCTTCTTTGGCTCTTTCTGCGGCCCTACGTTGCATCCCCCCACCCTATCCACAACCTATCACCCATCAGCTTCCGGGTAACCATGGACTGGGTTTCGATTCGCCATTCAAATCAAAA
The DNA here is from genome assembly GCA_963693085.1 of Alisma plantago-aquatica. Taxonomy (NCBI): domain Eukaryota; kingdom Viridiplantae; phylum Streptophyta; class Magnoliopsida; order Alismatales; family Alismataceae; genus Alisma; species Alisma plantago-aquatica. The sequence goes on along the minus strand of OY856409.1, from coordinate 77,937,912 downwards.
TCTCAATACATGTGTTGTCATCAGATCAAGTTTAGGATGAAACACTCAAACTAATAAGTCAAAAAATTATATAAGATAGGGTTTGTAGGGTAATATGTCTCAATTAGGTTAACAAAGAGAATTCACATGTAATTTCCCATATAGTTATGCAATAATATATAGTCATAGAATAGTCACATGTGTGATATTGCACATGCAAATTTACTAGAGGTGAAATCACTAGAGTTTACCTTAACCAACGTACAATAATCACTACCTAAAAGTGGATGGATCTTATAGTTCAAAATCAACTCCAAAGGACAATGTATCTAAGAATTGACTAATCAAGGTAAAAAACAATAACTAGTATTTAAGACAAAAGCTAGATTGATTGATTATTCTAAGGTTGTGATTAATAAAAGGTTTGAATTAAATATTGATTATTCTAAAGTTGTGATAAATAAAAGGGTTGAACTAAATTATCATATGAAAGTAACACAAAGTGGAATGAATTTCACCATCACTACCTATCATTCAATGTCTTACTACATCATATTAAGCATGAACATATATGTTGAGGTCGTGTTAATCCACTTTTGGTGTTAATTAGGGTTAAAACATATAAAACACCTATCTAAAGTTGTCGTCAAGGGTTTAACAAAAAATGATTGATATGTTAGATCTGGAGAATCTATGAGAAGAATGGAGAGGTAAAGAATAACACCCCCTTTTCAAAGAAACAAATTGGCATGTAACCTTGTAGAGAACCAGCCAAGAAGCAAGCCCAGAAAAGACTCGACCATCACTCATCGAGTGAGATGGGAGCATCAACAAAGGAAAAAAACAAACAACCAGCAGAGAGAACATATGCTACTACTTCCATATAAAGGAATACCGTAGAGGAAGAAGAGGAGGAAGAAGGGTACCTCAGTGGCGGTGAAGGAAGAAGAGGAGGAAGAACGGTACCTTCGTGGTGGCGGTGGTGACCAGAAGCAGCAAGCAGGCAGCTGGCGGCGAGCAGGAGAAGGTGAGAAAAAGCAGGTGGCAGCGAGCAGAGGAGAAGGTGCATGCCAGAGCAATGAACGGCGACAACCAGAGCAACAAACGACGGTGGCTGGAGCAACGAACGACGGTGGCGACAGTGAGCAGAGGAGCAGTGAGCAGCGACCAGAGCATGGAATCGATCTCCGAAGCAGCGAATCGATTGGCAGACCTAAGCGCGGAGTCGATGAAACAGAGAAAGGGGGAAGAGCCTGGCTCGCACATGTGTGTTAAGTTAACAATAGGCGTCAGTTATTCAACACATATTACACTTAAAACAATCAGCGCCATATGCAGTAAAAAACCGACATCCAAGGGGGGTGAACATTTTCGTGGGGACAGCGTGTGAAAATACATCAACGTCGGTTATTACAAGAAAACCAACGATAACAATGGGCCCAATTTCTATCTAGTGAAAAACCATTAGTAGTCGGTTGATTAGCTAAAAACTGATGTCGTATGTTAAATTTTTGAGGTAATTTTTTTCACTAGAAAATTTGGATTTGGTGGTCGATTTTAGGTGTCGATTGATTATTGAGTTACTGACGCTAAATAAAAATCAATACCCATGTCTGGCCGCTCTTCACAGATATATGTCAGTTTGTGTATTCAACCGACGTTGCATGGTTTAAGTGTCGATTTCTTGTATGCAACCGACACCTATAAATGTGATGTTATAAGCCATTTCTGTAATAGTGTGATGAGTGCTAATCGACTCAAAAGAGTTCTCTTGTATTAAAAAATGAGGGATGATTTATCTTAAAACTGAATTGTTTGCTGATGACACGACATGTTGGAGAAACAACATGACATGTTGCTCTTAGTAACTGAAGTTAGAACTACCCTGCACCAAGGTTGCATGACATGTTAGTTGGCCAACACATCGTGTTGCTGCAAGTTGAAAAAATCTTGGCAAGTCTAGATTGAGTAAACATGGTGTGTGCATTTAAATATTTCATGTTATTGCATTACAGTGACTTTTGAATTGAGGAAACATGATGTGTGTATATAAGACACATTGTGTTGTTGTAAGAGAGGGAGTTTGATGAATTCCTAGAATGAGGGGACTCATCTTGTCAGTTGGCCAACACGCCATGTTTCTCCACATCAGAGTATGTTTTTTCTTGCAACTGACATGACATGTTGGATAAACCACAAAATGTATTTCTGTCAAGAACTTCTAAAAAATCTTCAAGGTTTTGCAATATCTTAGGGGATCCAAATAAGGTCAAACTGTGATCAAGTTAACCCCATTTTGTCATCAAATATTTTATCTACAATTACAAACATGGAAAAAGAAAATATAGCAATAAAATGGGAAATCTAGCATTATTAGTGGCTACTTGAGGTAGAAAATGAATTGGAAATGCATGTAAAAGTAGGCTAAAAGGCTATATAAATCATCAACATCAAATCCCCCTAATCTTAAGCCATTGCTTTTCCTCAAGAAAAAAGAACATGGAAACACAATTTAAAAAAATTGTCACGTACTTTTGTCAATCAAATAAAATGAAAGAAGTGTTCAATCAATCCAACCATAATTAATGGGTTGATGCTATTAGCCATGAGTTCAACTTAAACATGCAATATGGAAATTTTGTTCAGCAAAAGTGGAAAAAATCCAAATGGAAGAATCAACATTACAAAATTAAGTAGAATTTAGATGACTAAGCCATGTAATTAGTGAATATGCAACATCTCTCTCTCAAATGTTAAGGAAATAAAATATGAATTTTGAGTTAACATATACAATCCAATAATGCTCTCCTTGCTTTTAAGAACAAGAATAAGATAATGAAGTATGTGTTCTAACACACGTCTACTAAAATAGAATTATTCACACATCAAATATTGGTTGGGGTAATTTTCCCTCTTTAGGACGTAGTACCTAACCATTGTAGCTAGATAAAACTTACACTAGGAAAGCATCATACATGGATAGTTTATCCATCTTTCAAAGGGAATATGTGTTAAACTTTTGAAGACCAAGCCAAAATAATTAAAAGTGAGTCAGGTTTCTCTTAAGAATCATGAGCCCTTATACTCAAGTCTTTTCCCTAAAGCATAAGAGAGTTAACTGGATTGCATAATCAATTGGATTTCACACTTATTAGATTTTTTAATTTAAAAGGGTGGTTGAAAATGAACTAAGAATTTGACAAGTGCATCTAGAATGCCAAACAATGTTACAATGTTGATTAATTTAATAAAAATTAGCCATTCCATGTATCAGACAATCAGGTGTGTGAAATATGAACACACATGATAAAATAAATAAACCACAATGAAGTAAATGTGGTGGGAAACATATTTCTTTTAATTGAAATAAGTTTTCTTCAATCGTTATATCTCAAAACAAAGTAGGATGAATGGTTTTGCATACAGGAAAAGTCAATCCAAAAAGAAAACAAGCCTCAATCAACATTAGATTTACCACTATCTAAAACATAACTAAGAAAAAAATGCGAAGGAAACTAAACTAAACTACAAGCTGCTAGCTCCTCCCTAAGCTTGAAGTTTGCAGTGTCCTGACTACACAATTCAAATTCAAAAGGTTTGCAGTCGAGTACCTATTGTGGTGAATCAGAGTAAGGGACCAATACCCTCATCGACGGTCGAGAAATGCTACCTCAAATATCATTATCAGGGATATTGGTGAATGTAGGCTCCTGTGATGGCGGTGGATGTGGTGTAGGCATGGCATAGTGGCCCTAAGTGACATGCCATATATCCATCCTCTGAATCATGAAGTGCATATCAGAGTACTACTGGTTGAGATGGTCCAATCGGGTGTTAGATGAAAGCATTTCATCCCTTTTCATTGCATCTTTTAGGTCATTTATTTAGGACATTATGTTGCTTTTTCTCAAATTTTGGAAATAATTGCAATTTTATTGATTTCATCTCCTTAATAGATTTCTTATCATTTTTTTGTTCATATTTTGTGGTTCTATTCTCATTCACAATTTCTCAGCTCCTAAATGCAATAACCAAGATTTTCTCTCAAAGAGTTACAAGTTTGGAGGCTTCTACTACACATCCCTAACCTTTCAGACTTGCCTGCTGATCAACTCACTTAATCAGTCGATCTACTCATGTGTTCAAAACAAGTCCAATCTAGAATTCTAGTCAATCGTGTCACTTCTCCAATCCATCAACTCACTTTAGTCTTGGAAGGCATACTTTTTGGAAGGACCCATCCCTTGATCGAATCCTAAGTCATCAGTAGGACAAGTCCCTAGACAAAAACCCAACTTAAAACTAACAACCATAAAGAAAAGATTTGAAAAAATTTGAACAAAACAACCAGCTTAAAGATCCTATTACAATCAATCATCACAAAATATTAAATGATCTCATACAAAAGAATACTACTTTCCATTGAAATCATCTCAAGAATAGACAAGATAGAAAGATAAACTGAAATCTCTACATTAACTGCAAAAACTAGGTTTACAAGATGATCCATATCTATGAAGACACAACAATATAATATGTACAACTCAAGTTAAAACTATTAATCATAAAGAAACAAAAAGGAAAGGAACCCATCATATTCGAGATAAACTACCCATCCATCACTTAGGAAAGTGAGAGTACAAGGACAATGTATAGTCAACTAAGTTACATCTTGTTACATCTTGATAATTGTGTCCTTTCTACTGTGCTAGCATACCTAAAAACATTATGGAAGAACCACACGAGACTCTAAAAGAGTCCTAGAAAGAGGAATACATAGATAGCTTTAAGATGAACTACAAATAATGGGGAGAAATATATTGTTCATTTCAATTTCTAATCATCCACATCACTCTGTAATTTTGATTAAGGCATATTAATGATAAGAGGATAAGGCATTTCATATCATAACAACAATGTTCTCATATTATAATCATCTTGTATGCAATGAAAATAACATTGCTTATAGTGCTTTAGGTGATCCCTGCAACTATTGATAATTCATAAAGCCTAATAAGACTTGCATATAATAAGAGCACAATAGTAAGATCCAACATTTTTTGCCAATATAATCAATAGTAAAATCCAATGTTATTTGACAATATAATCCTAGTCAGATGTACTAAATGACTGAGTTACATGTTTTATTAATCCTTGGGTAGTTTGAGATGTACCATTCAAACTACTAGTTGACCACCAAAAAGTCACAATTAGCCCCGTATAAGATCTAGGATGACCAAAATCTTAAGATCTCTTCCCCTCGGTTTGTACGAGTAGCAACTGTAGTGGCACATTGGCCCAACTACTACAATAGCCTAGTCCACCTTGGGTACACAAGACACGACACTAGAAACTATGGTATACAACCTCAAATTTGAGTTACAATTGTAGCACTCTCAATTACATATACTTCGAGACACAACTACAGTTGTTCTCAAAATTCCTTGAGGTCAGGATGGCAGATAAAACCCTCCCTGCACCTGTGTATATGCAAAGTATATGACTCTGAGCTCCTTCTCACAATATGAGATAGCTACAAGGAAACTTGTTTTGCTATCCAACAAGTCTTGACACTGAGATAGCTCTATAGTCACATGGCACTACATGATTAAGGTTACACTTGATTAGTTAAGAAAATGACTCATATTTTGATTGCATTAAACAATTTAAAAACAAGGGATAGAGATATAAATAAAAAAATTAATTAAATCCAACTATTGCCTTAGACATAAAATGTATCCACATATTCCAAACCGCATATAGTTGGATTCATATTCCATCCTTGGCCACATCAACGCCCCAATTCACCAATTATAAGGCACAAAAAGACCCAACATATCATTAAGATCAAAATAGAAATAAATACTAGTAGGAATCTCATATCCAACTAGAATTTTGACATATCCTCAAATTACAATAACCAAATAGAATCCAAACTCTTAGATCAAAAACCCCAAATGGTGTAAAAGTATAAATCATAGTAGGGAACATGAAGGCTAAAACTAAACATAGATGAGCTATATCGACTTATCATGTCTATATTAAACTAGCTTTTACCAACATAACAGTTAGGTAAACTCAGTAAAGTGTTATATGATTAGTCTTTAATATTAGAGCATCACATATAATTTTCCTTCTAAGATCATTTAACTCAAAGGTATTCACATGTTATATATCCTCTAGTGCCTACTAGATTATTGGTAAAGTACATCTCATCTTCTCAAGGACAAGTCTATCAACACACATGACCACAAAGAACCCCATATTATTTACATGATAATAGTTCTCATTAGTTTCCAATTAGTTATATATAATCATGGATTAAACTTTAATCATCAGATCCTACCATTATCCCCATGATGGTACCCACATCTTTTCCTTCAGGGAAAAAGCCTAAAGACATCAAGACTACTTCTAAATCATGTATCCAAAATACATCATATAAGGTCACATTATTCAAGTTCTTATAACTATAGGAATATAAAATAATATAATCATAGATATTAATTTGATATAATGAGATATTCCATTTCGTGGCATCTTTCAATCAAGGTTTCCCTTAGTTACATACAATTCATGTTTAATTTGTAAATCCCCAAATCACTTCATGTTTACTTCATAGTTATGAGCCCACAAATAGAAGTTATATATGTAAATAATTTGTTTTAATATTTATTTTTGACTTAGTATGAACATAGGTATACTTATAAGATATAAAATATCCCAAAATATACATCCAAGAACCCATTAGGTCACACAAAAATCATGATGAAGTTCAAATAACCATTAGGGCATGTCAATGCTTAGTTCAAAAAGTATTCAAGGGTTGAATTAGGTCTAAGAGTATATCACCACAAGGGTAATATATATAAACTCGCAGGGGTCAAAGAAGGTTCATAACATCCTTTGAAGTACCCATTTTAATACATAAAATGTCATATTTGCCATAAATAGGTGCAACATAATCAAGTCTTCAATTTTACCATCAAAAGTATGATTCTCTTCATATTATAGACATGAAACACCATAAAAAGTTTCATGATCAAATTCTGAAGTATGACCAAGTTATGGTTAAAATAAGATTTAGCACTTATATGCCATTTTGAAGTCTAGATGAGCTACTTCTAGGTATATGACATATGTTCAATATGCTTTCAGAAGCATGAAATTTGTAGAAATGTGTTATAAATAATCTAGATAATCTTTCCTATAGAAACAAAGATCACATAATTTTTCCCAATTATTATGGTATCCTAAAAGCTATAAGTGAGTCACTTCTAGGGAAAAACCACTAATTTTTGGGATATTCAACCATTAGGCCACAAGAAGATAGTTGTTAAGAATATGGATCAGCAATAGAACATAAAGATAAGAAATGAGTTCTCAGATGCATGATTAAATCAGGGCAAGAGTAAGCTAACCATCTGAAAAATGTGTGAGAAGGGTCCTCCTCTTCCAAGTCACGTGGAACATCCACCAAGAATCACCATCAACCTCCCAAAGCTCCATCTAGGATCCATCTAGCTAGATCTAGTCTCACCTAGGTCAAAGAGAGAGAAAAGGTGGGATTTTTAGATCTATGAAGCTAAAACCACCATGGATGACCATGGGATTTGACCTAGAGGAAGAAGAAGCAAATAAAAGCAAGAAAAAGAGAGAAGAAAGAGATGATCTTACATGTTCAGCTAGAAACAAAGACAACAAGTCTGGAATGTCCCATGGAATCTTGATCAACAATATGCATATATACACATAGACTTATAAGCATATACAAGCTCTTTCATCAAGATAATGAGCCTTCATGGAAGACTAACTCGAGCTACACTCTAGACAACCAATAACTAATCATCACAAATCATAGAATACCCTTCAAAGGTCCAAAAGAAGATCCTTTATGGAAGATCTAGAGAAAATCTTGGGCAAAAAGAGGAAAAAAGAGGGTGATTTAGTTGTTTGGAGCAAGTTACACCATGAAATCCATAGAGTTCGACCCAAGGAAGAAGAAGGAGAGAACATAAAGGGGGATGAAGAAGAAGAAGAAGTATCTTACATTATTTGAGTATGGGATGATGTTATCTACACAAGGAGAATCCAAAAAGTCTTGATTCTTCAACATGCATCAATAAAATCATAGATGGATGATTTTCCCTGAAGCCATGGGTGTACCTCTTCCTCCATGCTCATTCCAGAAGTCTCCCAGGTAGCCAAAAGGTCTAGGAATAGAAAAAGGCAGAATCCAAAGGTCTTATATGAAAACATAGAGGGAAAAGACTTTATACCCCCACCCTGCCTTTTTTTTAGCAAAAGACTCCAAACCATAGTATATTCCACATCCTAGGTCTATCGTCACTCAAACAAGGTTAAAATTCTATAAAACTTCATAAAAACATTGAGAAACATCTAGAGACATATAATATGTACTTAAATTCCGAGTTAGAACCTCAATTAGAGTGAAATTGTAAGCAAGTCCCCACATGTACATGTAACTAAAAGATCACAGTAAACATTGTCCAATTGAAATCTGATTAATGTCATCTTTTAACCGATTGATTTCAAGGCTCGAACATGTATGAGTATGAATTAAAAAAACATTTTTTAATATTAATCACATAATTTTCCATTAGGTCCTCATAGTATATTTAATTTAAATTAAGTCCACAACTTGCAAGGAGGCTTGGAACTAGGACAATCAACACGTAAATTGAACCAAATGAGAGATATCCAGTGAGTATATTTATACCCATCATTGCATTCCTTTTTGTTCTCTTTTTTAGGGATTGTTGTGTTTTATTCCTTAGTTTTAGCCTTAAATTTACTTAAATGCTATTATATTTCCTTTTCTAGACTTTAATGCATTTTATATATATTTTATGCTGAAACAACCAAATATACACTTCATTGACTAGAAGAATGATCAAGCCCTGAAGATGCCATACCTCAAGGAAATGAAGGTCCCAAAATATATCTAGTTTCCATATTCCAACCACCCAATTAGGTGATATGCCTCTCCAGTCGCCCGACTCGAGCCGCTCTTGACCCAAAGTCTCCCAGATTCTTCCATTTAGATGCACTCTCCCTGCATACATCCATCCCTAATTCAACCGACACTGGTCTTCCAGAGAACCAGATATGAGGTCTAGATTGATTAACCCATGTGAGTCACCTAATAGACCGAGTACATGCCATGCAATTAGCTACCTTCGACCATAAATATCTAACATCAGGTTTTTGATACCAAGAAATGTTGCCATAAAAGGGAGCCCTTTTCATGCATTATAAGGGCTCTAGCCGGTTATTAGAAGCCACATTATACATGACACAAATGTTGGTATGTATGCCATGAGAGCCAATCATGGGATGATTGGTGGGATACATTAAGATTGATTTGATAAACATTAAAGGCAAGCTTCCAATTCTTTCTGGTTCAGTCATATGAGATAGTGATTGAACAGATTGAATGTCTAGAGAATGATAGTACTCAATGACGTATGCCTTCAGGTCAAGACCTGAATGATGAGATCATACGAATTCTAAGAGTTTGTACATTCTTATTATGTCCCTAGTCAGATGTCATTGTGAAAGGTAGATAGACAACAATGACACACAAGACTAGATTGTGGTGTTGGTTGATGACGGAATCTCATTAATCATGATATGGAGATATCAAACCAAACACATAGGTACTTTTTAGAGAACACGTTTACTGGACAGACCCACCATGAGTTTGACACATGGAACCATGACATAGTAGTCACAGTCAGTTCTCACAGTGATGGTGGTGAGTATGACTCTTTGACCTAGAATCACTACACTCAACACATGTCGTTGGGTACACTTTGACATCATCAAACGCAGTCCTGAAACATGGGTTGTTATAAAGGTGATGATTGGGTGGATTTGACACATGGGGCTTTTGAGGGGTGAGTGATAGTTATGGGATTTGTCCTTCCTTAGGGAGTTTGATATCCATGGCCACTTGATGAGTAGAATTGAGATAGGAGTGCACACACATGTGTGAATCAGTATGAGATATTGATGTCATATATATCTCCTCCAATCTACTCTGAGATCAAGAAAGTGAATGAATGTTGATAGGATGACTGTTCCATTCCCTGAGTTCATTCAAGATATCAGTGACAAAGGAATTATACATTCGTTGTAACAACATTCACAAATTGTAGGATTGAAAGTTGTTCTCCAACTTTCCTTTTCACTTGTGTAGCACTGATGTGTGACTAGGCACCGATCTTTGCTTGTGAAGTCATAAGTGTTATGGACTTTCACTACCAACGTGAAGTGGACCTGTAGGGTCACACACATAGGATTTAACCTGGAAGAGAAGTTTATCCACAAACAATGTTTTGATTGATTACTAAAGGAGTTTGTAGTTCAATTAAACACTCAATTAATTGATAGCTCAAAATCATAGTATTCACGGTGTTGGATTGATTGATTAGAGTATCAGATTGATTGGAACTGTGATTGACTGATTTTGCACAGTTTGCTACCCCAACCGATCAACTCATGTGATGAACCGATCAGCTCAGGTTGGCGAACCGATCGGCTCATGTGATGAACCGATCGGCTCAAGATAGGATGAACTGACCGGTTCAAGGGTTGAACCGATCGTCTCAACTGGTCTAACTGAGATCATTTAGAAATTCAGAAGACTATTTTGCAAATACAATTTGTTTCACTTGTACAAATTCGATTTGGATAAGGATTAATATTTGATTAATTGGAAACAAATTTGAAAGTCAATTTGAGTTCGACCAGGACCGCAAACCAATTGATTGGGAAGTGAACCGATCGGCTAGGTTCTCCAACTGATCGTTTCAGGTGGCGCAATTGGTTATTTTGTGGAAAATCTCGAACCCTTCTACTCCTGCATTAATCTCGCATTGCCCGGGATAGAGAACCATGTCCCATGGCAGGAAAGTGTGTTGGTGACTAGTACGCTGATAGGAGGGTGCAACTCCTTTTGATTCCTTTTGGGACAAGGAGATCGGAGTTCCAAGTGGTCTGCGTGGACTACCTCAAAAGTAGGAGACTTCTACTGCTCAGAGGACAGCTATCAATCCTGACAGTCCGGGTGAGACCAGGAGCCGACTGTTCTAGTGCAACCAGGAGCTGCACAGACACCATCCAAGACCAGAGGTGAACACCGTGCAAGCCACAAGGTAACATCGCCGAGCAAACCTCGGGACAAGGTACGCCTCTACAAACCATCCTTCCTATTGTATAGGCGTTGACACATTTCCTTTGTTCTGGGTTTGGGGAGAATTTTTTTTATTTCCGCTCCCTTCTCTATTTCCCCTAAAACCCAACAGTGGTATCAGAGCCACGTCAACTTCTCTATGCTTTAGGATTATCGATATGATCGATTTTGGTTTGTCGCCTTTATTTATTGCATACAATGCGAATAAAATTGGCTTTATGCATATCCAATCCTAAATCCACAAATCCCGATATACATATATGATATGTAATATGAATGCACTCGATACGCGTCGCCCTTAAATGAGTTTTGTGATGGATGTATAGTATGGTTATGGCCAATAAACCCTGTGTATGTGTGCTAGGTTGTATGTGGTTGCTTGCATCTCGATCTACGCACTGATTCCCTATCTCTTATTCCTGATGTAACTTGAGATAATTCAATATTTCTTTCCTACCTTCGCTCCCCCCGAATGTAACTCGGGGTTTCCCAATTTAAATGTAAATAGGATATAACTTTTATTTTCTATTATGTCAAAGAATGGTAGACAACCTGACGATAACTGAGATGATCGGTTCAAGGCATGAACTGATTGGTTGGAGATCTAGACAACCGGTTCGAGGAGCGAGACAATCGGGTGGCAGCCATGAGAAGATGCACGATGACCAGGCGAATCGATCGGTTAGAGGAGCCAACCGATCGGCTGGTGGCACCCAGACGACTGACCAGGGCGAGCATGTCATTCATGTGATGAGATCAACTCAGACGGCTACAACACAGAGTTCATCTTGTACATGTTGCATGTGATGTAGACCTAGATGACCGTGATTCCTCTTGGCTCCAGGAATCACATTAGGATGGCTATAATCATCGCTTTTATCATTTCACATGTTTTCTGTGGGATATAGCATGTATATGATACACACTATATATTGTGGTGATTGGATATGTATATGTACCTATAAAAAAACGAAATCCCTCATTAAATATTAAAGTTTTAGATGCCTTCCAAATACGACACATGTAAAAAACTTGATCGGCTAAGTGTGGGCATGCCCTAGTGTGGTACACCGTCTATCTCGTGGAAGCGTGAAGGATGGATATGTTGGTCTACCCTAGCAGGGTGCATATTCATCGTGTTCGCTTAGGGTCAGACTTAACAAGGTGACCTAGATAGGATCTACCACCTTGTGGCATGGAGGTGATCATGGAAAAGAGTTGCATATGACATATTTCAAGAGTTGTACATGATGAAATTGGCAAAAGTTGCCTACCGGGAAGATGTAAGTTGTGTGTGACAACCCTAGCTGGTCCATGACTTAGAGGATTTCAGGATCTTGACCCACTAGAAGATTGTACGCTGCAATCTTCCGAATTGATGGTGAGGGCTATCAATTTGAAAAAAATTGTGGGAGCAATAATTAATTAAAGTCCTAATTATATCATCAACCTTTCAAATCAATCAAATAAGTCAAAATTGAGTTTTGGACTAAAATTGCATATATTTCCTTTTGTAGTTCAAATGAAAACAAACAATAATCACTTTTCATTGTGATCGGTCATTGAAAAGGACACACTGAATGTGACTAACTTCCATGACTGGTTTAGGACATTGAGAATTGTTCTCACTCAAGTGTGAAAGCTCTATGTCCTGGATACTCCAGTTCCAGAGGAACCTGCTCCTACCGCACCAAAGGTAGAATGGGATGCTTATAAGAAGCATTCTGATGATGCCATAGATGCAAAGTGATTGATGTTGTGCTCCATGAACCACGAGTTGCAGAGACAACATGAGAACATGGGTGTCATTGAGATGATTCAACATCTCAATAACATGTATGAAGATCAAGCATGGAAAGAGAGGTATCATGTCTCCAGGGTGTTGTTCAAGTGCATCATGACAGAAGGAGATCTAGTTCGTCCTCACATGCTCAAGATGATTGGGTATGTGGAGAACCTGACAAGATTGGGATTTCCTCTGAGCCAAGAGTTGGCTACTGACGTGATACTGCAATCGTTGCCAGAATTCTACAGTCAATTTGTGATGAACTACAACATGAACAACTTTGACAAGCCGTTGACAGAGTTGTTGGGCATGTTGAGGATAGTCGAGACACAGATGAAGAAGGACAAGCCTAAGTCTATGATGATGATTAGCAGCAAGAAAGGAAAGTCAAAGCGCAAGGGCAAGGGTAGAGCTAAGAAGGGTTCTCATGCTAGCCAGGAGTCCAAGGCGTATTTAGCTCTCAAGGCCAAGGGAGGTGTGACCAAGAGAGGCAATTGCCACCATTGTCAAAAGCCAAGACATTGGAAAAGGAATTGTCCACTCTATCTGGAAGAACTAAAGAAGAAGGAGGCGACATACGTCTCTACCTGAAGGTGTCATGAAATAAACTTGTAACATTGTTGAGGTATATGATACCAAGATTTAAAATGTAAAGCACTCAATAAATGGGGCAAATGTTGCCACCATAGATAGGAGTACTTTAGTTTATTTTCATCCTTGAAGGAATGTAATAGAGTTATGAACTGCTATTTCATATTTTCCAATGGATAGAAACACTTTAATTTTTGCATATTGTATGAAAATGATGGCAATTAATGAAGTTGATGTTTCTTTGTGGAAATGCCTTGCTTATCTTGTGGTACTTGGTATGCATAAGATAAAATGATACCTAAGGGTTATTGATAACTCAAAAAATCAAATTAGCATATATCATGATAAATTCGTTTCTAGTTTCCATATGATGGATCAGCTAGACTCTTTTTGGTTAGAGAACCAGTAAGAGACATGAATATCTTAGACATGATTAATCAATCTTCAGTAGTGGTAGTGGGAGAATGATTATCCTATTAGGTATAATACATGTGATGTATTTACATACCTATTAGAGTGAATGATAATACTTCAAATGGTGTTTAGAGAAATACCAATATTAATATCTTGAAGTGTTCAAGAAAATCATAGATGAAGTACGAATTTGGTAAAGTGTTAATTCTTGATGAGATCAATGAATGAAATACTTGGACCAAATGTTTGAGAACCTTGTGAGTGATTATGATAGTGTATCATAGTGAACTCATGATTAAGGCATGGTGATGTCTAAATCAAAAGGAGTCATACTCTAAGGAGTTAGAGGATGATTATCAAATAACTTGTTTCTTCTTAAATAAAGAATACCCCACACTAATAAAGGACATTAAGAATCACAAGAAGTTGTGAGTTCTTATATCCTTGACAGATACACCTCAATTATTTATGTGATGAGTTGGTCATGTGATGAGTCAACTATCTAGATGAATATGAGGAATCAGATTTTGAGTTCTGGTTTATGACCATTTCATCCTAAATGACTTCCATGTGAACCACAAGGTATGACCTTGATGGTAGCACCCATTGGGATGAAATCTATAAGTGCGAATGAGTCTTAAGCGTTAAGACACATGGATAACATTTTGAGAAGGATGATGCTTGTTGATTGCAACTTAATGACTAAGAGATTTGCATATGGATACTAAAACTGCATTCCTAAGAGGAATAAAACAAGGATGTGTACGTGACACAACCTATAAGGTTTATGAATCCATTAATGCAAATGAAGTCTATAAGTTGCAATGGACTAATCAATATGATTGATTGAGTACAAGCAACTCAGAGCTGGAACTTCACTGTGATAATATACTCAAAAGCTTGATTGATATGTCAAAGATAAAGAAGGGATCTGTGATTTAGTGGGAGCGTATTTGCATTCCACATGTTGATGTGAAATGGAAATGTTCTAGAATGGAAATCCAAAGTGGAAATTATCTTTAAGGAAGATAGAGAAATTTCCTATGTGATAGGAATAGAGATCTATAGAGATAGTTCTCAAAAACCTCTTGACCTGAAAAGAGAGATCATACATTGGAAATCTATACTGAAAGGTTCAGTATGCACAGATTCAGTGGGAGAAAACCTGTCCATGTTAGATGGAGTTAGTATCCCAAGGCCAAGTGTCCAATTCTTATGAAGAATGGGAACACTAAGAATAGATATTGATTTATCATTTATGAAATCATCCCATTATCTTGCATGTATGGACATAGCAAGAATAAAATGCATTCATCATCTTGTATGTAGGACATGAAAATATGATGTGCTCATCCTGATAACTTGTATGTGGGACATGACGAGTGGATGTCTGTCTAGTTCCAACAAGGGTTATTGGAATACCATAAGAACTTGATAAGTACTTGAGAAGTAGTAGTTCTATGAAAATAAGGAAGGGTTCATTGTAAAGAGTTACACTGATGCGAACATCCAAAAAGGACAGAAAATTAATCACAACGTATATATGAGATATATAAAAGTGAATGTTTGTTGATGGAAACGTTCCAATAAAGTTGTTTTAAAAGGAAAAGCTGAGTATCTGTGTGTTAGAGAATAGCAGTGGATACTATATGGATCTAGGAGTTCATAGAGATGAACTTATAGTTATTCTGATCATTGATGACAAGTTAGGAGTACTTGGTCATGCAATGTGGCTAAAGGTTAGCAAAGGAATACTAGATCACATATTACGACAACTCCATCTCATACGTATGACGTACAATGAAGAGATAAGAGACATGCAGTTAATACCGACTTTGACAAGGTGTTGTCATAACTTACTATGTTAGCGCCAGAGCACAGTAACATGTGGGACATGTTTGAATATCACTATGAATATGATTCAAGGGTGATTGGCTCACAGTGCAAGTGGGAGTCTTTTGGTATGTATGCCCTGAGAGCCAATCATGGGATGATTGGTGGGATACATTAAGATTGATTTGATAAACATCAAAGGCAAGCTTCCAATTCTTTCTGATTCAGTCATATGAGATAGTGATAGACCAAATTGAATGTCTAGAGAATGACAGTACTCAATGACGTATGCCTTTAGGTTCAGGACTTGAACGATGAGATCATAAGGATGCTAAGAGTTTGTACATTCTTATTATGTCCCTAGTCAGATGACATTATTGAAGGTAGATAGACAACAATGACACACAAGACTAGATTGTGGTGTTGGTTGATGACAAAATCTCATTAGTCATGATATGGAGATATCAAACCAAACACATAAGTACTTGTTAGAGAACAAGTTTACCAGACAGACCCACTGTGAGTTTGACACATGGAACCATGACATGGTAGTCACAAGCAGTTCTCACAGTGATGGTGGTGAGTGTGATTCTTTGACCTGAAATCACTACACTCAACACATGTCATTGGGTACACTTTGACATCATCAAACGCAGTCCTAAAACATGGGTTGTTATAAAGGTGATGTTTGGGTGGCTTTGACACATGGGGCTTTTTGAGTGATAGATATGGGATTTTTCCCTCCTTAGGGAGTTTGATATCCATGGCCACTTGATGAGTAGGATTGAGATAGGCGTGCACACGCATGTGTGAATCAATATGAGATATTGATGTCATACATATCTCCTCCAATCTACTCTGAGATCAAGAAAGTGAATGAACGTTGATAGGATGACTGTTCCATGCCCTGAGTTCATTCAAGATATCAGTGACAAAGGAATTATACATTCACTGTAACACTATTCATGGATTGTAGGATTGAAAGTTGTTCTCCAACTTTCCTTTTCACTTGGGTATCACTGATGTGTGACTAGGCACCGCTCTTTGATTGTGAAGTCATAAGTGTTATGGACTTTCACTGCCAACGTGAAATGGACCTACATGGTCGCACACATAGGATTTAACCTGGAAGAGAAGTTTATCCACAAACAATGTTTAGATTGATTACTAAAGGAGTTTAGTAGTTCAATTAAACACTCAATCAATTGATAGCTCAAAATCATAGTATTCAAGGTGTTGGATCGATTGATTAGAGTAACAGATTGATTGGAACTGTGATTGACTGCTTTTGCACAGTCTGCTACACCAGCCGATCGGCTCATGTGATGAACTAATCGACTCTTGTTGGTGAACCAATCGGCTCATGTGATGAACCGATCGGCTCAAGATAGGATGAACCGACCAGTTTAAGGGTTGAACCGATCAGCTCAACTGGTCTAACCGAGATCGTTTAGAAAGTCAGAAGACTATTTTGCAAATACAATTTGTTTCACTTGTAAAAATTTGATATGGACAAGGATTAATATTTGATTAATTGGAAACAAATTTGAAAGTCAATTTCAGTTGGACCAGGACCACGAACTGATCGGTTGGGAAGTGAACTGATTAGCTCAGGTGCTCCAACCGATCATTTCAGGTGTGAAACTGTGATAACCTGACCTTTTCTCTCTCCCCTCAAGTGATATGTTCCTTTCTCATAAAGTGGCCCATTACTGAACTTGATGTCAATTTCATATTTGGAGGGTTGAGATTTTCTAATTTGGCCACTATAATGACCAATTTCACAATGTGTACATTTGATTTGCCCTCTTGATCTAAATTTCGCTATTTAATGATTCCCTACTTTGTAAAATATCTTGAACCTGATTAGTATGATCACCTTGGTCTACAATATGTTTCAAAATATTGAGTGTTCAATTATCTTCCCAATGGTACAAAAATTGCACCAATTGGGCCTTCAGAGTCCAAGTTATGATACCTTGAAATTTGGCTATTTATACCTTATTTTAGCTCAATTCTATGCCTTTATCTCTACTGGGCCGGCCATATAGGCCCAATACAATACTACAGCCCGATCGCTTGTTCCCTACTCTACTTCCTCTTTAGAAAGTAACAGACGGCTGGTGAAAATCTCTCCGCCTCCACCCAGTTTTGGTAACTGATGGGAAGCATGATCTCACAACCCTAACTTGCATGTTTATAAACCCCCTCAATCTAGATTAGACCTTCTTCGTCCCTCCCTCATTTTTCCTTGGTTCCTTCCACCTTGCACTGGTGTTAGGAGGCTGGTCTGTTGATGGCAACCAAGGTAGGCAGCAAGCTTCGCCCACATGCCATCAGTGGTGATCACGGATGGAAAAAAAACTCGACTGCTAGCGTGCCTTAGTTCTCTTCCACCAACCTGTTTCTTTTTAAGCTTTTATGGGCGCATCAGCCACTGGAGGTGATGAGGTACAAAATCCTTGTTGGTCCTCTATCCCTGCACGGGAAAAATAGGACCTGTGACCAGGCCAACTGCGGAGCGACAAGGACGAGGTGACTTCTGGACGGCCAGAGCGACTTAGCCAACGGTCATTGCCTTGTTCTAGGCCAGTTGTGCTTGCTGTAAGGCTAGGATATGTGGGGGTGGGATCCCCTATTCTACCTCTGTTCCTGGGTTGGAACAGAGGATTTTCGTGGGTAGGGAGGGCATCTGAAGGGGCTTCTGACCAGGCCGTCGATCTCAGATGATCCACGATGGACCAAGCAAAGGATGGTTGAGATCGATCGTAGAGCTGTGCTTGTGTGGGATAGTGGCCCCCAGTCGCTTGGGAATGGTGCAACACACTGAGGAGTGGGAGAAGGGGGGTCTCCCATCATGTGTGGGTCCCCCTGTGTGCCACATGGCAACGGGCCATTGGCCATGATGGTAAGACCTTGAAATAAAATCCTTTTTTTTCCTCAAATCTTACAAAAATCATAATAACTAAATCCTAAGTCCGAATATGACAAACCTATATATCAAATTGTTCCTTTCAAAAAGACCTAAAACATGGGCATATTTGCAGATCTTGATTCTCCTTATAGTCCTCCTTTTTGTTCCCCTAAAGATACATACTTTGACTATGTTGCTACCAATGTTGGACTCCAATTCCTTGACTCTTGGGGACATCTATCTATGTTTTACTAGGCTCTCTATGTTTTTACCTTGCTGACCCCAATCTCTTGTTATGCTTGGACATCTTGACTTGATAAGATATGAGCCTTCTTGCCCTATTATGAGTCCTTTGACCAATTATGTGCATATGTGACTTGAAATGTTGAAATGATCACCTACAATGCATGGAACCTCAAAATTATATGAAATTGAACCAAACGTCCTTGATGACCTCTAGATCCCTAAAAGATCATATAATGTACCAATGAGAAAACTTGTAACCTAACTAGGCCAAACCCTTAAAATGAAGAAAATTTGGGGTTAATGATGAGAATCTAATGCATATATGTAATCTTGTTCTTAGTCAGGTTTGGCTTATGATCTAGATGGTAATGGACGTGTTAAGTTAAGAATATATGAATCAGGTATGGGCCTTATCTAGTTATATGACTACCACTTTCTTTCTTGAAAAGACACATATTGTATGCTTGTTTGTCTATTTTCTCAAATATTACCATGTAGTATTGCTATGTCTTACTCGATGTTTGCCTTATCAATTTTATAACTTGAACACATATATAGATAAAAATCCATTATAATATTTTTGATAAAGGGTTAACTCTTGGTTACGTCCATGAGGTCCCTCTCGTATAAAAGGGTTAGCTAAGCTTGAGCACCCTTACGGACCCCTTCTGACGGGAAGATGGTCAAAGGCCTTAAACATGCTTGATATTGTTGGTATAATGGAGTGAAATGACATAAAATATGGTTTCACATTTGTTAAACAATTAACATGTTTATTCTTATTCGTTTAGTCTTGAAATCTTTTCAAAATTATGCAAAGCTTATACATATATGTATCTTTCTGCCCCATACTCAACACCTCGTGTGTTGACCCATTTCTCATATGTTGTTTTTAGGTTCAGAGATGGCTAGAAGGTTGATGGGATTGGTGAGATATGCTAGGTGTACTTGTTGTAAGATCCAAATATAGTATACATGAGCAGACTTGTACAAAGTGACTCTGGAATATGTAATTCATATTGTGTAATATAATAATGTTGCTTAATATATCTTGTTGATTGTTGAGTTTATGTTGGTGCCTTTATCTTGTTATCTGTTCATGTATGCTAAGCTTTACGCTTCCGCATGTCGCCTTTGGTATTTGTTTGTTTCATGGGATTGGGATTTCGGTTCCGTGATAGATGGTATCAGAGCATGAACAATAACTACACCAAACATTGCTCACATGAAACACAAAATAAACTCATCCTGCATCTCAACCCTAGAAACTTAATGAAATTTCCTTGTGGATTAGGTTGACTTATCTCTAGGTTAGAACCTAGATGTTCTAGAACTAGGTGTAGACTTGTGTAAGTTACCTTCTTAGACATGATTCACGACATGTGATTAGGATGTCTACACAAGTGTGCACCATGTTCTTACTAGTTCTCTAGGTGTCATGATACTAGACTGCCTAATGAGTGTGGTAACGCATTTTGGTTTTGGTTTTATTCGAATGGAGTATGGTGGTTTTCATCGCCTGGTTAAACGTTGGAGAAAACAATTTTCAAGTATTATTATATGTACATATGAAAAATGTTACCACACGCAGAAAGGTAGTGAGTTTCCATGCAACCTAGGAGAAAGAGATGTAACATCAAGTCTAGATGAGAGAGTTTAGATGACAGTGATATTATCTAGATTTGTCTAGAGCCATGATATAGGTTAGGTCAGTGAGTAAACTAGATAACCTAAGATGATTATGATAATATTATTGATGATGTTGATGTTGATAAGACCCAAGTTCGTCCTTGAGAGGGCCAAGTAGTTTGATGATATGAAATGAGTTTGACCATGCATGCATCCCTAGCTAGACCTAGCACCTTGTTGATACATTTGACTTAATTGATGTGCTAAACATAGCTAGTGGGTTGGTATGCTTGCTTGTACCTCGTCTTGTAAATGTTGAGATATGATATATGATATATGGTTTGGGACCAACATGGGCCTCAATCTCTTCACAAAGAAGGACCTCTAGCATGGGACATTCATAAACTATGGCCTTTTGATATGAGTCGACCCGCCTCGGGAGAAGGTTAGAGTAGGTAAACTCCAAAATATTTGAAATGTTGAAAAATAGGAGTGATTAAATACTTGATGATGAGTCCCTAACTAGAATACTTCTTAGTATATGAGTTGAGTGACCTAGTGTGCAGTTTCCTTGAAAATGTTGAACCCTAGATGTCCTATGAAAATATCTAACCCTAGAGAGAGAGGCAGTTGAAAGTTTGATGCTTGCTATATAGGTGAGGGAGATGTCCCAAGACCCTTAGATGATGTATACGATGTGTGATATCTATGATGAGCCTCATACTCGGGTTAGTAGTTGTATATAAAGGAATCTAGAGGTTCTCCTTGTTTTTCAAAAGATGGGTAGAAATTTTTGTTACACGTAGAAGGTTGTAGTTAACATGTCTTGTTGGAAACATATGTCTCAGCTTGAGTGGCTTGAGCTTGTGGAGCTGTTTCTAAATATATCTGAGAGATTTCAAAAATGTTGACATTGATGATAAATCTCACTTATGTTTAAAAAGTTGAATATGCACAATAAGCCACTCTCATAAGTTAGACCTAATAAGAAATTATACTATACATAAAATATGTAGCTTTTAAATCATGAAATTAAATATGATGATGTCATGAAATCTCAACTTGAATAATCAGGGTAACATGCCTAATCTCATACCCAAATGATCAACTCAATATGACGATACTCTTGGAGTCATAACTAGAATAAACTTGTTGAATAAATTGTATAATTTTAGATTTGAAAGGAATAATAATGAACATAATTGTTTAGAGTTGGTAGAGATTTTGGAATCTAGAGATACACACTCGATGATAGTCTCTTTTGGTCATGATCACACACATGTTCGCTTGAGAATTAATAAATGTAGATGTTGATGATACACCTTGGTCTCGTACAAAGATATGAACAAAAAAAAACCTAATGTATGAATACAAAGGGTTGGGTAAACCCTAATGCCGTGATGATTCCACATTATGAGGAAACACTAAGTAACATGTGCATTATCGATATGGGTACACCATGAATGATGATAGCCTATGTCCACATTATGATGAAAACCATGGTTGAATAACCAGACCAGATGGATCCTGACTTGACTCTTAACTATAATTGTGAACAAATTTCGGGGATGAAATTTCTTTTAAGGAGGGAAGGATGTGATAACCTGAACTTTTCTCTCTCTCCTCAAGTGATATGTTCCTTTCTCATAAAGTGGCCCATTACTGAACTTGATGTCAATTTCATATTTGGGGGGTTGAGATTTTCTAATTTGGCCACGATAATGACCAATTTCACAATGTGTACATTTGATTTGCCCTCTTGATCTAAATTTCACTATTTAATGATTCACTACTTTGTAAAATGTCTTGAACCTGATTAGTATGATCACCTTGGTCTACAATATGTTTCAAAATACTGATTGTTCATTTATCTTCCCAATGGTACGAAAATTGCTCCAATTGGGCCTTCGGAGTCCAAGTTATGATACCTTGAAATTTGCCTATTTATACCTTATTTTAGCTCAATTCTATGCCTTTATCTCTGTTGGCCCGACCCAATACAATACTGCAGCCCGATCGCTTGTTCCCTACTCTACTTCCTCTTTAGAAAGTAACAGACGGCTAGTGAAAATCGCTCCGCCTCCACCCAGTTTTAGTAACCGACGGGAAGCATGATCTCACAACCCTAACTTACCTAACCCTAACTTGCATGTTTATAAACCCCCTCAATCTAGATTAGCCCTTCTTCTTCCCTCCCTCGTTTTTACCTGGTTCCTTCCACCTTGCACTAGTGTTAGGCATTTGGTCTGTTGATGGCGACCAAGGTAGGCAACAAGCTTCGCCCACATGCCATCAGTGGTGATCACGGATGGAAAAAAAAACTCGACTGCTCACGTGCCTTAGATCTCTTCCACTGACCTGTTTCTTTTCAAGATTTTGTGGCCGCAGCAGCCACTGGAGGTGATGGGGTGCAAAATCCTTGTTTCTCCCCTATCCCTGCACGGGAAAAAGAGGACCTGCAACCAGGCCAGCTGCGGAGCGGCAAGGACGAGGTGACTTCTGGACGGCCGGACCGACCTAGCCAACGGTCGTTGCCTTGTTCTAGGCCGGTTGTGCTTGCTGCAAAGCTAGGATATGTGGGGGTGGGATCCCCTGTTCTACCTCTATTCCTGGGTTGGAACAGAGGATTTTCGTGAGTAGGGCGGGCATCCGATGGGGCTTCTGACCAGGCCGTCGATCTCAAATGATCCACGATGGACCAAGCAAAGGATGGTTGAGATCGATCACGGAGTTGTGCTTGTGTGGGATAGCGGCCCACAGTCTCTTGGGCATGGTGCAACGCACTGAGGAGCGGGAGAAGGGGGGTCTCCCATCGTGCGTGGGTCCTCCTGTGTGCCACATGGTAGCGGGCAATTGGCCAGGAAGGTAAGACCTTGAAAGAAAATCATTTTTCCCTCAAATCTTACAAAAATTATAATAACTAGATCCTAAGTCCGAATATGAGAAACCTATATATCAAATTGTTCCTTTCGAAAAGATATACAACATGGGCATATTTGCAGATCTTGATTCTGCTTATAGTCCACCTATTTTTTTCCCTAAAGATACATACTTTGACTATGTTGATACCAATGTTGGACTCCAATGCCTTGATTCTTGGGGACATCTATCTATGTTTGACTAGGCTCTCTATGTTTGTACCTTGCTGACCCGAATCTCTTGTTATGCTTGGACATCTTGAATTGATAAGATATGAGCCTTCTTTCCCTATTATGAGTCCTTTGACCAATTATGTGCATATGTGACTTGAAATCTTGAAATCATCACCTACAATGCATGGAACCTCAGAATTATATGAAATTGAACCAAACGTCCTTGATGACCTCTAGATCCCTAAAAGATCGTATAATGTACCAATGAGCAACCTTGTAACCTAACTTGGACAAACCCTTAAAATGAAGAGAATTTGGGGTTAATGATGAGAATCTAATGCATATATGTAATCTTGTTCTTAATCAAGTTTGGCTTATGATCTAGATGGTAATGGACGTGTCAAGTTAAGAATCTCTGAATCAGGTATGGGCCTTATCTAGTTTATGACTACCACTTTCTTTCTTGAAAAGACACATATTGTATGCTTGTTTGTCTATTTTCTCAAATATTGCCATGTAGTATTGCTATGTCTTACTCGATGTTTGCCTCGTCAGTTTTATAACTTGAACACATATATAGACAAAACTCCATTATAATATAGTTGATAAAGGGTTAACTCTTGGTTACGTCCATGAGGTCCCTCTCGTATAAAAGGGTTAGCTAAGCTTGAGCACCCTTACATACCCCTTCTGACGGGAAGATGGTCAAAGGCCTTAAACATGCTTGATATTTTTGGTATAATGGAGTGAAATGACATAAAATATGGTTTCGCATTTGTTAAACAATTAACATGTTTATTCTTGTTTGTTTAGTCTTAAAATCTTCTCAAAATTATGCAAAGCTTATACATATATGTATATTTCTGCCCCATACTCAACACCTCGTGTGTTGACCCATTTCTCGTATGTTGTTTTTAGGTTCAGAGATGGCTAGAAAGTTGATGGGATTGGTGAGCTATGCTAGGTGTACTTGTTGTAAGATCCAAATATAGTATACATGGATAGACTTATACAAAGTGAATCTGGAATATGTAATTCTTATTGTGTAATATAATAATGTTGCTTAATATATCTTATTGATTGTTGAGATTATGTTGGTGCCTTTATCTTGTTATATGTTCATGTGTGCTAAGCTTTACACTTCTGCATGTCGCCTTTGGTATTCGTTTGGTTCATGGTACTGGGATTCCAGTTTTGTGACAGAAACGATCAGCCCAGCTACCCAACCGACCGTTTAATGCTTGAAACGATCGGTTCAGGTGGCGCAGTTGGTTGTTTTGTGGAAAATCTTGAACCCTTCTACTCCTGCATTAATCCCGCATTGCCCGGGATAGAGAACATTGTCCTATGATCCTCCTATATATAGGGGTAGTGGGGGCTTCTCAGGAACACAACTCAGTGCACGAGTTGCTCTGTAAAGTTGTCATTCTCTCTAGTTTTAGTAATCGAGAGAGAGCTCGAGCAAGTGCTACCCGATAAGGGAGGCACAACAAGGGAAAGACAACTGAAGAAAGCGACGGGTGGTCGGAGAGTGTGTCGGTGACTAGTACGTCGACAGGAGGGTGTGACTCCTTCCGATTCCTTGTGGGACAAGGAGATCGGAGTTCCAGGTGGTCCTTGTGGACTACTTCAGTGGCGGGAGACTTCTGACACTTAGAGGATAGCTATCAATCCCGACAGTCCCAGTGAGACCAAGAGATGATAGTCTCAGTGCAACCAGGAGCTGCATAGACACCATCCAAGACCGGAGATGAATACCGCACAAACCATGAGGTAACGTCACCGAGCAAGCCTCGGGACAAGGTACGCCTCTACAAATCATCCTTCCTATTGTATAGGCGTTGACACGTTTCCTTTGTTCTGGGTTTGGGGAGAAGAATTTTTTTTGTTTCCGCTGCATTCTCTGTCTCCCCTAAAACCCAACAACAAACCCTAGTGAGGAGTAGGGAGGTGGCAATCACAGTGGAGAGACTGGTCTCACTAAACCATGTGTCATGGCCTCCTCCATTGTTCTTTCTATCTTCCCGTAATTGTCTCTCACTGTGAGCGAGTAGAGGGTCATGTTGAGGCATGTGGACTAGAACCAACAACATGTATTTTATTCTAACATGTATCTCAACTCAACAATGATATTTCTAAATAAAGTATCATTCTGCTCATATCCTTTCCTTACAAATTGATCACTTTCTTTGCATGTATGTTATAATCGTGGATGTGCATGTTGCTATAATTGTGATTGGAACTTTGGATCGATCTTGTTATCCCCCTGAGGTGTCAACAAGGGATGGTGAGGTAATTGGGTTATGATCTGCTAACATGAAAATACTGGTCAGCCGCTATTAGGGAGTTTGATCGGATGAACTAGGAACTTGGGTATCGAGACTGGTCGATTCTAAGGGAGTATGACCCATGCAACGATATGTATCCCTTGAGGGTGTAGTAGCTAAGCCTCTATTTAGTAAATGCTATTTAAGAGTCAAATATTGATAGAATAGTTACGTAGGCTTAAGCGAGAAAAAGTCCATGCCCTAGTCCTTTTATCATCCTTTAATTACTTCCTTAATCCTTGTTACTTATCGAAAATGATTTAGTTTAATCATTCAACCCAATTTCTCAATGATAAATATTACTCCTAAATACTTCTAAATATATGTAACTGCTTAAAAAGGTCGTTCTTTGGATTTGATCTAAAAGTATACTACAATAAGGCTTCCATTCTTATGGAGTGGGGAATTAGTGTAAAACTTTTAGTTAAGCCTAAGAATATTTCCCTTAGGGTACTTATTAGTGCAATGTTCGGAGCCCCATCAATATCACTTAATCAATTGATATCTAATACTACCAAAAACCACAATTATCATTAATAAACAAGATTAAAGGAACATAGGGTAAATATAGGTTCATGGTATCACACTTTCTTAGTAAACCAGTCAACTTAGTCCGCCAACCAGCCGATGGGAGTTCCTTTGAGCCCAAGCAATGTTTAGTGATCACGTAGACCCTAACTTGGTCAACACCACCAACAACCTCTAGGGTTTTGCCTCACTTCCTTCTAGGTCTATGTAGCCACGCAACCCAATCGACTGACTAGGAACATTAGTCGGTTAGTTGGTACATCGCGAAGCAAACATTATAGCTGGTACAAGCCACATTTTTAGGGTTTTCACCCCTCCTCCCCCTATAAAAGGTGGGGGCACTCCAAACATAAAGGCATCTTTGATCTTTTGGATTGTAGACTTCTGTATCTTTTGTATCCCATCTTTATCTTGGAATTATAGTCCTTAATCTTATTATTCCTTTGGTCTTCTTATATGTTTGGTCAAGGATTAGGGAAGATGTCATTTAATTTTTTACTAGATCAGAGTCCAATATTGTTCATATTCTTTCTTATTATCACTACCTATGACTCCTTTCTTATTCTCTTGCATCAGATTTGATGATAAGCAAGTAGTTTTCTATATCCGGGCATGGGATGTAGCCTCGTATCTTGTAGTTTCTTAGATTGAATAAACTCTATTATCTTACTTGTTAGATGGTGTTCTATTTGTTGATTCACACATGTTTTATGACTTGATCTTTTGTATTACTATTTGTAAACCTTGGGTGAAAAATCCTCAGAGTAAGATTGAATAAAACATATAGAGATCCAAAAAGAAACTTGAGAAGGAGCTCTTCTAGGTGATTGGGTAAGAATCCACATACATCAGGATCAACAAGTTTGCAAGAATCTTGATCCTATGAACTACATTTGAAAGGATGTTCTACATTTATCCTTATCTAACCAATTTGCTTTCAGTGAGTTTATCACTCTAAGTTTCTACACAAGTTATGAGTGTGAGACAAAAAACCATGATATTCCCTTATCATCGATTGGCCTCAGTTTTTAACCACCTTTACTTTGCAATCTTCCTTCTATTCTTAGCATAATTATCTTTAATTCCCTACTTTGCATAATTCTCTTAGCACAATTTCTTATTCTTTTTCTTAGCATAATTGTCTCATTCAGAATGGAATTTAATCTCTATTCAAGGTTCTCTATTATTTAGAGAAATTGGATTCAAAATTCAAATCTTAAAAACGTTGTTCTATGGGACTAACCCATCTATACTAAGATTAACCAACTTGTTGAAGTAGATTTTTTGGCCGTAAAAAAAGTTAAGCTCTAGGAATTAGTTCTCTGTGGTGAATTGTTGTGTAAATGACCACATCAATTTTTCCACCATTACCAAGGAAGGATTTTTTTTGGAACCCTAGTCGCTTTGGATAATTAAGAATTTTTTTGTTCATTTTGAGACCCACTTTGGTAGTGATACTCATCTTTCTACCAAGTTTTCTGTTCACGTAATACTCTTTTTTCTTGCAATTCACACCTATTTTCCAAAATCAAAACTTCCTTTTCTTCATGACCTTTGTCGATCTTTTCAATTGGTCACCATTTTAAGAAAACGATCAAGTATTAAATATCTCAATATTTTAATGGTATAAATCAACCCATCTCTATCGAATAAATATCATCATAATGTTTCTCCCTATCGAATTAAACCCCTTAGATCATACTAAATTTGAGATCAAACGCCAGTAAAGTAACTCACTTCATATTATGTTTGTTCCCCTTTTCCCAAATTCAAGATATTGCTGCTCATTTTCACTTTAATAGATAACCCACTTTCTTAAGGTCATATTCTCTTAATTCTATGTGATAATTTAGTTAGGATTACAACATCTCTTATAACAGGAAATATTTATACTTAGTTGTGGATGTCCTAAGAATTCTTTGTGAGGGGGATTGAATTTTTTGGATGATGTATTTTATTTCTTTTCTTGAGGATGTATCATAATGTTGGAATTTTTTTGCAAAGGTAATATATTATCTATATACATGAGCTTATGTTTCTTGGACCTTATTTTTGTATAAGACAAACTATTTTGTCCCAAGTTGAGATACCCAATTTATTTTATTTTTGTTCAGGTATGTTTGATTTTTTTTACTACTATGAACTTATTTAAATTATTTTATTATAATTTTCTTTAATAGATTGAAGTTTATACTTGATATTTCTACAATATAAATGAAGTTATAGGTAAATTTACTTACTTCTTGTTAAATTCACTTAGAAGTTTTTCCAAAGTTGTATGATTGAACTTGTTTTTATATTGGTATTTTCTCAACCACATTTTTCATAAAAACGTTTATAGGAGAATTGTATTATCTTTAACTTTTTTAAATCTTTTGAATCATTTTTCCTTTTATTATTGAAATAAATTTCATCATGGTAAAGGGTGTAATTTTTGGCCCAAGGGATTTCTAAGAAACTACTTTTAGAAATGACATAATCTTGTTGTTGTTTCTAAGCATTCAACATAATGATTCCAATACGTATGAGTTAATCAAAATATAACTATAATAAAAAATGTATAGAAATACCATTTTATATATTTTTATTTCCCAATTAATTATAATTTAAGTAGAGGTCAATTTTATGTTTATCTTGTATAAATAAAGTTGCTAATGATGTAATAACCTACTTAAGTCTTAGTTAGGACCCCATGTGACAAAATAATAAAATTCACTAGGTATATGTTTAGAACAAAAAATTATTTTAAAGTTGTCTGGTCATCAAAATTACATTAAAGTTACTATTAGTCAAGTAATGTCTTCAGTCAAATTCTTAATTCAAATTGATAGTACAACCAAGAGGTGATAAGAGATTTATTTGTCTTGTCGACCACTCTTGGTTGAACTTATAATTTGAACTCCCAGTTTTACTAGGGTAGTCAAACTAACTATTTTTTAATTCTATCCATTGCAAATGTTCTATCAGAAATTTCCTTTTGTTAGAAGTCTAGTTCATAAAAGTTCTCTGAATCAATACAAGAGGACGAAGAAGTGTTATTGATGCACAATTTCATCACTTATCATTTTTTATGAAACTCAACAAATTGATTGTACATAGATACTCTAAGATGCTCCTAGACATTACTCTAGCTTAACATTCATAAATTACTATATATATATAAATAAATATATATAAAAATAAATAAATAAATAAATAAATAAATATATATATATTTGGTCTGTCAAAAAGCGTGTTACTATAATACCAAAACTTTGGGCATTAAGTACCCCATTACATCAAGAAATAAAAAAAACCTTGATACCAACAAGCTAGTAATCAAGAGAAAAAGAACAAAAAGACCTTAAACTGTACATAAGGCTTAGACCCTAAACAATTCGACCTAATGACAGGAAGCCTTAAGCATAGCCAAGCACTCAATAACATAAAGAACACCCACAAATTATGAGTACAAAGACAATGCTGGCAGACCACACCCCATCAGACTAAGAACTCTAGGGACTCAACACCTAGACACCAATTCTAGGCTTCATAAGATATTCAAGACTCAGACTTGGTGCAAGTCAACAACTGGAAGGACAAGCACATCCCGCTGAGCAGTAAAGAACAAAAGATTTGAGGTTGAAGACCGCTGATCCTCTCATCACTAGCTTTTAAATACACCCACAAATTGAGATGAAAGGGGACAAAAAGCAAACAACAACATCAACCCCTACTCCTTGGCTAACTCTAGCTTAATAAGCAGCACAAAATGGGTCATACTCAAAATGCTGCTATTTGCACAACATCACCACCACATGCACCCAAAGGGTGAAGTCTTCACGCAATGTCAGATGGATCTAAGGGGAGAAGACGACCTGCACCCCATAGAACCAAACACACTATGATCATCCAGTGGCCAGGCCACCTCAAAATGGGAACCCACCTAGATACAATGCCCCTGTTTGCAAAGAGGCATTTTCACGAACACATGGAGGACGTTCCACCACACAACAAGAGAGGGTCACCAGGCTTACACCACCCTCTGCTCTGTTGAGGAACCCAACTCAGGAGGCATCACCAAGAAGGACGCACCATCTAGGGAGACGCACAAGCCGTCCAACAAGGGCTTAACCACCACGATAGACATACAAAGGGAACTATCTACCACAACCCCAGATCCAAGTATGACCTGAGGTGAGTATGCTGCCGGAGCAAAGCCACTTTCAAGGATTGTCAGGTGAGTTGGGGTGAGCCCTAGTCTCCCACCAGCCTTCATAACCATCAAGTAAGGTTGAAGTCAATGTTGAAAGGGCTACATCCACCTGGTAGGACCAGGTCTCACTCGGGAGATGAGGAGGAGATGTGCGAGAGAAAGGGAACAGACCCTCTATCATTGGCTGCGATGCGGAGCAGTTAGTAAGAACTAAGACCAGGTGGGAGGGCTCTTTCCGTATGCCTCTCTTGGACAAGATGTAAGTCTACCAAGTGGATGATCCAAACCACAGACCCCGACCTTGTATGCGTGATGCTCCGCGAATCCCATCCAAAACTACCGAGGAGAAACCTTGACGAATCAGACGATCTATAACTCTTCCACATGGATCCGCACCACCCCTCACTAGGGTCACTGCTGTGGACGTTGGAGAGCCAGGGGGAGGAAAGCGCCTAGAGCGATCCCTCCCCCAGCGACGACCATATATATATATATTATTTCATCAATTTACATACATTTGAGAAATAAAATTCTCTTGAAATGTTATTTTCTTTTATTTGTTCTCTACAAATATAACTGCCTAAGTTTTATATTTTCATGCAACATAATAAATTTTATTCTTTCAAATTATATTAAAAGTGTCTTTATATTATACAATGATTTCATTCTTGAGATATCTAGTCACTTGAAATATTTTGAGTTAGCAACCTTTATTGAAGAGTTAATGATCTTCTAAATCAAGTAAAACTAAACAATTGTGATCTCCCTCCATCCAAGAGCAAATGAGATAAAGGAGGTTTCTAAAATACCAAACAATACGAATGGTGTAGATGTTTCCTCACACATGCGAACAAAAGGAAATTGGTTCAATTTTATCTATCGCTCTGTCTTTAATTTTATTGACTTGTGTAAAAATTGCTTTGAACTTGGTTGGTTGCAAAATTGTGAGTTGTGGATTGGTATGTATTTATATGAAGATGTGTTTGCCTAAAATTGTGTTTTACAATGTGTTCATCTTTCTTTGATTCTTTCTTCCATATTCTTCTTTAAAATTATTATAAAATGATTATTTTCAATTTTGCATTTATATTATCTTGTAATAGTCTTAGGACTATTCAACGACCTATAGAATCATATTTAATTGTGGATATAATCTTTCAAGTTTTTATGGATACACATATGCTAGTAGATGTACATTTTCTACCTCATATAGAATGTTGGACAACTATTGATTTTCTATGATATATATTTTTTGTCTACATCATTTTTCAAAATGATTATTATAATTATGATCCATTCCCATTATGATATCAAATCTTCTTTGTTTAATAGGATAAAACTGGTGAAGAGTTCTATATGTTATGCATTACTAGTATGACTATATTATTTTAGAAGATATGAGAAAATCCCTCCAAGGTGGGTAGAGACATCTAGGATATACCCTAAATCATGAATATCTATGTGCACATAGTTGCAAGATTGTTGGTGTAAGGAACCCTCCCCTAGTTATCCCTAATTAAGGAGGACTGATAGGGAAAGGGCCGTTATCATACTTATAGGACCGAGGTTTAACAATTAACTAGAAATAATTATATATATCATTGAATGAAAAAGAGTTTGTTACAATATGAAAGGTAAACTCTCCAATAAGAAGTTTTATGATATGGAAAGCGATTATTTGCAACTGGAAATAAAACTAACTCAATCCTCCATGGTAACTTTAACCATCTTTCCTTTTTGGTGCCTTCTTCTCAGGATGTCCATTTTGCAGAATGACAATAGTTTAACCTAAAACATCTTGAAACAAAACAATGACCCATATATAAAGATATACTAGTATGGGGGAAAAATTAACATTTAAGGGTAACAACATATTCAACCATAGAAGCAAAAATTGTTTTAGAATCAAAATGTTTATTTTTGTGATATAACTTCTCAACTCATACTTATTCAATCTCTATGTATACCCACTCTCTATGGTATTCATTCTATCATACTCATTCTTTAGGAGAATTATAATGATTTACCCACTCACTGGGGGTAATCTCTATCCTCACACAGTCACAATGGATGATGTTCACATCATACTCACTCTTGGGAAGTATTTTATTATCCACCCACTCTCTAGCGGTAATTTCTATATTTTCCACGCATGCATTTATTCAAAGATATATGAGGGATTGAGAAAGTTATGATTATAACAAGTGATATTAATATTGGCATTATAGATTGTAGGAATTAAATAAACAACCAACAGATTAATTGCAATCTACTTGAGAAACCTCAAAAAACCATGGAAGTCATGCATGCATTTATAGGGTCATTTTTTAAGCCTTTAGCATCACTTTTTAACTGACGCCTAAGTAGTCGTCGCTATAGAAATTGCTCTATAGGGTCAGTTTTTTTACCCAAAGAAAACCAACCTTATATAGTAAAATTTGACCCAAGAGGCTGTAAAATACTAACCCAAGTGAGAAAGAAACTACACCTGAGGTTGTAAGGTCAATTATTCCTACAAAAACCAACCCTAGAGATGTCTTGTAAGGTAAATTATAGTAAAAAAAACCGACCCAAAAGAGTACAAAAAATGAGCTGATCCCAAAGCCTCTAAGGTCGATTATTACTAAAAAACTAACCCTAGAGAGGACCTATAAGGTTGATTATAAGCAAAAAAACCGACCCAAAAGAGTACAAAAATTGAGCTACTGATCCTAGAGCCTATAAGGTCAGTTATTCCTAAAACATCGACCCTATAGAGGACCTATTAGGATGGTTATTAGCAAAAAACCGACCCAAGAGAGTACAAAAAAAGAGCTACTGATCCCAAAGTTTATAAGGTCAATTATTTCTGCAAAACTGACCCTAGAGATCTATAAGGTCGGTTTTTTAAAATAACTGACCCTAGAGTTTACAATTTTTTAAAGTAAAATTCTATGGAACAGAAATCTTCACAACAAAATCCTGCACAACAGAAATCTACTTTACAAAGATCAAAACCTACAATAGAAAGTAGACTTGCAAATATAATGATGCAAGCTAGAAATTCATTCCAAAGCCACATTTGTTAGCTTTTATGTCGAATCCTATTCAAATTGATTATCAATTTCCAAACCACACACATTCATAACAAAAATAATTCATTTATATTCAGTTGAGACACATTCATACACATAGCACATCATAAAATGCACTTGATAGATTGCAAGTCTGAGATGATATTAAAATTCATGTCAGATACAAAAGTAAATTTGAAAGTGTTCCAAAACCACATACATAAATGGAGCTGACATATGCATTCAATCCAGTGCTATATTGACTTCATTTAGAAAAGCATCTGATCACTCTTCTTGGAATTCATTTAAGTCCTCAAGTGTGTAAGGATGAGTTGTAAAGATCTACAATAGAAAATGCACATGCTAATATTTTATAAAATGACTATAACTCACTTGTAAATTTATGATATTCTTTATTACATGATCTATAGTATGAATGTCATGTGATGCTTCTTTGATAATAGTTTGCATATATTTCATTACATAGTAGCCACAAGCCCAACCATTATTTTGTATAAGACACTACAAATAATGAATTATACTTAATGTTAGTAAACTACTATAAATAGAGTTGAGATAAAACTATAAGAGTTGACATATAAGAGCTGGAATTAATACATATAAGACTAAGAAGCTGTCAAAGTAGCTACCTTGACATTTTTCAAAGTCAATGTCTTAAATATTGTGGGTATTTGTCCTCCACCTTCACAAAAAGCCTTTATACCCCTATCAATTAAACGATAGTTGGTAAAATAGAAATTCTAAATAGAAATATCATGTTGAAGCATAACAAATGACTAAATTTATGCTTACTCTATAGTTGGCAATTTCAGTTAGTGGCCCCTTGTTATTTTTCTCATTGGGTCAAGATAATAAAGAATCATCAATTTGGGGACAACCACCAATAATTCCTAATGTCTAGATCTGATTAAGAATAAAATAATAATTAAAATAAAGAAATTTATTCATTATTACAATTATATTGAATAATAATACTTACTGGACATTAAAAGGAATTAGAATAGTTTCCTTTCCCACACTAGCAAAATATTTAAATGTAGTAGAGAAGTACTCATCATATCCTCAATATGTGTCTCCACCTGACTAGTGACTAAAGGAACTAAGAATCCAACATTATTTATATCAAAGTTTATGGCCTCGGTATATAAGTGGCTGTATAACATTTGTAATCATTTCATATATATAAATAAGTTAAAAATGTGTATTTGAATTTTCTATATTGATAGATCCTTACCTTATCCATACTTCTAATATCGAAGTAATTAGTCAATCATACTGGAACAACTCTATGATATCATCAAGAAATATATAATTGTCAAAGTCCCTCCCAGTTGCATCTTCTGTTAAATTGACCAACATTTGTGATCATGAGCTTTGGTTGGCTAAGTATCAAGACAAACATTTACATTTACTTCCCCACTCGTTGAATGTGGATTTTGGAATAAAAGATGGCTTGGTCATAGGAGGACGACTAGTAGAATTTTTACTTTTTGGTTTACAAACCTGTTAATTAAATTACATACTTATATTACACAAGTTCATATATGTAGTCAAATATGAAAAACATGGTAGAATTCAGGTATACCTTATCATTGATAACTGAGTGTCTAGGCCAACCCACCATAGCACCTTCTTCTTCTTCAACTGTACTGTATTCAGGATTATATATGGGTAGTGGTTTGTCCCACATTCCGTCATATACAAGGTGGATGGAGACACGACAAATGTCATCAGTAATTGGTTGGAAATGCAATGTACCACCAAAGTTGTATACCTTTCCCGCTGCCACAATGTTATATTCTGGAACCTCCACTATAAGTTCTCATATCATACCAGCCTAGAATTGAAATAATATAAGTTATATAAAAAGCAGTAAACCAGATACCTACTACAACTATATATATACATACATACATATATATATATATATGTATATATATATATATATATATATATATATATATATATATATATATCATACTAATAGCACAACATATAGAACAAACTTACTGTAGATTGTTGTGGTGGGTCATTAGGAGTGCTCCCATGCCCTTCTACAACTGGAGCATGGGCTTGTACCTCATCATATGATAGACACACAATTTGAATAGGTTGAGAAGGTTGACTAGGCTGAAATGAAGACATTATTTCTTTTACTTTTTGTGCTACTAATGCTTCAACTTCCTCTTGTGTAAGACCTCCTATACAACATCCTCTAGATTGTGAGGGGCCAAAATAAGACTTGAATCCTATGCCATCTCCTAATCCCCTAACGCGACCAGGATGCTCCTTTGTACCAAGATCAAATGATAGTTCATCCATGCGGCCAATTGGGATGAACGTTCCTTCCTTCCTTTGCTCATGGAGATCAATCTATTCATAGTTAATAAAAATATTAAATCACAATCAATTTGATATAAATAAATCAAAGTTTGTGGGAGTTACTCTTTACTTAGTTGAGATGAACTTACCATCTTTTGTGCCACCTCCTTAGTTATAGGGTTGACAATTTCACCTGCTCAATTTTTTCTAGCATCAATCTACTACAAGTGTCGGGGTGGATGCTCAACTTGAGTTGTACTAGACTCTTCTCCAGAAGAGAGTTGCTTCTCTTGTAGTTGGTGGCGGAAGGCATAACCATCACGCCCCAAGTGATGGTGATGCACATTTTTGGCAAGTCTATTCTTTTGGGCCTCGTGAATAGCCTGATCATTTAAAATGAGGCCTTGCAATTTAGACTCGGCAAACATATATAAAAAGATTCACCTCCTTAATTGTAGAAAAAGATTCATACAATACATTGAAATCTTTATTACCTAAAACTCTTCTGATTTCCTAGATGCTACAAATCTTTCCCACACCCCAGGATCTATAAAAATATATTGATCTGTTTCTATCTTATTTTGATTAGGATTATATATATAATCCCTTTAGAGATAGGTCTTAAAATCCCTCAATCGTACACCACAACATTTTAACTATTTTTTTGTGATCTTTTTGATTTAGATGAAAAATACCCTATACATACAAAAGAAGCAATAATGTTATTTTAAAAAGGATATGTCTTTCCAATCAAACTAAATTAGAAACAAAAATCATATTAAAATAATATCACTTCAACTCACAGGTATATCTTTCCATAGGAGGTCTTTTAAGGCATTAGAAACATAATGCCAATTTTCTATATCTATTGCCACCTTAATGTGTGTGGTCGCCCCTACATAATGCTTGAAAGCACTAGCATGTTCCTCAATAGGTGCTCCTATGACATCAAATTAGATTGGCAATTTCTCCCATTTGACCCTGAGCTCTTGCAGCCTACGCATCAATGTGGGACCTCTACATTTATTAGCATCATCACTACCATCCTCATGGTGCTCATGCTCAGAATGTTCATCTTCACTTGCCAGTTTAGAACAACCTACAAGTATACATCATAATAGAAACATAAGTGATAATAAAAGAACAAGTGGTGATATGATGTATATTTTAAAGATTATGTGCTTGAATGATAATAAAATAAATAATTCAAAGAATACATGCCTCTAGTATTGGTTGAGTTGTTAGTCAAGTAAAATTCCTTCATAATGGTCTTGAGGTTTATAGTATTCATCGGTGTTAACTTCAACATTTACACTTGGTAAACCAACTTAGAATGGGCTGGAATCATCATACTTTTCGTAGTATTCTTCTTCATTTATAGGATCTACAGTAAACTATCTTTTTCCATGAAGAACGACAAACCAATTTTTATTTGCCAGGTCATCAATATAGAATACTTGTTTTGCTTAGTCTGCCATGATGAATGGCTCATCTTTCTCATCAATCTTTTCAAAATTCACCAATGTGAAACTTAACTCATCCACTAAAACTCCTTTTTTATTATCAAACCAATTACACCTAAAGATAGGAACTTTGAAATTTATATAGTCCAATTCCCATATGTCCTCAATGACGTCGTAATACGACATCTCAATTTGGCATGGTCTTTTACCTTTGTTATTAGCAAAATACATCAAACAAGCTTGAAGAGTGACCCCACTATTTTGGACTGCACTACTTTCAACTTGACGCTTTATGTAGTATAAAAATCCATTTATGTCATATCCTTCATATGACATGACATCCATTTTTGGCTTAAAGGTGAGCCATTTTATGTTCTCAGCAACATTATTCAGTGATTCAGATAGTTGATTAAAGACTTTCTCTTCAAACCACCTAATAAATGTTTGATTATGCTCTCTTGCAAGCCACACTGAACTGGATCACGGATGATTTCACTTGATAAGATCATTGTATTCTGTGATGTAGATACTAACTTCATCGATGTTGTGTAAAATATACAAATGTGCTTGTTCCCACAACTCACGACTAATTCCTTTCACTCGTGCTCCCAGAGTTCCTTTGCCACAATAAGATTCCGTGTGATGGGAATTTTTTAGATCGCTAGAAGTTTCATTGCAATTCAAAAAATCATTGCAAAAGTCCATCACCTCCCTGGCCACATAACCCTCAATAATACTCCATTCAGGATGATAACGATTCTGAACATCACCTTTAAAAACACTCATGTAGCGTTCAAATGGATACATCTAGTGTAAGAAAATTGGACTTAACATCTTCACCTCCCTTGTTATATGTAATACAAGATGAATCATGATATCAAAAAATGAAGGAGGAAAGTACATTTCAAGCTGACACATGGTAACAATTACATATTTTTGTAATTTATCGAGAGTATCAAGATGTATCACTCTTTTGCATATTTCATTGAAGAAGAAACAAAGTCTTGTGATTGCAAACCTTACATGCTTTAGGGATGTAGATCGAATAGACACGGGTAAACTTTGTTGCATTAAGGGGTGATAATCATGAGATTTGAGACCTATCAACTTCAGATCCTTCTTTGATACCAATCTACAAATATTAGAAGAGTATCTTTGTGGAACCTTAATATTATACAAGCACTCACAGAAGGTTTTTTCTCTCCTACTTTGACAAAGTGTAACAAGCTGGTTATAAATATGTGTGGCAACCCCTGATCTCCACTGATAATTCTTTTCTTATACCCATTAATTCTAGATCTTTTCTAGATTTGATGTCGTCTTTAATCTTTCTTGGTATATTCAATAGTGTACCAATGATGCTATCAAAAACATTTTTTTCAACATGCATGACATCAATGCAGTGTCTAATTGATAAGAATATCCAATAAGGAAGATCCCAAAATATTGACCTCTTCTTGTATAGAGATTTGTCACATGCGAGAGTATGGTTACTTGAAATCTTTCCAAATTCATTAACAATATCTTTCACCCTATCATATACAACATTTCTTGGTATAGGTTTAGGAGCACTTCATTCCTCAGTTAATCCATTAAAGGTTTTGTGTTGCCTTCAATATGGATGCACTTGAGGAAGAAATCTCCGATGACCAAGATATACAATTTTACCACCATGTCTCAATTAGATTGAATCAGTATTTTCCGCACAAATAGGACATGCTTTGTATCCTCTTATTCTATATCCAGACAAATTTCCAGAAGCTGGAAAGTCATTAATCGTGCAAAACCACATAGCACACCAACAAAAGATCTCTTCACGTGAAGCATCATATGTCATAACACCTTCTTCCCATAGTTTCATTAGGTCATCAATTAGAGGTTGAAGGTAAACATCAATGTCATTTCCAATTGCTTGGGCCCTGATAGCAATATTGACAACATGATATACTTATTTTTCATACACAACCAAGGAGGATTGTATATAACAATCATAACAGGCCAAGTGATATGTTGGCTGCTTAATGTACCAAAAGGATTCATTCCATCTATATAGAGTCCAAGTCTTAACTTTCTTGGTTCTTTACCAAATTGAGGGTATAATAAATCAATTTTCTTCCATTGTGGTGAATTAGATGCATGTCGTAGGATGCCATCATCATTGACCTTTAACTCCCCATGCCAAGAAAATTTTTGCGCATCTTCAGTTTTAGAAAATAAACGTTGAAATTGTGGTATTATTGGTAGATATCACATCACCTTGGCAGAAGAGCCATTTTTAGCCTTAATTGAATTTGTGGTCTTATACCTTGACACACCACATTTTGGACAATTTATCAAATTAATATAGTCCTTTTGAAATAACACACAATGATTTGGACATGAATGAATCTTCTTAGCCTCCATTCCCATTGGGCACATTATTTTCTTTGCTTGATATGTTGAAATTGGAAGCTCGTTGCCTTCAGGAAGAATTTCCTTTAACAAAGATAACAGTGAAGTGAAACTCTTATTGCTCCACTGATTTTGATATTTAAGAGTATATAATCGCATCACAACACTCAACCTCATGAACTTAGTACTACCCTTATATAATGGTTTTTCAGCATCATGGACAATGTTTGCAAATAAAGGTGGATCAATGACATTGTCCCGACAACTACGTAGCATCTCATCAACCATATAATCCTGAATCAATTCATCATTGACATTATTATCATTATATATATCTTCTATGCCACAACTATTAGTATTGACATTTTATGATCCATAGTAAAATTTCTCTCCTTGCCAATACTATTCATTATAACTTTGTATGATCCCACTGCATATAACATGATTCTTAATTTCCTCAATAGTATCAACTTTCAAATTGCTACCACAATTTCTACATGGACAATAGAACCTATCTGTAGGTAGTTTCCTATGTTCCTCAGCGAATATGATAAATGCATCAAGACCTTTGGCAAACTTTGGACTACAACGGTTCTTGATAGACATCCAACTTCGATCCATTTTCTAGATCACATTAAAATTAATTATAAAAGTGTACCACCTATCAAAATGGTTATTGTTAATACTATAAGTTGTAAGTTTTTATTGATAGTAAGTTAATTACTTTTATACTAAAGTGTACCACCCATTCCATTTTTGAATATTTAATCTCACTATAAATTGTATGATGTATGTTTATTTTTCAAGAAAATTTCAGCAACATTTCTTCTAAGTTCTCTAAGTACATCGATGTGAATGGAAAATTACAACCCACATATGTACCCAGAGAACAAATGAGGAAATACTACTAAAATTATCTTTCAAACTGAACATACAAATACACTTACATCCTAAGTGAGATTAAATATCCAAAAATAGTCCCAGACCGGGGACTATCCAAAATTTACTCCTAATGAGCAAATTTTGAACATGTTTCTATGTTAATATATAAATGCATTATTGTCATATTTATATATTAAGTTAAAAATCATGCATCGATGATCTCATCTATAAACCCTAAAGTTTCAATCTAAGACTACACAATGTCTACCCTCATATTTTTGGAATGTATACAATGATTACATATGTGATTGATAATAAAATGTAGATATGAAAGAATACATATTTTTATTATTGGTTGATTTACTAGTCAAATAAAATGAAAAAAAAATTAACTGACCTGAGCCGCCGAGATGAAAATGAGAGAAGATCGTCAGCAGTGGAAGGCACACATGTGGCAAAGATCAAGAGGATGACCGCCGAGCGTCAGAGCTAATGTGAGCAAGAGGATGACTGTCGTGAATGATATGGGTAAATAAAGAATACTTCCATAGATAAACATTCATTATATGTACTGAATTGAAGAATCAATTAGGTGCTCTTGACAAATATAAATTGAACGACGTAAGTTAAAACATCATGCAGTCTCTTTCATAATAGATAACATGTGGATGCGGCCTTCACTCAACGAAATGGTCAGTCGCCTTCATGGTTGTACAAAACCACATGCAAGGACACGTATTCTGGGTCATGCAACCACAAATAAGCTACCCAGTTCAAGGACTGCGCGCCCATACCCGGAACCTCCCCTCCTTCCATCACCACCACCTAGTGGTAAAGCTAGAAATTCTCAACAAGGAGGGCGCATAGAAAATAAAAGATTAAGTATTGTAAGAGCGGAGGTAGATGAGATGAGATCAGGCAGTGATGTGACTCAACACCAGGATCAGAGGTGTCGAAGAGCCTCCTAGTAGGTGGTAGCACATAGTAGGGGTGAAATAGGGATCCATAAGTTTAATGAGTAAATAAGAGGGAGATTATTCAGATGATACTACTCAAGAATAATGGTGAAAGATGAAGACTTTGATGCCTTTCACCGCCGATAGGGGAAACTACCACAGATTTGAGTCCTCACCGAACCGTGTTGGCCCAACGATACTCTTGCAAATGGGAGAAGGGATGCCTTGCATCCCGTGTCAGTCTCTAAGAAAGAAGTTCCTCTAGGCCCAGAAAAAGGATCCAAAAGTTCCAAAAAGATGATAGTGGGATAATGTTCCTCACCCCAACCCGTCCAGATGCCATCAATAGCCATGGGAAACCCTAAATGACCTCATCGAGAAGGTCAGTGGCTCCCAGCCCCGTGGCGATGATGCCTACATTAGGTCAAATGTAATGATGGCGACCGAACTTACCTTTGCATTCAGGTGGCAGCAGCGAGGATTCTTTATCTTCGCGGGCGCGACATCGGTGGGTCATCTGACCAGAACGAAAGTGATAAGTCTTCTTCTTTACTCACTTGAGAGTGGCAACGACAAGGTTCTCTACTCACCCAAGAGCGGATGTGACATATTGCTAACTTCTCTATTCACGCGATCGAGAAAATGAACTGGGAGGGTTCCAGTAAGGTTATTAACCGCCCGACCTCTAATGTCAATTCTGATATCTAAAACCGACCCAAGAGTCACTGGTGCCCACACTAACACTACAAAGTTAGCTAAGTGAAAAAAAATGACCCTAGAGAGATCACCTACAAGGTCGGGTATTTAGAGAAAACTGACCCAAGAGGTCGAACATTTCCAAGGCCAGTTATCCAGTAAAACCGACCCAAGTGGTCCACATCCAAGGTCGGTTGTTTTGAAAAAACTGACTCAAGAGAGTTAAGTGGTGCCCAATTTTTTTGTAGATAGCTAGGTCAGTTATTTGGCAAAAAGTGACCCTATATCTCGAGGCGCGAAGGCAAATTTGAGCCAATATTTGCAGTGGGAAACCTGTTACGTTGGTTTTATGATAAAATTGATGAAATAGTGTATTAGGTTGGTTTTTCTAGTAAAAATGATGCTACGGGAAGTGACATTATTGGCAAAAAATGTAGTAGTGTCATTTAAGTTGAGTAGTCATAGGCATAACCACATACCTTTCTCAGATGTAACTTAAAGTCCAAGATATTATTAGTTGTAATCAAGTAAGCAGTCTCCTTGAAATTATTACATAACACCCAAGATTTACTATTTTGTTCATAATCTAAGATTAAGACTGTCTAGGGTTCCAAGTTTGGGTTTTGGGGTCAAATTAGGGTTTCATTAGGGTTTTGGCTTTCCAAACACTAGTTATCACTTTTAATGACTTTTTGACTCACAAACCCTAATTTTGATATCATATGAATTCTAAAACTCAAATTAAGTCAAAGTGTCCTTTTTATCCAAAATTCTAAACTTTATCCATCAAAGTCATTTAAACAAGTTATAATCATTAGTTCTAAGAAATTACGATTTCCATGTTTTAAATACATTAAAGTTAGTAACTTTAGGCACTTTTGAAATTTGGGCTTGAATTAGGTCTTGAAACCTACTTTATTGGATTACTTGCCTTTTACCGATCTACTTTCATATATTACTTACCATCACCGGATAATCCTACAATTTACTATGATTTTTAGAAGACAAAACATAATTTTATATTTTCTGACCAATCACAACTCGCCAACTCG
Organism: Alisma plantago-aquatica; assembly: GCA_963693085.1. Classification (NCBI taxonomy): domain Eukaryota; kingdom Viridiplantae; phylum Streptophyta; class Magnoliopsida; order Alismatales; family Alismataceae; genus Alisma; species Alisma plantago-aquatica. The sequence continues at coordinate 77,894,324 of OY856409.1, read as the reverse complement.
GTGGCTAACTAAGTAATGCCAAAGAAGAATAGGGGTCATGGTCGAGCCATTTGGATTGCATCGTGTAAGCTCTCATGCTTGCATGGTCGAGGCAAAGATAAATGAGAAAAGAGGGGGAAATGATAGGCTTAACCCTTATCTTTCAATGCGCGCTCAACGGTAGGTGAGCCCTTCCTCGCTCTATCTTCTTATACCTCTTGATGGCCTACTCTCACTCTTGGATGAGTCAACTGAAGGTTGACTTTGGGAATTAGAATTTTGGAGTAGTGACCCGGGGTACAACTTCCTTCCTATGGATTTAACAAACTTTTTGGTGCCCTTCAGTTGGTCTGGGGGTGCCCAATGAAGGTGAACTACGATTTGACTTTGTAGTAGAGTACCAGAAGTGAATGGAGGAGAGTAGTCGAGCCTGTCTATAGAATTGGAGGTAGGGAGAGAGATTAAAGATCCAACAGAGTCTCATGAACATGTTGGTGGCCTTTTGGAAGGGTTTAGGCCTTTATATAGCCCTGCAATTGAGGGGTTAGTCCCTATTGCCTAGGGAAATTTGGCAAAACCTTAATAGCTTACCATAGTCAGAAAAGTTGGGGATGACTGGACCTGAAATCCCATCCTGAAATTGTTGGGAGTATTTTTAGGCGTTCATACTCATTGATGATAGAGGGATGTGTGAGAGGGATGATCAAGGTCCCTATAGTTGGTTTCCAAATCTAGCTAGAGGTGGGAGAGAATCTCCTAACCATTTGATCAGGATCCAAGGGTCACCAAATGTGCATTAAATATAATGGATTGGGCCCTAAGTTCCTAATATGAAAAGGACTATGACATTTTATGAATATTTCCATTTATTCATTTAATTTAGGAAATCTAGTAAATTCCATATATCTATCTACTTTTATCCTTTTAATCCCAAATTTTGAAGGAAGGTTTATTACTTGTATCTAGGTGTGGGCAAGATTTGAGACCAAAACAATAAATTTAAAGATACCTTTCTTGATCTCCTCCCTCTTATTCCATTTATTTAAGGCATAAACTTAATTCTTTTATCTTCCCAACTTGGTCATATCTCTTATTTGGATAACTTTTCTTATTAAAAACAATATGGAAATGTAACTAATCCATTAGTTGCCTTCAACACCACTTTTCTAGAAAACTCCACAAAATTCCATATGTAAATGATTAATTACCCATTATCTTAAGTAATTTACTTAATATTGGATTTTCTCTCTTTCTTTTGCCCATATCTATTATTGGTTTATTGAAAAATAATAAAATCATGATAACCATTGCAAAGGCAAAACTAAAACTTAAACCCATACTTTTGAGACAAGGCATACCAAGATTCTAGTATATCCTTATTATTCAAATATTTGCATTTAAATGTATAAATACATGTGAAAAATCATATTATAACTTCTTTTCTCTCTTATAGGAATTTTTTCCTCAAAATTAAACGAATTATATGAAAAGTTTGGCATGAGACTTTTCTCTGCCCCTCTTTAGCTCCCATGTGGCTACATCCTGACCATGGTGCTTCTAAAGAACCTATACTGTAAAACAGTGAAATCACCCCTTTACAAAAATTTAAAGAATAAAAAATCTATCCCAATCATACTCAAAGGTATACTAGAACATGTGTAAAATTTTCAAATCATTATATAATGGTACACAAAAAACCAAAGTTTACAGCAGTGGAATAAAAGTAACCACTATATTCAATTTTATAAAAGTACATCATCATGCTTCCATATAGGGTTTACATGAAAGATACAACATAAGGATCTAGATAGAGGGAAATCTAAACTACTCCAACTTTGTCTCCAAGCAACATGTTACAACCCCAATTTTGGGTTCATTTGCTGAGAAATGTAATTTCTCATATTAAAGATATTTGAACAAATAATGATATAATTTTGTTCGAAATAAATGGATTTTGTTTACAATAGCCTTGATGTTTGTGTTGTGGGCTTTATTTTCTATTGGGTCCAAATAAAAAGAAAATTCAATTAGTAAATGAATAATTGAGTTTTTAAGAAAATAATGAGATGGATACCTCTAGAAGGAAAATCAAAAGAGGGATTTCATGCCTCTTGGGTTCCTTGGGTTCCAAGGAGTCCAAAGTTGCATAGAGAGGGTAATAAGAAAAGAAAAGATCAATTAAGTATTTCTATATTAAGAAAGAAATTGTAAATAATGGTAAAATGTGGAAATAAGTGGAAAGAGGAATAATTGAGTTATCCTTGGTGGATTTTTGTATCCATGAGGTTTCTAATATTAAAAGGAATACCAATAAAGAGAAATAAAGAGAAATCCTCAAAGAGATATATTTTAATAAGAAAGAAAGGGAGAAAGGGTAAAGGAATATTCCCTGAGATGGGATTTCGTGCTTTTAAGGTTCCTTGAGGTCCAAGGAATCCAAGATGATAAGATAATGACAAAAGAAATAGGAAATATCAATTAAATAAGTCTTATTGAAGAATAATTAACTTTTGAAGAAAAAGTCATTTTCCTTTGGAATTTGGGACTTAATTTTGGTTTGTGAGTAGATAAAGCCAAGAGGAAGTTTCCCTCAAATATTGGTTGCATAATGATGCACAAATTTCAAGATATGCAATTTAGAAACTATCCTAAAGTATGGACATTAATTGCATAGTAATTATGTGTCACAATTTATCTGGGAATAAAATCCCATTTTTTGATTTTGGGCTCTCATTTGCGATCGTTGGATCCATGATCCACGACCTGAGATGAATCCCGGTCTCACGAGGATTGGGAGTAACAAAGTCCAGGCTGTGAATCTTTGATCAAAAAATTCACGAGTTTAAGAGCATATGCGGAGTTGTGGATGAGTCCTTTGCCTTCAGGAAGGTGTTCCGCTCTCAACCAACCTAGATCTTTGGTGGTTTTGTTAACATTTGAAGGAATCCCCAAACTCATTGGACACCTGTGGCCACCCTATATATAGGGTAATGCGCACAACAAAGCGAGCAACCCTACAATTTACCCTCTTAGAACTGCGGTGCAGAGACGATCGTCATGGTGTCATCAATTCGAGGAATCAACCTGACCTTGATTCCTGCCGAGGACCTGCTTCAAGCCAAAGTTGCACAGTGTCGAATGGGTACTGGAAGGGGGTAGGCGGTGCTATAAAGGGGACCTACGAGTTCAGGAGAATGTGGCGGAGCTCCTAGTGGCCTTGGATCGTGTGAAGGAGCAACAACGTGCCAAGTCAACCGTCGAGTTGACCGGCGGCTCTCGAGGGGGCAACCTGAAGGTTGAAGATGACTAGGGGGAATTGCTCCCCTACCCTCGCGTCCTTGTTAAAAGGGAGTGACCATTAACATAATTTCACCACTTATCCCTGTTAAGCAAGTGCGTTGCCCGCCAGCCTTTTTTTAAAATCCAATAAATACATGTGGTCGCTTCCAATTGGTAGAAAAAGAAGTTATCTTGTAAAATACGTATCTAATGATGGAAATGTCAGATGAAGGTGGTGTATACATGAAAGTTGATCAGAAAAAGTGAATAATCCAATAATAATATAATTGGAACCTAATATTGCTTGCAATTTAAAAAGTACACCAAGTTATCACCTTTGATGTATTAAGTTATGGTAAAACCCTATTTTGATATGGAACTCAGAATTAATGACTCTTTTGTGTTATTTTGGTTTGGAACCCTAATTCTGAGACTTCTTAACCTATTAAGAATAAAAGGGAGTTTCATGCTTGTTTTAGGGCTTTATGCACATAATTATGTTTAGAAACCCTAATTTAAGAAAATATGGGTTTTATGGGTTAAATCTGAAAATATCATTATAAAACTGAGTTTTCATGGCATGATACCCTTAAGTTGGAGATTAGGGTTTTCTAATGGATAAATGAGGAATTAATACCATTATGAATTAAATCATGATGAAGTATGAATTATCAATTCAAATGAAACTAAAGGTGGTAATTGAGTCTAATGATCTTGAAATAACTTAAAAGGAGAAAGATGGAAGTATAAAAGAGAAATAATGGAGTTTAAGTATGCCTATGATGTTGGAATTAGGGTTTGTGACATAAGAGGACATTAAATGTGATAAAAGTATTATGGAGGCTAAAACCTAATAAAACCCTAAAGTGGCCTAGAAAGATTAAGGTGGAATCCAAGTCTAGCTTTAAAATGTTTTGGATAAACTATAACACTCGGATGTCATGCATTAATTTCAAGATATTGTTGATTGCTTGTTGCTTCTTCTTTATCATTATTTCTTGGACAACAAGTTGCTCTGGATCAGGTATGTGGTTAATTATGAATAACCGCCTTAGTTTCTCGAGTATTTTTCTGGATGGTTAATCACATCGAATGCAAATTATCAGTTTCTATGTTCATACTTGCAAATCATAAAGTCACTATGATTATCACATTAATAATAGAAGTATGTATTCTCGCACCTACATGCGACCCTGATGGATGATGCCAAAGGTTAGGCCCAGATGGGTAGACCAATGGGCACCATGAGTGGTGACCCCAAGCACCAAGCTCGGGAATGAGAAGGTGGCCTACGATATTGAATGACTAACAGTCACTATGAAGGGTGACCCCAGGCACCAAGCTCGGGATTGAGAAGGTGGCCTTAAGTCATTGGCAAAAGAAACCCTAAGGTGGGTATGCCAGGGTTAGGGAAAAAGCGGTGGAGAATGTCATACTGAAAAAGCATAAATTGGCTAGTTAATTAACTTGATTGTGATAATTAGATTGTTATCCATATGTGCAAACTTTTGGTTGTCCCCACATACCAGTATATTTCGATATGTTGATCGATGTTTTGTTTGTCGGCGTTTTAGGTACAAGTTTGAAAAGCACAAACATTTAAATGACACATCGTAAAAATAAGAAGTAAAGTACAAGGAGGGTTAGATAGAATCATTCAAGTTGTGGATAGATATTTTTCCAATGTTTTCAAAAGGTATGCAAAGTTTTATTTTGTACAAGTTTTCAGTTTAGTTGGTAAATTTTGATAATTGTTACTGATTAAATGTCAAACCTTTGATCCTATTAATTGGGATAACGACACCGAACTTTTGGTCTCCCTTAATTGGGGGTTACTTGGAGGCGGGGTCATTACAATTGGTATCAGATCATAGGTTCCTCATCTAATCATTAATAATTATTAAATTCCATAGAACCCAAGGAAGTTATTAGAGGATTTTCTGAAAGAAAGAGGTGTCTAGAAAATGATCACGTCCGGGGGCTGGCAATATTTTCCTCCGCACCGCTAGTCAGAATACGAGGACTCCCAGATTGTGTGACTGCCTGGCCGATGTCTTAGGATATGACTCAAAATAAGATACCTTTAGGACTCTCTAATCTTGTTCATCCCTTCTCAACTCAAATTCTATTAAGGACCTTAAGGATTAGGGTTTTCTCTCTTCTCCTCACCCTCTTGAGGTATGGGTAAGGTTAATAAGGTCTAAGGAATCCTCCAAGAAATTAATGAAAAGCATGTAAATAAGATGTCATGGACATAAGCTTAATAGAGTAAGCGTAAAAGAATAGATACATTCTTAGGTCGTATGACATGAGTTGTCATGCCCTCAGGAGAGACCTAAGGATAGACCTTCTTGTAAAGAGGATAAGTAAAGAGAGTTAGTCTTGGAGGTAGAGATCTCCATTGCAAGTAGAGACCTGGCACATCCTCTGAGGATGATGTTAACCCTAACCCTAAGTGAAGGTACAAGAGAGAGAGATGACATGATGAGTTAGATGCCATGGTTGACATAGTGTTTGGATAGACACACCTTGGGATGCCATATGAGCCATGAGAGTTTAGATGACCTAGTACCTTTGATGACCCAACCCTGGAAAGGGTAGTGCATGTTAGAGTTAAGGATAGCTCCTTCATTAATGAGGTTAGTGAAGAACCTATAGAAACCCTATGGGCTTATGCAAGTAAGGGATAGCATGCACCCAGAGTACGTCAGTAGTACAGGAAGTAGGTCGAAACCCAGGCCAAGGGATCATGTTGGATAGCTGATGAGATAAGCATAAGGAATAATGATAACCTTGAGTAAACATAAGGTGGAGCATAGGCTTCACCCACGTAGAGGTATGCATGTGAACTTGATCCTTCATGGAGGGAGGATCTCTAGTAGTAAGGTTGGATGTAGAGTTAGCTCTAGAGAGAGAAAGAAGGACTCAAGCAAAAAGGTTGGACATGGGACGTTGAGGATGATGTGACCTAAGTGGATGTTTGTGGTTGCCTTATGCTTGATCCCTGGAGGCATATGATATCTTGGTTGCCTTTAGAGGAATCCAACCCAAGAGAGATGATGATGCTTCTGGTATCTATGTTCCTTTGGTATAAGTGGTTACCTTCTGAGATGAGACAAAGAGTGCCTTAGACCCTGAGGAGGTTTAAGTAACTAGTTGTGAGGCATTATACTTAGTTGGTTGTCCTTGAGGAGGACTCAACTTTGAGGTGTTGCTCATATAAAGGGATCATGGGAGTACATGACATACCTTGGACATGCTTGATTCGTGGTTAATAGATTTATTATACAGTTGGATAACTAAAGGAGAACCTCGGGTTCCTAGGCCTAAGAGGGGAAGTAGTGTACCTGATGCTCATTCAAGTCTCCATAGTTTCGAGCATGGTACTCCTCATGTGTAGAGGTAAAGGAAACCCATTAAGTTAAGGGTATGTTGGATGAACCCCTCACAACTAAGTTGATCTAATGTTGAGGAAAGAGAACAAGTATGACCTAGCATGGTTTAATAGGTGGTCTGCTTGTGCATTAGTAGTTGTTGGGTTAGGCCTTCTCATGTGAATGTAAACCCTAAGGATGGTTGTGACCTGGTTGTCAAGAGTTGTATATTCCTCCCATCCTCGGAGAGGGACCCTTTGGTAGGGTGTATACTAGTTTTGAGGTAACCTAAAGAGGTTTCATAGGATCTTGAGAAGCAAAAAGTACATGGTATGAGAATGAACCTGCAGACCCATAGATAACCATCTCTAAGTGCATGTGGATGTGTTACCATGGAGGTAACCGGTATGGGGCCTGACCAAGGTAGGCAAGTTGCCATGACCCCTATGAAGGGAAGAAAGTCATTCATGAATCCAGAGAGAGATGATGAAGGCCTGGGTAAGGTTCTAAGTTTAACATGTACTACGTTAGAATCCTAAGTCTATCCTAGGGTCAGGTAGGGATATGACCGATGGAAGTAGGAGTTGCCTAAGTCCCTAGTTTCACATGACCATAGGGTCAGGAGGTAACAACTATCATTGTCTAAGGGCCATGGGTTAGGAGATTGATCACCTTCATGAAATCATGGGACCCAAAGGGCAGATGAGTAGGTTTCTCTCTGGATGCATAAGGGAAGAGGGATGACCCCAAAAGTGTCGGCACCCTATAGACCTATAGGAGATGGCCTAGGAATGTGTGTAAACCTCGGTAGGTTCGAGACTAGTTTTCCATGGAAGTAAGTGATATCGTGATGTTTGTAGAGACATATGTGGCACTTTTCAACTTAGATGTAAAGGTGTACTGGCAAGGTGGGATGTACCATCTCTATTCTTGGAACTGTAAGAACTCTGTATTTGGACTGCAACCAAATGCTTATTTCCTCTTGTTATGGAAGTGAGATATAGGATAGTACGCATGCCATACACCAAGGATAAAGATTATGTGAGTTGGAACGTTGCTACAAGGTATGAGGATAGAGATGATAACATACCCTTGTGGAGCGAATGATACATGAATGGTTTACAAACACTAAGAGTAGTAAGGAGATCATCTTGTGAGGATGTGATACCATGAGCTATCTAGAATTTGCAAGTTATGCAAGGTTGAGTTTGATCACCATGAAGAGGAGCTCAAAGTTTCTTGATGAAGACAAACATAGATATGAGATGATAAGTAGAATACATGGAGGTGTATGTCTTCAACATTACCTAACACCTAAGGATAAGAAATGGTAATGAATGCTCTGATTGAGATATAGTTTCCTAGTTTAGCTGGAAGCTAGAGAAGTTGAGGTTGTTAGGCTAACCTTAAGTTTGGAAAAAAAGATAAGTTTGGATAACACTCAGGTGTGCCAATGGCGATTGATCAAGTTAATTTTTGTTTGGTTAGCCAGCTTAGTCTGTGATATAATGGAAGGAGGGTTGTAGAACCTTGGGTGTACTTATTTGGATAGGAAGGTAATAAAACCCTGATGAGAGTGGTTTAGGGTTTCTGAGGAATCAATCTTGAGGAATCATGACATATAAGAAAATCATGATTTTAAGATCACCATACATCATGAAACTACAAGGATAGTAAGTGATAGTACACTTTGGTTGCTTGATGTGAAGTTTCATGTAACATGTGGCCATGCAAGCCAAGGGTGAAGGATGAACACTAGTAACCCAGTGCTTTGTTTTAGAGGTTAAAGAATTCTTGAGAGGGAATGGGAGTTCATCCATTGTGGATGTTGTGGTAAGTCTCCCCTTGATCAAGGAAGATCAAGATGCAATATGGGTTATGGTATATCACCTTATCTAGATGACATGAGAAAGAAAGGAGTACTATTAAGAGATAGATGTGGTTGAACTACACATGAGAGAGATGGTTCAACTACAACATGATGCGAGTTCAAAAGTTCTTGAGTAGGGCCTAACAGAATGTTTGGTTTGCCGAAAATGATTTGAATGGGATTCTCATGAGGATGGGATAGGACAACATATGTAAAGGAAGGGAGATTAGATAATCACATCCTATGTTTGGATGTAACATGGATAGGACTAGTGATTGACTTCAGACTAATTATTTCTAGTAGCCCTTTTATTTATGTATTATATTCTCATAGACATTGACATTACTGGATATCACAGAAACTAACATGTTATCATCAAATTAATTAAATTCATTATGTTATAACAAATTAAGATGAACCACAATATATGATTGATACCTTGATTAATACGTATAGCCAGAACAACAATTGACTTATGTAAGTGCTTGACGGAAAACATAATACAATGAGCATGAAAAAATTTGATAATACTCAACATTATAACTATAGTTTAACATTGCCCACTACTCCTTTAATCTAAAACTATACAACAATTTTATAATGTACCTTGTTTGTCTTTATTCGTGGAGGAAGAAAGCATGGAATATTGTGTTTGGTGTGGAAGCCGATGGCTTTTTTATGCCATCATTGTGGTAAAGAAAGGCAATCATGGTATGAAATCATTAAGCCATCGTGGCCACAGAGAAAGCTAGTCGCAGTCTGGAATCAACTACCTAATTGAAAAAAACTCTAGTAGTAGCTTTTCAGAACATACATGATCAACGTTGTAACAAAGAAGACTGAAAGAAGCTTACTCCTTGCGGCGAGAAGATGACATGAAGCTTGTTGGTCATCATCATTACAGGAAACATGTTCTTCTTGATGAGGAAGATAATACGAGGATATACGACCCTTTTTATCAGCCGTCTGGAGCCATCTCTGGCTGTTCATCTGGAGGTTGGAGACGTCGTTGCTGATATATTTTGGGAGTGGGGTAGAGTTATCAAGGGGTGTAAAGAGATTTACACCGTCGAATACCTAGGGGGCTGCGGAACTGAAAAGTCATGGTCATATGGGTTTCATATCCCAAAAGGATTAGTATCCTTGTGTCATTTTTATCTAAATAAACATGGGATTAGGACTACCAGTGGTATTCAAATGCTATCCTAGCAATAATACTGTAAACCAATCATGCCGTAAAGGTTCACTTCCATGAGGTGGAAGCAGATGCGTGAAGAACTTGGTGTGAGTACAGTTTATCACCCCTAACTAATGGTTAGTATGATCCAGACTAGAGGGTCTGACGAGAGCAAGTGTGCTTGTTCAGGGTGATACAAAGAGACGATTCTTAAGATGTGATGATAACCACCATAGCCTTTATCGGGATGCAAGAAATTCTAGAAGTAGGTTGTGTCAGTCACCGTGTCATTAAGATGATGTTAGTGAAGGAGGCCTCATGAAGGTCAGAAAAGAACTACAGTGGGTGCAAATGAAGTCGCTTTGATTGTGCAATGGCTGAGAGAGAGAGAGAGCCCAGAGACTACATGAGTCATGAGCTAATGCAAAGCAGACTGACATGCAGTTCACTATAGGAAAGTATGTGATGTGAAAATCCGACCCCTCTAAGCTACAACTGAGAAAGCTGAGTCCCCGATATATGGGTCCATTGGAGATGGTTAGGTTTAACCTTATCCCTTAGGATAACATGATGTATAATGTGTTCCATGAGTCTGATCTAGAGCACTATGTGAGGTACCCAAGCCATGTACTAAGCCCTGAACCTATACAACTTTATGAGAGGCTGAAATGTCCTGAGTCACCTATGAGGGTACGATATACCAAGGTAAGAAAGAGCCCATATGGAAAAATATGAGATGGTGAAGGTTCTTGGGAAGCACCATGGAAAGGGTAAAGCCACATGGGAGCCCTGATGGACATAAGAAAGGATTATCCTATTTGTTTGCTTGCTGGATGGAATTTTGAGGACAAAATTCTTATAAGAGGGGAAGGATGTTACAACCCCAATTTTGGGTTCATTTGCTGAGAAATGTAATTTCTCATATTAAAGATATTTGAACAAATAATGATATAATTCAGTTCGAATAAATGGATTTTGTTTACAATAGCCTTGATGTTTGTGTTGTGGGATTTATTGGCTATTGGGCCCAAATAATAAGAAAATTCAATTAGTAAATGAATAATTCAGTTTTTAAGAAAAGAATGAGATGGAAACCTCTAGAAGGATATTGAAGAATAATTAAATTTTGAAGAAAAATCCATTTTCCTTTGGAATTTGGGACTTAATTTTGGTATGCGAGTGGATAAAGCCAAGAGGAAGTTTCCCTCAAACATTGGTTGCAAAATGATGCATGGATTTCACGATATGCAATTCAGAAACTATCCTAAAGTATGGACATTAACTGCATAGTAATTATGTGTCACGATTTATCTGGGAATAAAATCCCAATTTTTTATTTTGGGCACTCATTTGCAATCATTGGATCCATGATCCACGACCTGGGATGAATCCTGGTCTCACGAGGATAAGGGAGTAATAGAGTCTAGGCTACGAATCTTTGATCGAAGATTTCACAAGTTTGAGAGCATATGCGGAGTTGTGGATGAGTCCTTTGCCTTCGAGAAGGAGTTCCTCTCTCAACCAACCTATATCTTTGGTGGTTTTGTTAACTTTTGAAAGAATCCCCAAACTCATCGGACACATGTGGCCACCCTATATATAGGGTAATGTGCACAACAATGTGAGAAACCCTACAATTTACCCTCTCAGAACCGCGGTGCGAAGACGGTCGTCATGGTGCCGTCAATTCGAGGTATCGACCTGACCTTGATTCCTGCCGAGGACCTACTTCAAGCCAAGGTTGCGCAGTGCCGACTGGGTACTAGAAGGGGGTAGGAGGTGCTATAAAGGGGACCTCCAAGTTTGGGAGAACATGGAAGAGCTCCTAGCGGCCTTGGATCGTGCGAAGGAGAAGCAGCGCGCCAAGTCAACCGTCGAGTTGACCGGTGGCTCGCGAGGGGGGCAACCTAAAGGTAGAAGATGACGAGGGGGAATTACTCCCCTACCCTCACATCCTTGTTAAAAGGGAGTGACCATTAAGGTAACTTGGCAACTTATCCCTATTAAGAAAGCGCATTGCCTGCCAACCTTTTTTTTAAATCCAATATATATACGTGGTCGCTTCTGATTGGTAGAGAAAGAAGTTATCTTGTAAAATACGTATCTAATGATGGAAATGTCAGATGAAGGAGATCTGTACATGAAAGTTGATCAGAAAAACATCAATAATCCAATAAAAATATAATTGGAACCTGATATTGCTTGCAATTTAAAAATTACACCAAGTTATCACCTTTGATGTATTAAGTTATGGTAAAACCCTAATTTGATATGGAACTCGGAATTAATGACTCTTTTGGGTTATTTTGGTTTGGAACCCTAATTCTGAGACTTCTTAACCTATTAAGAATAAAAGGGAGTTTCATGCTTATTTTAGGGTTTTATGCACATAATCATGTTTAGAAACCCTAATTTGGGAAAATATGGGTTTTATGGGTTAAATATGAAAATATCATTATAAAACTGAGTTTTCATGGTATGATACCCTTATGTTGGTGATTAGGGTTTTCTAATAGATAAATGAGGAATTAATACCATTATGAATTAAATCATGATGAAGTATGAATTATCAATTTGAATGAAATTAAAGGTGGTAATTGATTCTAATGATCTTAAAATAACGTAAAAGGAGAAAGATGGAAGTATAAAAGAGAAATCATGGGCTTTAACTCTACCTATGATGTTGGAATTAGGGTTTGTGACATAAGAGGGCATTAAATGTAATAAAAGTATTATGGAGGCTAAATCCCTAATAAAACCCTAATAAAACCCTAAAGTTGCCTAGAAAGCTTAAGGTGGAATCCAAGTCTAGCTTTAAAATGTTTTGGATAAACTATAACACTCGGATGTCATGCATTAATTTTAGGATATTGTTGATTGCTGGTTGCTTATTCTTTATCATTATTTCTTGGACAACAAGTTTCTCTTGATCAGGTATGTGGTTAATTATGAATAACCGCCTTAGTTTCCCGAGGATTTTTTCCAGATGGTTAATCACATTTAATGCAAATTATCATTTTGGATGTTCATACCTGCAAATCATAAAGTCACTATGATTATCACATTAATAATAGAAGTATGTATTCTCACACCTACATGCCACCCTGATGGATGATGCCAAAGGTCAGGCCCAGATGGGTAGACCAATGGGCACCATGAGTGGTGACCCCAGGCACCAAGCTCGGGAATGAGAATGTGGCCTATGATATTGAATGACTAACGAGCACTATGAAGGGTGACCTCAAGAAGAAAGATCGAGATTGAGAAGGTGGCCTTACGTCATTGGCAAAAGAAACCCTAAGGTGGGTATACCAGGGTTAGGGCAAAAGCGGTGGAGAATGTCATACTAAAAAGCATAAATTGGCTTGTTAATTAACTTTATTGTGATAATTAGATTGTTATCCATATGTGCAAAATTTTGGTTGTCCCCACATACCAGTATATTTCGATATGTTGATCGACGTTTTGTTTGTCGGCATTTTAGGTACAAGTTTGAAAAGCACAAATAGTAAAGTGACACATCGTAAAAATAAGAAGTAAAGTACAAGGATGGTTAGATAGAATCATTCAAGTTGTGGATAGATAGTTTTACAATGTTTTCAAAAGGTACACAAAGTTTTATTTTGTACCAGTTTTCAGTTTAGTTGGTAAATTTTGATAATTGTTACTGATTAAATGTCGAACATTTGATCATGTTAATTGGGATAACGACACTGACCTTTTGGTCTCCCATAATTGGGGGTTACCGGGAGTAAGGGTCATTACACAACAACTTCATGAGATAGGTTCATGCTAAAAGTCATATAGTCCTTATCCTATTCCTAGGCTGGTCCTCCATGATCCTGGTGCACACTCTGGTCCTAGGCCTTGCCCAACACCTTGATCAAATCCTGGATGGTTGGGAAGACACCCCTCAAGAGAAAGAAGCAAGGTATGTGTCAAATATTGAACAAGGACGGAAGATAAGGAAAAAAACATGAAATAAAGACTACGACTTCATCATAAGATGAAGATGGTTAAGAGTGTGAGGCATAAACATATATGTGCTTTCCATAATAATAAAAATAGTAAGAGATTTGCATTCATGATTAATATTGACTACCTTAACAAAGTAGGGTTGAGGAACCTATCGGACCTCAAACAAATAGGTGAGGGAGAGTAACACACTCTGATCACCTATACAATATTTTATATTGGGGGAGAGTAACACATTCCCCTGGGCGAAATAACACATGACTTGTTTATGGGTGGTTGTACAAAAGTACCACTACACTAATTAAATTGTGTAATAAAATCAACATGCTAAAGAGAAAACATGGCAAGTAGAAGAATCATAAAAATTTAAACATGGAAGTGGGGCACAAGACCCAATAAGTAAAATTTCAATACTGATTTTGAGGCAAATATAGCGAAATAAATATGAATAGAGAGATTATGATTTATAAAGTGCCTCATCAAGGATATTAGGTTTTGTCTTGCAATTATTCTAACTTAGGGTGTAGGAATGCACATACCTCCCTTATTGAGTTCAATTATCAACTTCCACCACTTTTACATGATCTAAGTTCAAGTTCACCTATTTTAAGTTAATCACATGTATTAGGGTTTCATATATGTATAAAAGAAACCCTAATTCTAGACCATTTTGGAAAACATCATATTTGAACTCTGCAAATCTCACCAATTGACTTATTAGATTCTCCTAATCAAGAAAACATATTTTTATGTTAATTTTGGCATTAATATGTTAAAGTTGTGATTTTTAGGATTTTATATGTATAATTCATTATCCAAAATAGTTTTTTTTTCAAAATCATGGAAATCACACATTGAAACTATTTTTATTAGGAAGAACACATTTTTCTAATTCTAAAACATATTTATTTTTTATTTTTATATAACTAGAGCAAAAGATACGATTTTTATAGTATCAACCAATCAGAAAATTAGATTAAGCCAAATAAGCAAAAAATTACAAGAGAGAGAGAGGAAGAGAGAGGCTGGCTTGTTGACTTGGCCCAATCATAGATGGTCAAGTCACGTGGTCAAGGTCAACTAAGCTTCACACAAAACAAAGAAAAAATGATGCGAAAGTAGGAAATTTCTCTTAGCAGAATAACAAAACAAAACAAAAAACAAGAGGGCAAGAAGGGGGAATCACATGAGGGATTCATACCCTCCCCTCACGCATGCCATGGCTATGTGAAGCAGTGTGCTTCTTTAGGTGAAATTGGTGAAATTGTAGAGAGGAGCCGATTTGTCGATTTGAAGCTCCCGAAAAGAAGTACAATATTACACGAACATACCCCTCAAATTTATTGAAGATTGATGACACTAACTGCTAGAACAAGATGCCACAATCCAACTAGGGAAAGTGGCTTGGCGGCATTGCAAAATGTAATGAACGGACAAATTGACTTGATAGGAGGGTTTCTCGTGTTGAGATAAAACCCTAGGTGGGTATATACATGTGTAGATTTCAATCCTCTAGCCAATGTGCATGGAGATATTGGAGAGAAGTTTTTAGGAATTTCTAGAATTTTCTAATATAGGTCTTGAGTAGAGTATAGATGAATGTGAATTTTATTTTCAATCCAATGCAAGTTATTTCGTAAAGTTTTATTAAGAAACGAGAGACTTATGCCCAAAAAACTGAATCCCTTTGGTCCATGTTACTATTCACGTACAAACTAGAGATAGAAGATGACTTGTGGATGGCTCAATCTACAACTAGAGTGGATGGCTACCACTGCGCACCAAACAAGAAACTATTAAATGCCCCAAACTATAGTCTTTTAGTGTTTTTAATGTACTAAAATTTCTATAATTATTTAAAGTACAAACAAAGCCCATATTAAATGAAATTTGGCACCTAGCTTATATTGGATAGAGGATTCTAAATATGGAATTATTTTTTGATTTTGAAGACTTTAGATAGTATGTTTAATTCTTTTAAAGTAATTCATATTTTTTCTTTCATCATGCATTCATGACAATAGGATTCTCCAAAATTAATGGAACTTCACCCACAAGTCATACTAAGAGTGTTGGACACACAGTTTCTATTAATTCATATTTTTGAAGTTGTTTGTTATTTTTAATTAATGATTTGAAAGTTCTACACACTCTCTCTCTCCTAAATTGACCTTTTCATCAAATATTTTCCAAAATGAGTGAAAATTGAATCAAAGGCCTATTTTAGCATGTAGAATACGAATTTGGCATTATTTTTTTGTTTTGAAGACTTTTATTATTTTATTTAACATTTAATTCTTATCACTTATTTTATCCTTTTAATGAATTAGAGGCATCTAGAAACTTTCCAAAAATATAAAACATAGTGTACAAGAAATACTAAGTATGGGGAATATGAGAGGGTTCAAGATATGCCACTACCTCTAGGGTTCAAGAGAGGTGGAGGACGAGGGGGAAGAGGAGGGTCAGATGGGCGAGGGAGGCTCAATTGTCCTCTGGAAGATGGTTCGAATGCAACTACTGTGGAAATGAAGCTGTCAGGCGATGACATGGAATCGACCCAACAAGACTCGAACATTGAGATGATGGCTTTAGGGAAACCTCCATCCCCCAAGCCATTCTTCAAGGAGGAAATGACCAAGGGAATTGGTCCAAACCTCTCGAACCCGGTGTCCCCAAACACCCTGAAGACAGAGGATATCATGGTTGAAAGTGTTGGAATCCTTCCTTCATTTACAGCCAATCTTGACGTTCTACCTCTAGTACTAATGCCTTGAAAGAATGTGGTGATCATCAAGGACTTAGGATTAAACCTAGGGTACCACATCCTAGTAAATTGTATCTAAATCCTTTGGGGATTGTCTAAATAGTTTCGGGTCATCAACTTGGAGTATGGCTACTATAAGATCCAACTGGCTAGAAAATCTGAATTCATAAAGGTCATGACTGGAGGCCCCTATAGGATCTTTGACAACTACCTCTCCCTACATTCGTGGTTCCCAGAATTCAGACCATCGAACAAGATCCCTCAGAAACTGGTCATATGGGTTAGGATACCAGACCTACCTATCCATCTATATCAGAAAAAGATCCTTGAAAGCATCAACAACACCATTGGTAGGACGATCAAAATTAATGACAACATTGTCTAGGGACATAGGGGGAAGTTTGTGCGGATGGATGTTGAAGTCAACACATGACGACCATTTCTCCCAGGCTTCATACTCAACGGCCAACACCTACGTCTCAAGTATGAGAACCTCCCTAAAATTTTCATGCATTGCGGTGGGTTAGGATACATTGATGGTGATTGCAGATTCATTGAAGTCGACGCACCAATGTGTGATTAGTCACCTGCCTACTCCTCTTCAATTCATGCAAAGAAACCTGAGCGGAAGACCGCTCCACCAAATAAAGATGGTGGAAACACCATCTTTGACCACACAAAAGAAATGGTAATAGTGAAATCCAGTATCGAGTAACCCCCTGATGACGAGGGTGATTGGAAACCTGGAGGTAGTAGATGACATTAGAAGTGGGCAAAAAACAAGAAATAAGAGGCTTGTATCCCACCCGACCAACCTAAGTCTTCAAACACAACCTTGATCTTAACTGATGATGAGGTGGCCCAAGAAAGATAAATCTTAGTCAACCCTACAAACCCCTTTCAATTTGGGTCTGGTGACACCAGTACTCTCCCTCTGCTCCACCTTGGTCCCATGCCATTAGCGAGCCACACTGTCATTATGCTCAATAGGAGAGTCATCGTGCAAGTGCCAATGAGAACTCCGGAAGAATTTACCAAAAAGGAAGACTTTCTCAACAATTGGCAATATCCTCTGCCACAACTAAGAAGGTGATAGAGTTCACTCTCCTGGATAAGGAGATGTGGTCATCAGACACGATTGACAATGAGGACAAGGTCGTGTTGCTTGCAGCCATTGCTTGACCCACTACCCATTCTCGTATCATACTTATGATATTATTAGTTGGAACATACAAGGAGATTGCTCTGACGATAAAGTCTATTACTTAAAAGAACTCCACCGTGCTCACAGGATGCATCTCATGGTAACCATTAAACCACATTGTAGTAGCACACCTACAAAAGGCATCCTCAAGAGGATTGAATTTCCATCTTCTCATCGAGTCGAAGCTCTAGGTTCCTGAGGAGGCATCTGGATCCTATGGGATGATGCCAGATGCAATGTTGAGATCCTACTCAACCACTGCCAGTTCATTCATTGTCGTCTCAATGGAAACCTCCTTTTCACCTCTGTATATGGCAATCCCAACCCATCGAGGAGGAAGTTTCTTTGGCAACGCCTCCCCTACCTCATGCCACCCGAGGATGAACCTTGGTTGGTCACTGGAAATTTTAATATGCTTCTCAAGAGGATGGAGAAATGTGGTAGCATCTTCTTCGACTCTACCTCATCATCCTTCTTCCACGAATGTCTTCTCAGTACTAGTCTTGTGGACATTGGCACCTCAAACCAACCCTTTACCTTACAACAAGGTCTTGTTCTAGAGAAGATGGACATGGCCATCACCAATGAAGATTGGTAGACATCCCATCCGAATACCAATTTCTAGGTGCTCCCTCGGGTCACCTCGGACCACAACCCCCTCTTCATTACCACCGGACCCAAGGACCCCCCCAATACAAGCTCATTTCTGAACCAAAGCTTGCTAGAACCTACACGATGGGTTTAGCTCATGCCTAGTGTCAAACAAGGATGCATCTATTTCCTACAATGATGCTCTTTTGACATTCCAAACTGTTGCAAACCGCTGGGACTGTGACGTCTCACAGAACAAACATAGAGAGAAGGCCTTAAAACTCCTCAAGCTCGAGCGCATCCAAAATAGGACCGACTATAGCGAGTATGTGGATGTCGCCACTCGAATAGTAGAAATCCAAGAGAGGTACCATCGTATCCTCCTCACCGAGGATGTGGACTATAAGAAAAAATTGATCTTAAATTGGCTGCAAAATGGTGACCGGAACACGAGCTTCTTCCAATTGTATGCCTGTGCCAGATGGCACCACAACAAGATCTCGAGGCTGAAAGAACAAGATGGACAGTGGATCTCAGATCTAAGAGAGCTTCATGCCCATGTCCATTCCTTTTTCTTTAACTTTCTAACCACCTCATCTCCTGTATCAGCTCTATGCACTAACTCCTTTATAGGAAACATTCCTGGCATCCTAGAGGCCACTCTTAGGTCACTGTAAGATACCCCATCCACTGAGGATATTCAAGGAGTTATCTTTGCCATGGAACCATCTAAAGCATTGGGACCATATGGAGTCATTGCTAATTTCTTACAACACTGCTGGTCTTGAGTTGGACCCACGATAGTTCGCATGATTCAACAAGCTTTCCGCTCAGTGAACGTGGAACCAACACTGGAAAAATCCCACATGCTGTTGATACTGAAGATTAGAACCCCACATATTTGCCACGATCTTCGTCTGATATCCCTCAATAATGTTATGCTCAATGCCATCTCCAAGAACATTGTCGATCACATCAAACCTCTCTTGAATTCCTGGATTTCCCCATGTCATTCCAGCTTCATCCAAGGATGCAATATCACTGATAATGCGCTATTAGTACAAGAAGTCATCCACTCTATATGGACCAAGAAGGGTACCAATAAGTGGATGGAAATCAAGCTCGACCTCTCCAAAGTGTTTGATAGGATGAATTGGTCCTTTATTCGGAGCACCCTCTACAAGGCAGGCTTTCCACAACACCAAATCAACATGATCATGGCCATCATTCAGTCAGGCGAGACTTCACTCCTCTAGGAAGGAATACCACTGGCACCCTTCAAGACAGTTGAAGGAGTGAGGCAAGGAGACCCCATGAGTCCTTACATCTTTGTTCTCTGCCTAGAACAACTTAGCCAAAGGATACATCTATCAACCTCCAATGGTGCTTGGAAGCCCATTGTACTCTCCTAGGGATGCATGCCTCTCATGCATGTCTGCTTTGCCGATGGCATAGTCCTCCCAGAGGAAACAATGCCTACACAAGCCACGAACATCAAGAAGGCCCTTCAGACATTCTCCTTAGCTTTTGGTCAGGTGTTGTCCACTAATAAATCAAGTTGCTTCTTCTCCACCAATGACTCACACTAGGATAAGCAGAATATTAGCAAGAAGTTGGGCTTCCAAACAAATAACGAGCTCTATAGATATCTCAAAATCCGAATTTTAGATAGACAACTCAATAAATATACCCACTCTTGCATCCTGGACTCGATCCAAGGGAGGATGAACAGTTGGACCATCATACATCTTTCCCTTACCGGAAGGATCATTCTGGCTAAATCCACACGACAATTGATTCCCACATACATGATGCAAACTGGTTTCATCTTGCTGGAATTTTGTGATGACATCAAAAACCATATATGTAGGTTCATATGGCAGGGCACTGCCCCTCAGAAGAAAATTTCCTTACTTTCTTAGAAGAAGATCTTGACGAACAAGGATCGTGGTGGCCTGAGTGTCAAAAGACGCTAGAGATCAAAATGAGGAATTAATGTTGAAGAATGTCTTGGCATTCTTCAATGATCCAAACAAGCTATGGTTGAAGATACTGAAGGAAAAATATCAAAACTAGAGAGCCACCTCCAAGCCCCCTACTCAACAACCTGGAGATTCATCACCTCCAACCTGACAAAGATCAAAGATTCTTATTCCATATCTATTGGTAATGGTCGTGACAAAATGTTTAACATGATAAGTAGTTAGCTGGGAATGATATTCACTCCTTAGCACCTGACCACCTTATCCCTAATGAGATCACTAACTTTGAAGTATCCTCCATGTGTTTGGATAATGGTGTCTGGAATTGGGGCTTCATCCAATCATAACTACCTGAATGTACCATGGACATCTTGAAGATTATGCCACCACATTACCGCGACACCTGCCCATATGTATTCATATGGACACACGAGACAATTGGAGATATCACTACAAGATTGGCCTATGATTGGATACGACATGATGAAGAACATCCCACCGCAGGTGTCTTGGCCTCAATTTGTAAGAAACTGGTCCCAGAGAGGATTAGGGTCTTTCTCTGGCTCCTCCAACATCGTGCTTTGCTAACCAATTTAAAAAACATTTTCTTGTAAATAGGTAAATATATTGCCAAAAAGGGGGTATAGCATAGCTATACTGTACAACAAAAATAGAAGTATACACGGACTGACTCTACAAAAAGCCCCAGTGTAACCTAACTGTAGGGCCGACCCCTTTGTCCAGGCCTATTTTGGCCTTTAGTACAACACCTATATCCCTATCTACAAGATGGAAAATATGAAGGTCTTGAGACCCCCCATGCACCACCATATTTCTGATCTTCCACACATTATAGCATATACTGGTTAGGCACAAACTACCAAAAGCCAGTTCCATAGGACTGTGACAATTACTTTTAATTTGTTTGATAGTATCTGACAGGCTACTGGATGTGTAGGGGCCCCAACCATTCTTAAGCCACCCAAGCGACCATACATATTTAACTTTGTTGCATTCCAGGAACAAGTGGTCATGACACTCATCCTCAAGACAGAAACAACAACTGGGGTTAACATCATCTGTCCTTGGTGAGAAACTTGCCCTGTATAGCTTTGAAAGTGGTCGTGCTCCATTTAGGAACAAAGCCACTTCCCCCAAGTAGCTTTGACCACAAAACATGCTCCCCTGCATCACTGCGGATCCATGGTTTCTTTTGTCCTGAGAACTTGAAGAGACCATCATCATCAGCAGAGTACTGGTGTCCATGTTGTCCCCAGTCTGAGAAGATATTAGCCCATATTCTGGAAGCTGAGGTACTAGACAGGGGTGTGCACCCATACCTGTTGTGCATCCACTTGACCCATACACCTTCCTTTTCAGTAAGGAAGTGATCCATCCTGTAAAGGTTGCCTTTTCTGACGATATCCTCAACTTTGTAGACGTTGAGACCACCTTCTTCATAACCTCTGGACACAGTATCCCAGGCGACACAATGGGTCTTGCCACCCCATATAAAGTTTGTTATCAGCCTAGTGAGGCTATTGATTGTGGGATTAGGGAGAATACACATATCACTCCAAAAGCTTATCATCATCTGGATAACTGATATGGTGAGCATTAGCCTCCCTGCCATAGACATTTGAATTCCATTCCACCCTACGATTTTAAGCCTAACCCTATCCAAGAACATGGTGTAGTTATTTGAGCAGCCCCTACCTCCAGCAATCGGGACACCCATGTACCTGGTGGGAAGCCTACCCCTCCACAACCCAATTGCTCTTCTGAGTCTGCCTCTTCTATTGTCGCACAACTTAGATAGATACACACGTGACTTAATGTCACTGATGTAGAGACCTGTTGCTCTTCCGAAGCGTTCGAGTAACCTCTTGAACTCTATTAGCCTATTCATATGACCTGTATAAAAGATCATTATGTCATCGGCGAAGATAAGATGGCTTTTGACTTTTGTGCTTCTGATCTTGAAAGGTTTAATGATGTTTCTTGGCTCTACTACCCTAATCATGGAGGTTAGCCCCTCCATCACGAGGGTGATGAGGAGGGGGGAGAGGGGGTCCCCTTACCTGAGCCTGTTAGCAGCTCTAAACAAGCCCACATGCCCACCATTCAGTAAAATAGAAAAGGATGTCGTGGTGATGCACTGCTTAATGAAATTGATCCACCTGTAAGAGAAACCCATAGCAAGCATAATTTCCCACATCATCTCCCACTGAATGTGATTGTATGCCTTAGTTAGATCGATTTTGATGCACGCCTTAGAATTAGAGGTTTTGGTGTTAAAACCAGTGAGGAATTCTACTGCTAGAAGGGCACAGTCGGCAATCTTGCGTCCTTTGACAAAAGCACATTGTTCTTCTAAGATCACTTTAGGAAGCCATAACTTAAGTCTCCCGGCCAGGATCTTATCCCACACTTTGTAAATGGTTGAGAAACATGAGATAGGTCTGTAGTCCTTCATGGATCTCACGTCCTTCTTTTTGGGAATAAGCTTTATGAAGGTGTGATTAGCAGCCCGCACCATATTACCCCCCTGTATCAGCCATCTTATCACTTTTATTATGTCCTTCTTGATATGATTCCACATGAATTGGAAGAACTTGTTGTTAAACCCATCCATCCCGGGAGCCTTGGAAGGATTAATGGAGAAAACCGCCGCTTTAACTTCCTCCTCATTAGTGTCTCGACATAGGTATGCATTCATTTTAGCTGTAATCTTATGCTCTGAGTAGATGGAAACATCAATGCGGGTGCTAGCATCCCAGCGTTGGTTGTACAAATGCTCAAAATAATGTAAAGTGGTCTTTGTGAGGTCAGATCTGTTCTCAGCAATCTCCCCTTTGTCATTAATGAGCGGATGAATTGTTTCCTTCATCTCTTTCTTTCTTATAGCTGTGTGGTACATTTTCGTATTACGGTCACCATATTTTATCCACTTTAGACAACTTCTCTGCCACATGAACACTTCCTCAGCTTTGATAACTTTGACAAGTTTATCCTCAACTTTCAGCCACTCCTCGGCTAAGTCATCATCATCTGGGTTTTCCCTAGCTTTTCCAGCAGCTTCATTGTATAGGTTCTTATTCAGGATCACAATATTCTTTAGATTAACCACCTCTTTGGACCACTTCCTGATAGCCTTCTTTGCATCTTGAAGTTTCTTGATTACCATGTATAGTGGGTTCCATTTCACTTCAGTATTCCAGGCGTCCTGTGTAATTTGCTTAAAGTCGTTCCAATCACACCACCAATTGTTGAATCTGAATGGCCTCACCACTTCAAGTTTGTTTGTAAAATAATTTTTCATCCAGCTGTGATCACTGAGAGGGTCCATCCCATGTTTGATGATCGTGTAAGGCCATACCTTCAACCACGCTTCATTAATGAGTCCTCTATCGAGGATACTGGAAATCCTTCTACCTCTTCTTTGTTTGTTAGACCACGAGACTCCACCTCCAATCGAGTTCAGCTCTATCAACCCTGCTACCTCTGTAGTGTTATTGAAAGCTTCCATTATCCTTTCCAGAACAGGAAGACCGCCATGTTTTTCCTTAGACCTCCTGATGTTATTGAAATCCCCCCATGCTAGCCACAATATCTATTCTTGGGCCGAGTTCCTTATGTTATCCCAAAGTCTCTTTCTATCACCTTTGAGGTTTTCACCATACACCCCCAACACTATAAAGTCCATACCACCCCTGTTACAACAACTAACAGTAATAGCCTGATCATCCATCGCAATGAGATCAACATCCCATACACCTGGGTGCCACCCTACTATGATTCTAGCACCATCTCTGTATTGAAGATTGGACACCGACATCCACCCTGTTGGGAAAAGGGTCTTAATTCTCTCCCCCACATTCCTTCTTATTTTGGTTTCCAGGAAAAACACTAGAGTAACCTTCTCCTCTTCTATAATACCTCTTAGCCTTCTCTATTTCTCAGCTAAAGAGGCACCCCACACATTCCATGCAAGGGCATACATACTACTTTCTTTTGGGGCTGCTCCCTTCCCCGAAGCGGCCTTTGTTCTTCTTTTTCTGCTTCTTGGTGCTCCTGGTGCACCGTGGGCTTCTGCTTCTAGATGGTACCTCTTCCCCATCTTCGTCACCTATCTCCACAAGAGCAGCAAAGGGATTATGAACAATCCCTCTTCCTTCTTCCTCCTTCCTCCTCACTAGGTACACCTACGATGTCAGCATTCCGAGGACCACCTTTTTCTCCTTCAGGCATTACCACAACCATCTCCTCTACATCGGTATCGTCATTCCCAACTACTGACACCTTGAGGTTACCAAATTCTATCCAATATGCAACATAGTGGATGAAACCACCTTGCACTACCTCAGGGATTGCCCCAGAAGCGTTGCAATCTGGCAAGCTATTTCTCCTGACCCAGACTTCTTCGAGGACAATGAAGACCATTGGATAGACAAAATCATTAAAGGGACACATACCAACATCCACCCAATCTCACTAGTAGTTGTGACTTAGCACCTTTGGACACTCTACAACAAGAAGGTTCACAGAGGCAAACTGACACCTCTTTAGGTCTCCCTTCACTTCATTATTGTGCGCTCAGAGATAATCATGGACAAACCAAGCTCACCAAGTTCTACAACACCATATAAACAAACAACCTTCACATGGTGGGGAACACCAATATCTCCCAAGTTTATCATATTCACAGATGCATCTCACTCACAGTCCTCCAGGACACCAAGCTATGGCTGCATTGTCCTACATCCTGTAGGAGAACTTATTTTAGGGGAGGGTCATCCAATGAAATCTGACTCAACAATAGAGGCATAGATCATCACGATCCTTCAAGCTGCATCCTTTGCTAAAGTCCAAGATTGGAATGAGGGGCTCATCATCACTAATTCAACCTCAACTTTCCAAACGCTAACAGCCAATAATTGTGCTAAGGAGAGACTCCGCTGCTACCATCACTGTTGGAAGAAACTAACCATCAAAATTCCCTTGATCTGCATTCTTTGTAGCCCCCGAGAACTCATCCTCACAGATTATACAACTGCAAAATTTATCCTTAATAACAGCTCTAGTGTCACCTTTACCTCTTGGCCATCCTGGATGTCTTGTAACACCACCATATGCATGCCATTTATTCCTGTACCGTATTCAACTAAATAATAGTTAAATATTCTTTTAAGAAAAAGTATGGGGAATAAGGTTTTTTTGTTAGTTAATATTTTTAACATTATTTAATATGTTTGTTCTTTGAATCATTTTCTCTCTCCTAGATAAAAAAACATCTAATATTGTACAAATTAGATGAAAATTCACAAATAGACTCATTTTGACATGTAAATTATGATTTCGAGGTTTGTTTCCACTTTTCAAGTTGTTTAAAAATTTATTTAATAATTTGGAGAAAACTCATATTTTCCTAATCTAATTAATGCAAAAATGATCATTAATTTTCTAAAATTGTGAAGCTTGACATTCAAGTAAACTTTGACTCAAGGAAAATGAATTTGGGCTTATAATTATCTTTTAAGTTTACCTTTTATGAATTTTAGGCAATTTACTCATATTTCCACAATTTGTCACATTAAAGCATTCAATGCCTTATTTTCCTGACTTTAGCCTTTTCCATTTTATTCCTTTTTCTCTTTCTTATTCCAAAAGGCCATAGAAACTTCTATTATGAATTATTTTATCGATATATTATATAAGTAGTCAAATTGCATATTAGACCCTTGATAAAGTATTCACTGAGGTATTTGTGCAGAACCCATTTATTGGCATATATAGTGAACAAATGTTCACCAAATCCCTATTATTTCTACAAATTGAACAACAAGGCCAGAAAGGATAGAAAATAAAGGAAAAGCTTGGAAAAGGGCCAAAAGGAGAATATGTCCAAGTTTCAGTAATGTACAACACTCCACCCCTTAAAAGAATTTCGTCCCCAAAATCTCAAGCAAAGAGGGAAGGGTGAGTATGTAACATCTCATCTCTAAGCAAACCAAAACTTTCACTAACTGAAACTCCTTGTTCTACAACTACTTAACTTGGGAGTTCATAACCTTCACATGCAACTCCTTAAAGGTCAAGTTCTCATGGATCACTAAAGGTTCCACTGTTAAGATTTCTTTTTATTAGAAATAACACAATTAACATTTTAGGCTTATTAATGGTATCATATTTATTATGGTAGTACATCACCCTTATTATTCTTTTTAATTGTGTCATGTTATATTCACTTTGTTGCTGCAAGAGTTATATTTCATTATTATGTATTAAACCCTGTATATATGTATTATTTATTTTATTAAGAATTTTGAAAAATTAGAGGTTACTCAATTATCTCAATATCTATATTATATTTGATCGTTATCCTTAATTATTTTGATTTGGACTTCATTATTCTCATATTATCACCAAGTTGAATTATAAGAAATTATTTTACATGAAATAAGACATTTTATCAAATTTGTTATTAAGTCTATAATTAATCTAAATGATGTCACATTAGTTACTTACTATATTACACATTGTCACATAACTTTCTTACTCACATTAATGTCAACATTAATCATTTTCTCATATTTATTTGCTTCTCATTATTGATTATGCACATTTGTGTGAGTCCAATTCCTTCTTATCCAAATTTGAGTCGTTATGTTTTTAGGTGAACAAGGTGGAACATATTACATAGTAATGAATTTTTTCTCATACCAACTCATGATTATATGATTAATTAGGTGTGTATTAGAGAACAAGGTGATATGCAGTACATGTTGATGACTTGATTAATCTATGATTAGGTGATTATATACCATTTATGTGTATCAAATTATACTATCTAATTATGACACCTAATGTCATTAATGTATCATGAAAGACATCAAGGGTGCATATATTAAGGTTAGATGATTACAACTTAGGATTTAGGTCAACATGATCATTATATTTCACTTATACCTTCTTAGCATGCATTAAGTCCAAGATTAGGTTACAATTATCTTACTCATCATTTCATTAGTGTTTATTGGTTTATGACATGGTTATAATCATATGTATCCATTATTAGTTTTAATACGTGAGTTATTCATATTATGTACATTAAATATTTTGTAGGGTTCAAACATATGAACTATTCATTAGATGACCACTATATGTTATTTAGTATATAAACAAGCATGTTCAGCTATAAGTATAACTTCTTTGGTCAATTATAAGGATCCAAGCACACTAACCTCCTAACCATGGAGTTAGGTTTTGTAAAGTCAGAGAAGGTAGATTTCAACATGTTATAGGACTCCATCCCCTTAAAAAGGATTTTGTCCTTGAAATTAGCATATCCAAGATCTATAAAGGTACTACTACTACCCATCCACTGCATAAACATGTTTCACCTACCAAGTCAAACTAAAATAGAGGTAAAAGGGTTAAACTAACTAAAACATGTATAGGAGCTATCACTTCAACCTCAAGGTCTAGGTTTTTGGGATAGACTACCCAAACATATGGTTCTATAGAACATAAGTGAACCATATTCGGTATTCATCCGCAAACAAGTCATTGCAACTGAAAGGCAAGGTCAACATATAAGGTTCCTAAGAGATGTCTAAGGCTACTACTTCCTTAAGGTATGTATCAAGCTTAGTCTAGGAAGGGTATCATGAAGATCTGAGAGTCCACATAAACCAAGCTAGTGGTGCGGAGGAAAATCTTTCTAGCCCCCAAACCCTGATCCTTTCAAATTTATGCCCTAGAATCTACCTAACATGCTTATCACATAAAGGTTAACTAAACATATTTGTAATGTGGAACTCTTATGATCCTAAATCAACCTTTCATCATCTCATGAATAACATAGCTCAATTATAGGGCAAACATGCCACCTAAAGGATAAGTATGTAAGGCAAGGTTTCTAATTAGGGAGACAAAATTAAAATAGTCAGATTCTGACTACCATGGGCTCTGGTACAATGTTGTATAAGAGTGAAATCACCCCTTTTCTAAAAATGTGAAGAGTAAAAAATCTATAACTATCATATTCAAAAGGTATGCTAGAACATGTGTAAAAATTTCAAATCTTTATATAGTGGTACAGAACAGACCAAAGTGTATAGAAGCACAATAAAAGTAATGACTATATTCAATTTTATAAAAGTACATCATCATTCTCCCATATAGGGTTTACATGAAAGATACAACACAAGGATCTATATAGAGGGAAATCTAAAATATACCAAATTTGTCTCCAAGTAACAACTATATGAGATAGGTCCATGTTGAAAGTCATGTACTCCTCATCCTATTCCTAGGCTGGTACTCCATTCTCATGTTGCACACTCTGATCCTAGGCCTTGCCCAACCCCTTGATCAAACAATGGGTGGTTGGGAAGACACCCAACAAGAGAAAGAAGAAAGGTATGTGTCAAATATTGGTCAAGGAAAAAGATAAAGAAATAACATGGAAATAAAGGCTACGATTTCATCATAAGATGAAGATGGTCAAGAGCATTAGGCATAAGCAAATAGATGCTTCCCATAACAAGAAAAATAGTAATAGATTTGCATGCATGATTAATATTGACTACCATAACTAAGTAGGGTTGAGGTACCTACCAGACCTCAACCAAATAGGTGTGGGAGAGTAACACATTCTAGTCACCTATAAAATGTTTTATATTGGAGGAGAGTAACACATTCCCCTGGAAAAAATAACACATGCCCTATCTATGGGTGGTTGTACAAAAGTACCACTGCATTAGTTAATTAGTCTAATAAAATCAACATGCTAAAGAGAAAATATGGTAAGTAGAAGCATCATAAAAATTGAAACATAGGAATGGGGTACAAGACCTTAGCAATAGAATTTCAATAATTATTTTGAGGAAAATATAGAAAAATAAATATGAATTGAGAGATTAGGTTTTATAAAATGCCTCATTAGGGAAATTACGTTTTGGCTTGTAATTATCCCAACTTAGGGTGTAATAATGCACACACCTCTCTTATTGAGTTCAATTATCAACTTCCACCACTTTTATATGATCCAAGCTCAACCTTGCCTATTTCAAGTTAATCACATGTATTAGGGTTTCATATATGTCTAAAGGAAACCCTAATTTTAGATTGTTTTGGAAAACATCATAATTTGACTCTAAAAAATTAACCAATCGACTTACTAGGTTCTCTTGATCAAGAAAACATATGTTTATGTTAATTTTGGAGTTAATATGTTTAAGTTGTGATTTTAAGTATTTTTATAAATTAAATTCATTATCCAAAATAAATTTTCTCAAAATCAGAGAAATCAGGCTTTGAAACTGTTTTTACTAGAGATAAAGTTTTTTATATTCTAAAATATATTTATTTTTAATTTTTAGATAACCAGAGCAAACGATATGTTTTTTACAATATCCACCAATTGGAAAATTCGATTAAGCCAAATAAGCATGAAACTGTGAGAGAGAGAGAGGGAGAAAGAGGGGTCGACCCACTAACTTGGCCCAATGATGGACGGACAAGTCACGTTGTCAAGGCCAACTAAGCTTCACAGAAAGCAAAAGAAAAAGGGGGTAAAAGTACAAAATTTCCCTTAACGGAAAAATAAGCAGTGTGCTGCTTTGGGTGAAATTGGGGAAATCACGGAGAGGAGCCGATTTGTCCATTTCAAGCTACCGAAACAAAGTACAATACTACACAAACTTACCCTCGCATCTATCAAAGATTGATGATGCCAACAGCTGAACAAGATGCCACAATCCAGCATGGAAAAGTGGCTTGGCGGTAGTGCAAAATGAAACGAATGGACAAATTGACTTGATAGGAGGGTTGTTCGTGTTTAGGCAAAACCCTAGGTGGGTATATATATGTGTAGGGTTTGATCCTCTAACCAATGGGCATGGAGCTATAGAATATTGCATAGAAGTTTTTGGCCATTTCTCGAATTTTCTAGTACATGTCTCGAGTAGGATACAGATGGATGCGCATTTCGATTTGCAATCCAATGCAAGTTATTTTGCAAAGTTTTGTTGAGAAACGAGAGAGTTATGTAAAAAAAACCGAACCCCTTTGGTCCACTTTACTGTTAACACTTGAACCATAGGTATAATATGACTTGCGGATGTCTCGGTCTGCAAATGGAATGGCCGGCTAGGGCTGCGTGCCAAACGGGCAAGCAATTTTTTTTGACACCCTGGGGATAACTCTTATTCATCATGTTCCCACAGACCAAGTACTCTCGAGTTCATACACGACCTGTAGCCCAATGTCGCTTCCTCTCTCACCATATCAGTGAGGAAAGATGGGCATCAGCACCGCCTACTACTCTTATCATCCTATTTTAGACAACACTTAGATGTGGAATCTGCCACCCTATTACAGACTCTTTTCTCAAACTTAAAGGTAACAACATAGAACTCCCTACATATCTTGCTAATAAGATAGCAACTCGACTTGTATTTAGCTGGGATGTCAATTTTGTTGCTCAACATCTTCACAACTCCTTCATTGTCTAATTCGATCTGTACCATGTTGAACTTTGCATGACACTCCTGAAGGCCCAGTAAGATGTCTCTCAGTTATGCTAACATGATGTCCAGCGTTACGCCTTTCTCACATCATCCTCCTAGCCATCTTCCTTCATGATCCCTAATGACAAATCCGGTGTCCATATCCTTCTTCTTCCTCTTCGCAACAGCATCAACATTGACCTTCACCTGCTCTCTGCTGGGGGGGAGCCCATCCAATTTCTATTCTTTTCTGATTTGCCTCATTTCCTATCCCTCTATTGAATGCCAGCATGCACATCTTGACCTCCTATTTTATACTTGTAAACATGCCAACAATGTTTACTCTTAGATCCTGGAATACTTCATTGCATCTAAAACCCCATAGCTTCCATATAGTAATGGTGACCCAAGTATTCCAATCGGGCCTTCCCTTCATATTTCTCAGGTTTGCCTTGAGCCATTTCTCCATAGTGCATTCTTGAATCAGAGTTCCCAGAACTATATTCTTTTGATGTATTTAATGTACAATAATTTCTATAATTATTTTGAGGGTGCAAACAAAGTACAAACTAAATGAATATTGGCACATAGCTTATTTTGGACATGAGGAATCTGAATACAACATTATTTTTTACTTTTGAAGACTTTAGATATTTTATTTAATTCTTTTACATAATTCATATTTTCTCTTTCCTCATGCATTATCGACTTTAGGATTCTCCAAAATTAGTGAAACTTCACCCACAAGTAATATTAAGAGTGTTGGACATGAATTTGATATTGATACATTTTTTTAAGCTGTTTGTTATTTTCATTAATGATTTGAAGGTTCTACATACTTTATCTCTCCTAAATTCACCTTTTCATCAAATATTTTCCAAATTGAGTGAAAATTGAATTAAAGGCCTATTTTAGCATGTATAAAAAGAATTTGGCATTATTTTAGTTTTTGAAGACTTTGATTATTTTATTTAATATATTTAAATCTTATCAGTTATTTTATCTTTTTTATGAATTAGAGGCATCTAGAAACTTTCCAAAAATATAAAACTTGCTCCATATGCAATACTAAGTATGGGGAATAAGGTTTTTCCATTGATTAATTTTTAACATATTATTTAATATTTTTGGTCTTTAACTCATTTTCTCTGCTAGATAAAATAAAATATTTAATATAATCCAAATTAGATGGAAATTCACACATAGAATCCTCTTGACATGAAGATTAGGAATTTGAGGTTTGTTTCCACTTTTCAAGTTGTTTAATAATTTATTTAATAATTTGTAGAAAATCTCATCTTTTCCAATTCTAAATAATGCAAAGATATTTATTAATTTTCCAATTTTTTGAAAGTTATCATTCAAGTAAACTTTAACTCAAGCAAAATGAATTTGGTCATAGAATTATCTTTTAAGTTTCCCTTTTATGACTTTTAGGCAAAATTCTCACATTCCCACTATTTGTCACATTAAAGCATTCAATGCCTTATTTTCCTGACTTTAGCCTTTTCCATTTTATTCCTTTTTCTCTTTCTTATTTCAAAAGGCCGTATAAACTTCCAGTATGAATTATTTTATCAATATATCACATAGGTAGTGAAATTGCATATTAGGTCCTTATTGAAGTATTCACTGAGGTATTTGTGCAAGAACCCATTTATTTGCATAAATAGTGAACAAATGTTCACCAAATCACCATTATTTCCACAAATTGAACATCAAGGCCAGAAAAGATAGAAAAGAAAGGAAAAGCTTGGAAAAGGGCCAAAAAGAGAATATGCCCAAATTTTAGTATGTTACATTTACTTGGAGAGGTCAGATTTTTAGAAACACATGATCACCTACAATAAAGTGCAAATCCATCCGCTTTCCATGAACATATGACTTTTATCGATCTTGGGCTCTCCTTAGCCTTTGCTTGATCAAAACAAACTTATCAACATACAACTATAGTTTCTATTACCTAAGTAGGGTACTTTCACTAGCATCATCCCAATGAAGCGATGACGACATGACCTACCATAAAGAGCTTCATATAGAGTCATCCCAACATTGTCTTGGTAGATATTGTTATAGGCAAACTCAACTAAAGGCAAGAGTTGCTCCTGTGATCCACCCAAATCTTGCACACATGCTCTCAATAGATATTCTAAGGTCTGGATTGTTCTTTCTAACTGTCCATCAGTCTGGGGATGATAAGTTGTGTTGAATATCAACCTCGTATTGAGTTCCTCTTGTACTTATTTCCATAACTTTGAAGTGAACTTTGGGTCATGATCATTTGTAATTAAATTCAGAAAACCATGCAAATGAACTATCTCTCTAGTGTAAAGCTCAACTAAGTCTGATACCTTGAAAGTGACCTTTAGAGAAAGGAAGTGTGCTAACTTGGTTAGGCAGTCTACCACAACCCATATTGCATCATGACCTTTTCTTGTCTTGGAAAGACCCACCATAAAATCCATGGTGACATGGTTCCATTTCCACTCAGGAATATCAATTAATTGCAATAACCTACTCGATCGTTGGTGCTCAACCTTCACCATCAAGCATGTGAGACAACTAGTCACATATGAAGCTATGTCTCCCTTCATTCATGGCAACAAAAAGTATTATTGTAGGTCCTTAAACATTTTAGTGGTGTCAGCGTGTACAATGTACTTCAATCCATGAGCCTCTTACAAGACAAAAGTCTTCAAGGGTGAATCTTCAAAAATTCAAATACAACTCTTATACCAGATTCCACAATCCACACCCATCTATAGGTGTGTTTAAGGATTTTCCATTGAACTCTTCATCTTTTATAACTCTGAGCTGGCTAACTGGGTTGCTACATGCTAGGTCAACATGTCAGGATTGATATGGATACTGGCAAGGCAAATCCTATCTTCCAAAGGCTATGGATCCAATCGAGTAAAGTCTTATAGTTTCTTCCAATGGTTAACCAAACTAGCTACGGAATCGAGACATTTTCTATTGAGGGCATCAACAACCACATTGACCTTACTCAGATGGTAGGCTATGGTGAAGTCTAAATCCTTCAATTACTACATCCAACACATTTGTCATAAGTTCTGGTCCTTCTAAGTTAACAAATACTTCATGATCTTATGATTGACGAGGATGTCAAAGATAGCCCCATACAGATAATGTCATCAAATCTTCAAGCCATAGACAATTTCCACAAGTTCCAGATTGTGAGTCAGATAATTCACCTCATTCGGCTTGAGTTGTCTGGAAGCAAAGGCAACCACATGCTTGTTTTTCTCTGGCATGCATCCTAATCCCATCTTTGATGCATCAGCAAAAATGATGAAACCTTCATTAACCGAGTTATGGTTAATATGGGGGAAAAAGTAACCTTTTGCATCAACTCAAGGAACTATGTTTGACATAGGTTGTACCAAATGAGCTTCTTGTCCTTTCGAGTAAATTTTTTCAAGGGAAAAGCAGTCTTCAAGAAATCCTTGATAAATCAGTGGTAGTACCCAACCACTCACAGGAAGCCATGAATCTCAAATTATTTCTTCAGGAATGTCCATTTTTGAATGGCCACTATCTTGGCATGCTCCATCGAAATGGTTCCTCCATATATAATGTTCCCAAGGAACATAACTGGGTCTATCCAAAATTTGCACTTAATGAATTTCCCTTAGAATTTCGGCTTTCTTAGGAAATCAAGGACCTTAGATAGGTTCTCATGATATTGTTCGAGGTCATCAGAGTAAACTAGGATGTCATCTATGAACACTATAATAAAGGTATAAAAGAAGGGATGGAACACACTATTCATGAGGTTCATGAACACACTAGGAGCATTGGACGACCGAAAAGGCATAACCAAAAACTCATAGTGGCCATAACCGGTTCAAAAGGTGGTTTTTGGGATATCCTCACTCTTGTCTCAGAATTGGTGGTAACTGGATCTCAGGTCAATCTCTCAGAAGAGTAAAGTAATTATGAGATGGTCAAACATGTCATTTGTGATGGGTAGGGGATACTTGTTCTTAATGGTAGGCTAATTTATCAATCTATAGTATATACACATACATATCTATCTATCCTTTTTGTTTTCAAAAAGGACCAGTGATCCCCAAGGGGATCTTCTACATTGGATGAAGCCCTTATCTAGTAGTTCCTGCAACTACTTCTTCAATTCAAGCAATTCCGTGGATCCATCTTGTAAGGTACCTTGGAAATCAAGTTTGTCCCATGATTTATCTCTATTGAGAAGTCCACTTCTCTCTCTGAAGGTATGCTTGGTAAATCATCTGGGAACACATATACATAGTCCATGACTACTACTATTTCCTCTAACGGATGCACCTTCTATTCTGACTCTGTCACTATGGCTAGGAATGCTAGACAACCTTTAGCTAGCATCCATTCTGCTTTCACAACTGACACATATAGGATGGTGGTAGCATCTTTACTACCTCTAATGGTAAAGGGTGCAAGACTTGGTGTCCCTATTCTTATTTTCTTTTCCCTACAATATATTTTCACATTATAGTTATAAAGCCAATTCATTCCTATAATGACATAGAAATCATTCATATCAAATAGGATAAATTCAATATGGAGTTCATTGTTCATATATTTAACAGGTATGACTGACATCTTCAGGAGGGCTGAGAAGATACAACCACTAAGGGTAGTGACTTCTAAGACATATCCTAAGTCCTTTAAGTCCAAACAAAGAATACTTGTGAGATTTTTTGTGATGAAAGTATTAGAAGAACCAAAAGTCATAAAAATATTTAACATCATGGCCCATTATATCAAGCATGCCTACATCACATTTATAATAGTCAAATTATGCACTTCATGGTAAAGGATAGGAAACAAAATTTTAGGAAA
This sequence comes from Alisma plantago-aquatica, assembly GCA_963693085.1. Lineage (NCBI taxonomy): Eukaryota > Viridiplantae > Streptophyta > Magnoliopsida > Alismatales > Alismataceae > Alisma > Alisma plantago-aquatica. The sequence goes on along the minus strand of OY856409.1, from coordinate 77,858,752 downwards.
GTTTACCTTATATAAGCCAGTTGGCATTGGCCCGAGCCACCTCATTATCAATGGAGAAGACTTGGGTCTGACGACGTTCTCTTGCAGGTGGGACTACTACCTAAGGTGCTGCAGCTACTGGTTTAGCCACTACTGGGCCCGGTCCTAGTGGGGTAGGGATGGGATAATTGGCTACGAAGTGTCCCTCCTACTAATAATAGAAACACACCCACTTGTCACAATGGCATTTCCAAAGATGGCTCTTCTTGCAGGTGCAACACTCAAGATGGAAATTATCCTAATGATGTTTTCTCTTTCCTCCATTCCTACCCTTACCATTGTTACAACCTTGCCCTTTTCTATTGTCATTCCTTGGGGCAGAAGTGCCTTATGTGAACCCTAGATATCCCTTGGGTGGGTTTTGAGCAGGCATGATGATCTTCTCCATGCCTAGGGTAAAATTAAGGGTGTTGATATCCAAAGGCAAGCAAGTTTTAAATAATTAATTGTCTCAACTCGTCAATCACTCACAAGTATATGGGATTAATTGTAGTCAAGGTCGAACCACATGGAGCTAGGCTAGCTAGACACAAAACTGTTAATTTTCAACAATCTAAGTTTGTTTCAATTAAAAAGTTGGTTTGGATCAAATTAACTCTGAACATTAAACAAGAATATTACAAATACTAATCACTTGGAGAATGATTAAAATCAGATCACAAAAATCTTGGATATGGGATTTCACTTCCATATCAACTCAATAAAGAACCACAAATTCCACTTATATTAGTCAATCTGCAAAGGGTAGGCTGATTCCATTTAATACATCTCCCTATGATAAAGATAATCCTAACCTTGTATAGCATTCCCTTACATATACATGGTTTCGAACTACAACCTAGAACCCTCAACATGATCCTAGAAATTCCCACGGCTAAGAACATGATGTCAAAGTGGTTATTCCTTACCTCTTAACATATCTTTCTGGAAATAATAAGAAGCATAAAACATGTAAATATGATGGCCAACCATGCGTACAAAAAGATAAAAATCACAACTCATTTTAATACAGAAGATTAACTAATATTAAACATGAAATTTGAATCACATGATTTATGACATGAGAGCTACTCTCCCATGTCAAAGAAAAGGAGTTTACTCACACATGGTGAGAAAATACATGCATAAATGATATGTCACTGAAAGAAACATTAGTAGAGAGAGAGAGGAATAACAAATAAATCAGTGGATGTGAAGAAATGATGGAGATATATGACCAAGAGGTGGAGACCCATCTCTGAAAATTCTTCTTGCTTCAACAACCTTCTCTCTATATCTTTGCAAAGGAAAGGAGAAGAGAAATGGAGTCAAGAATGGGCTCTCTACTGAGAAACCCTATTTTTCTCTCCAAAATCACCCCTTTAAATCTCTAGACTTGGCTCAGGTCTCTAGTTGCTCCAAATGGTACATGGTTCACTTCCTAAGGTGAGTAGATCATTATATCAAATAAAAAATGAGAAATTGTTCTTTTCTAAAAATGCATAAAATAACTTAGACACACTGTGTCTACATGTCACACATTGTGTCAGATCTAATATTCTGAATGAGCCAGGCCATGCTCGCAAGTAACACACCATGTGAGTTGATTCATGTAGTTGAAACACACACCATGACTGCACTCATTTCAAGAGTCGACTGACTGAGAGTCACACACTGTGTGGGATAGATGGTCCACACATCATGTTGTTGGTTTTCTATTGAGTTTTGAACTCGAAGACATGGGGAAGCTCTAGGAATGCCAAAAGGTCAAATTTTCAGCTTTGTTCTTTCATTATGACTAGAATGTAGTGTACCTACAATTCAAACCATGACATGAGTAAGATCGATAAGAAACAATCATTGATAAATGTATATTTATCTCTTTATTTACATCTTTTAGATATCTTTCTAGGATTGTTTTTTTATTTATCTTCTTCATTTTATTATTAATTACTTTAGTTTGAAAATTTCTATTTATTTAGAGTTTTAAATATATTTGCTTGTTTTTTGTAGGAAAATAGCTCATGAGTAAAATCCCCTAGAAGATTTTTTGCACAAATTCCCGTAGTGTCTGACTTCAGTATATACCTTTCACTAATATTGGTATAACTCCCACATCCCAAGGTGGAATTTAATATGCAAGTATGTGTTGGAAAGAGAATTCAACTATATACAGGAAAAAGATATTTTCGGACCGCTTACAAATTTATGACTAGCCCTAAAATACGTTTGAAATCAATGTCGCGGGAAATTACTGTAGAAAGAATGCAAAGTAATCAATTGTTTCCTTTATTGACTAGATGCAGAATGTTAGCAGCTGCCACCGACCATTTCTTTTACCCTAAACCAAATGTATAACCCCCTCCTTCTCCTATAAAAGGAGGGACACTTCCTCCTCATTTGATCAACTTGATTTTTCACTTTTGTACTAGCATTCTCGGAGCATCTTATTCTTGTATTCCCGTAGTTCAGCAATAAAGAAATTTTAATTCTTGAAGCATTATTCATTCTTAGATTGTTCCTCGACTCTTTTATTCATCTTTAGATCTAGAACTCCTTTTCCTCTTCCTTTAGTTCTGGGGCAAGGAATTAAGAACCTGGCCATTTCATTGTCTCTAGCATAAGGATTAACTTCCTATTTTGGGCTAGACTATGGCCAAGGTACTTTCTTCCTCCGTTTCCCCCTTCTCCTCAACTATGAGCGAGTAGTTCTATATCGAGGCAAGGGGAATTTCCCCTTATCCATGGTTTGATTGAATTAGTTTTAATCGATTCCCTTAGACAGCGATTGGTTTATTAAATCGATAATATAGTGAAATAATTACTCGCTTAGATTCATATGTTAACCTGAATGGAAATGACAATGGAAATCTGGGTTTAGAATGATTAAGCCAATTAGAATAGAGATTTTTATTTTACTGTAGATTTATCTCTTTTCGGATGATGAACCAGGAAACATGAGCACCAGGACCAATGGGCTCATGTGGAGTTCATCTTTTGTGTTTCTTTTGTGATTCACTTGCCGTTGCCTATTGTCGATTAATAGTTAATTGACGTTATTATCATGGATAAGGTGGTGAAAACCCCCAAAGCCTCGATTATCTTCCTTTGATTTCAATCACCGACTGTCTCGTTTGTCTTAATTTTTAGTCTTTTCAATTCACAATAGTTTCTCGTGCTAACAACAATCTTTGTTTACCTTTTTGCAGGGCAAATAAAATTCTTGTTTAGTGCTTCTTTAATTTCTACAATTATCATTATTAGTGTAATCAATCATCACCCAAACTGACTTTTACATTCTCATTCAAAATCTGAAAATACCAAAAACAAATAAATTAGTTTTTCAAACAATTGGCTTAAGAAGAAACAATCTTAAAAAGTTGTCCTTTGGGATTCGACCCTTTCTATACTAAACATAACTGGAATGTTAAAAGGTTTAAACTGTAGGATTAACAATCTTAGTGATTGCTATGATAAGCGACGCATATCAATTTGGTGCCATTGCCAGGGACAACAGATTTGTTTCTTTTGAACCCCAATTTTTTTTGAAAAACTTTTATTTTTTATATTTTTATGCCTTCTGAGTAATATTCCGGAAGTGCTACTCCTCCTTCTGCCAAGTTTCCATTTCGGCAGTCTGTTTGTATAAAAAATTGTTAGTTTTGTAATTTTTAACCTTGTGTCTTAATCCCTTAGCTTTTCCTTTTAATTTATGGTCTTATACAAATATTTAGTTCTTTTTTGAATTGAAAAAAAACCTTTTCAAATGGAGTGGGCATCCAAATATCCCCCACAATATTGTTATTGTGGTCTTTACAACCATGCATCTCTTGCATGCTCGACTCCACCCCATGCTTATGATAGCACCCCTTCTAATTGTGCACCCTTTCATCTTGGTGTGTACAGTTTGAATCCACATTTTTCTGAGAACCATTATGGGGAATCTTGTTGTCCAAATTCTAATGGGGGATATGATCAACAAAATTTTGTGGGGTGTAACCAACAAAACCTTGGGGGTTATGAACATGTTTATGAAACCCAATATAATCCTCAACAAGAAGAGAGACTTAGGGCCCTAGATAAGACAGAAGTAGAAGGAGAAACAAAACTAAAAACCAGCCAAGCCTTCTTAACTGCCCTGCCAGAAGCCCAAACCCAAAATATAGATTGTTCAAATATGTTTCCTCATGAATTGGTGACACCTTATAATATTAAATCTTTCTACCAAGATGGATGCAATGGAAGTTACAATCCACCATCTTCTAGATATTATTATGAGGATCAGTGCCACCCAAAACAATATGAGGGGTACTATGGCCAAGGAAACTATGGGGAGTGTGGTGAGGATGGCCAATATTTTGGGGTGTATAAATCCTATGGTGAAACACAATTTAATCTTGAACTGTAAGAGAGACTTAAGGCCCTAGAAAAGATGGAAGTAGAAGGACAAGCAAAACTTGAATCCAGTCAAGCCATGTTAACTACCTTACTAGAGGATCAATCACAAACTCCCCCTATAGATATTGAGAAACCCAAGATGGTTCTTCCTAGAGATAACGACGACGATGATGCTATTTTTGTGTCATATATGTTTGATCCTGAAGAAATAGCACAAAAAATGGAGCCATATTTTTCATGCGGTGATGACGTGGGTATCCCTATATTTCCGTTACAGACTTTACTACTTGAATATGAAAAGTTGAAGCAGGAGAGTCAATCTAAAAATCCAACTGTTCCCTCCACCACTTACAACAGTACAATTGACATCAAATACCAATACCCTTATTTTGAGTCTATTTTGGATAATAAGCATCCAACCCCCTTTGAAAAAATGATTCTACACATTCTGTCGCAACCAATTCCCATTCCATGCATAACTGATTTAGAAGAAGAGACACAACCCTTAGGAGAAGTCTACATACCCCCATCCACTGACTGCAAGGAATATGTCCCCATTTTTATCCCTCATGAACCCTTGGGAACTCCTTGCATAGAGGAACTAGAGTTACATGCCATATCAACCATGAATCCCATCTATCCCAAGGTTGATTGCATGAATTTTGAGCAGAGTAAAAATACTTATCATGCTGATTTAAATTTAGTTGTCCCTTTCACATCACCACCAATTCTCCTATATGTAGGTCAATATGACCAAGGGAAACCAGAGCCAGATTGTTACAACCCCGATTTTTGGGTTCAATTGGTGAGAAATGTAATTACTCATATTTCAACAAATACTGATGTAATTTCATTTACAATAGCCTTGATGATTGTATTGTGGGCTTTATTGGCTATTTGACGCAATAACAAGGAAATTTGATTAGTAAATGAAAAATTCATAATTTGAGAAAAGAAAGATGTGGAATCCTCTAGAAGGAAAAAGAATGTAATCCAAAGTTGTATTTCGTGCCTCTTGGGTTCCAAGGAGTCCAAGATTGCAAAGATAAAGCAATAAGAAAAGAAAAGATCAATTAGATATTATTTTTTAGGGCAAATGGATCGATTCATTACTTGTAAGCCATATGGCATCTACAATTTGAGGAAAAAATACAGCAGGAGCAAACAAAGATCAAGTTAACATCACTACAACCCATATCGGAAAGAGAGTACAACACTTCTGCATTGATTCTTCTTCCTTGATGTTGTCTTAAGCAGCTTTCCATGAAGAATTCCTTTGACTTGAGCGTGTAGTGGTGATAGAGAGCATGGATCTGTGCGGTGCTCTGAGGAATCATCACCTCAAAGGAAGCCATATATAATAGAACAAGACACAACAACATGGATATCTAGCCTTGGCTGGGAATCTCGTCACTCTCCTTGAGAGAGGTCGCAACAAGCACAAGCAAATAAATGCTGACAAGTAGCGAGCAGACAAACGCTGACAAGCAGCGAGAAAACCAATGCTAACAAGTAGCGGCTAGAACAGGCAGAGTAGCTGCCACTACACACCACGCCAACAAAAATAAGAAACCAACAAGGTATGAAAGATTGATAAGGGAAAAGGGGATGGGGAGCCAGAGATGCGAGGAACAAGAAAGGAGGAGAGTCTGTAAAAGAGCCGTTGATGTACGATGCAAAAGCAAGATGAGGAACGCCTGAGAGATCTCTGCACCACAGTCACTCCACCTATCGTGAACGTCGTCGGTAATCAGACCCTAGGGATCGGATGTCGGCACCGCTCAAACAGAGATGGGAGGAGAGCAGATCTTGACAGCGAGAGCCTCCTTACTTGCGACCACGTGACCCCGACGAGAAAACAAGGGCCCAGGGGGAGTGGGGTAACGTTGGCCGCCGCCCAAGCCCCCTCCCCCGAGTCAGGGGCCTTTGCCCTAGTCACCCTGAGAATCACCTAGAGTAGATGGGAGTGGACGGGCGAGACTTTTTGCAATTAGATATTTCTTTATTAAGGAAGAAATTGAAATTAATGATAAAATGTGGAAAATAAGTGAAAAGAGGTGTAACTGAGTTATTCTTGGTGGAATTTCGTATCCCAAGGATTCCTAATGATAAAAGGAATACCAATGAGGAAAATAAAAGAGAAATAAAGAGCAATCCTCAAAAGGAAATATTTTAATAAGAATTAAACAAGATAATGAAAAATAATGCATTTAGATGCATCTAGAAGGATAATGAGTATCCAATAAAAAGGAATTTCGAATTATTATAATTCCTTGGGGTCCAAGGAGCCCAATGAATAAAAAGAGGAAAGAGAAAATACCCATAATAGAAAATAAGAAGATAATGTGAGTATAAAATTAATGTATTATGTGGTATTGCTGAAAAGAAAGTAATTTCTATTAAAGGAAAATATGATTTCGTTCCTATGGATTAAAAAGCAAGAACAAAGAGAATAAGAGGGATGTTTTTCGAAATCCTAATATCAAAAGAAGAAGGAATATTAAAGAAATATTAAAGAGAGAAAGAGACTTTCTTCTTCATGAAGGAATCACATTCCTTTTAGAAAAGGACTTTGCCAATTCATGGATGAGTACCGTAGGGCGTGGACACCCACCCCTATATAAGGGGTAAGCCCTTAGGCTGAGTTCAGAAGATCTGACATGTTATCTACTCCTTCAACCGTGCAACCATGATAACCCTAACCAAAAGGGAGTGGTGCGATCCCAGGAGCTATGAGAGTAGTTGAAGGATTGGAGACACTCTTACGACATCATAGAAGGCTTGACGATCGTTTTCCTAGGATCCTCACACCGGCACAACGCCTGCAAGTAGGATGCAGGTTGGTTGTAGGTTGGCCGCAGTCGTAGACCTGCTGGGCTCATTTCTGACCAATCGGTCGCATGCTAGAGACACCCTTACCTGCGAGAGGGCGCGCCGGAGGCAAGGGAAGGAGCTGAGGGGGCTGACGGGTCCATATCTGTGGGATGAAGCTGCGCCATGGGCGGCGACAGGTCGAGCTGCGTAAGGTTGAAGATGGAGATGGCATTGGACAGAAATGCCCCTCCGTGGGTTGAAGGACCCACTATTTACTCAAGGGTAAAAATTAGTTTTGGTTATGTTTCCAAAGCAACAAGGCAACGTTGCATGAAGCAGGCTACGTGGCGCCTCCTCATTGGCCCATAGAAAGTTATTTTTGTTAAATTCGTATCTCAATAACTGTAGCTCGGATAGATGTGAATTATACATGAATTTTGCTCAGAAAAATGAGGGGAATCCATTAAAAATATAATTAGAGCCTGATTATGCTTGCAATTCTAAATGTAATGGAAGTTGTTAACTTTAGTATAATAGTGATTAAGAAACCCTATTTGGATATGATTAATGTGATTAGTAGGGTTTAATTGATGGTTAAAGTTGATATTAACATGTTAATGATAAAAAGGGACATTAGGAACAAAAAGCATGAACTTTGCACGTAATTCATTTAATTTAGAGTTTAGGTGCATAAATAGGCTTTAATGGGCCTTGAAACCCTAATGTTGGTAATTAGGACTACTAGTAGCTTTAATTATTTGATTTCGTGTATAGAACTGAGTTTTCATGGTTATAAGCTATTTCAAGAATTAAAGTTCCTAATTTGTGGATAAATAACCTTAATATAGAAATTAGGGTTTTTGAATGAATCAAGGTAGAATTAATGACAAATAACGTTTGTATGAGTATTAGAACATAATGAACTACAAATTGATGATAAATGAGCATAATGACTTTGTCATGGGTTAAAGAGGATAAAAAATGTTAGCTTTAATGAAAAGAGGCTTAATGGACTTATTTAATGATTAGTTATGCCTGAAATCTGAAACTGATGATTAGATGTTGAGATAATTGGGGTTTGTGATCAATTGCGTTAAAATAGTAAAAGATGAAGGGAAACCCTAATTGCAATGGAAACCCTAAAAGTGGACTAGAAACCCTAGGAAGAGAGCTGGATTTAATACATCTTAATGACGTGAGTAATACAAGGAAATTGTATAATTGTTTCATGATCTTATTGAATACTTGCTTGCCTATTGATTGATTGGATTATTTCTGTCTCACATCAACTTGACATGTATGTGGTTACGCTTATGAGTATCCCACATTAGTTTTCCGAGGATTTTAGCAATGTTTACATCGTGGCTTGAATTAATTATTGTATGAATTTAATTCATGCAAATTATAATGTGAATATGACTATCACATAAGAGATGTGCCTACTAGCTCAGATCCTAGTCCCCTCTGTAGCTTAATGGGTTGACCTAGCACATGGCTACGAATGGGGTAGGCCCATCAGGTCATTGGATGACTTAGTATATGGCTACCAATGGGGTAGGTCCATCAAGTCACTTTGAGTCAGAGATTGGACTACCTATGGATAGTGCCATGCGACTCAACCTTAGATATTGATCTACCTTATAGGTAGGATCATGTGGGGTTTAATAAGGATCTACCTAGAGAGAGGTAGTATCTCAGTCCACTGTAGGGACAACACAGAGATAGGGGATAGGAAAGGATTGAGTAGTATGGTTTAAAACGTAGTCTTGGTTGTTAAATGATAATTGGTTGATTACTGTGTTATTATATTTGCACGATTATGGTTTCCCCCACATACCAGCTTCTTGCTGACCGATGTTTGGTTTGTCAGCATTTTAGGTACAATGAAAAGAACAAATACAAAAGTGTCATATGTGGAATTAAATGAGAATTAATGTGCATGGGAGGATTAGTTAGATCAGTATATTCATGGTTAGAAGTTTAGAAATCCCAGTTTTTAAAAGGTAAGCAAAGTTTTATTTGATACTAGTTTTTAGTTTAGTTGGTAAAGTTTATTAATTATTATTGATTATTTGTCGAACCTTTGATCCTGTTTATTGGATAATGGCTCTGACCTTCTGGTCTCCATTAATTGGGGGTTACCGGGAGGCGGGGTCATTACAATTGGTATCAGAGTGAAGGTTCCTCACTTAATCTTTAATAATTATTAAATTTTACAAATTTTGTAGAACCCAAGGGACTTATTAAAGGATTATCCGAAAGACAGAGGTGTCTAGAAAAGGATCACGACCGGGGGCTGGCAATATTTTCCACCGCACCGCTAGTCAGAATACGAGGACTCCCGGATCTGTGTGACTTCCTGGCCAAAGTCTTAGGGTATGATTCGAAATAAGATACCTTTAGGACTCTCTCATTTTGTTCATCCCTTCTCAACTCAAATTCTGTTAAGGACCTTAAGGATTCGGGTTTCCTCTCTTCTCCTCACCCTCTTGAGGTATGGATAAAATTGACAATGATTAAGGAATCCTCCACCAAATTAATAAAAAGTATGTAAATAAGATGTCATGGACATAAGCTTAATAGAGAGCGTAAGGGAATATATACATGATTAGGTCGTATGACATGAGTTGTCATTGCCCTCAGGAGAGAAATGAGGATAGACCTTCTTGTCAGGAGGATGAGTTGAGAAAGTTAGTCTTGGAGGTAGAGACCTCCATTAAAAGTAGAGAGCTAGCACATCCTCTGAGGATGATGTGAACCCTATCCCTAAGTGGAGGTTAGAGAGAGAGATGACATGATGAGTTAGATGTCGTGGTATACCAGGTGTTTGGATAGACATGCCTTGGATGCCATATGAGCCATGAGAAGTTGATGACCTAGTCCCTTTGATGACCCAACCCTGGAGAGGGTTGTGCATATTTGAGCGAAGGATTGCTCCTTCATGGAGGAGGTTAGAGAAGAACCTATATAAACCTTATGAGCTATTGCAAGTAGGATATAGATTGCACCCAGAGTACATCAGTAGTGCTAAAAGTAGGATGAAACCCTAGACAAGGAATCATGATGGATGTCTTTTGAGATGAGCATAAAGAGCTATAGATAATCTTGAGAAGACATAAGTTCGAGCATAGGCTTCAACCACATAGGGGTATGCTTGTGAGCTTGAGCCTTCATGGAGAAAGGATCTCTAGTAGGAAGGCTGGATGTGGAGTTAGCTCTAGAGAGAGAAAGCATGACCCAAGCAAAAAGGTTACAAGATTAGTGTAATGAACAATTCACGAAAACATTATTAACTAATGCGAAAGCAAATCATTTGCAGTGGATTACAGAAAATCACTAAAAATTAAAACTTTTTGCAAAGAGATCCACACATAGGAAATCTTTTTCTTCAAGAACCAAAGTATAACATTTACATTCTGTTTCAAAGTACATGTGTTGCACTATCTCTTCTCGAGATTTACAACATCAGCTGTCTCTAGACATAAAATATAGACAACATATAACTTCGAGGCATCAAGCCAAAATCTTGGATCGATTCATTAAAACACTAACTAAAAACTCTGAGGACTAGAGAGTACAGAGACGACACATAGGACTTTCTAACTATATGACTTGACAGTCATCATCTCCACCTGAGATCTCACTATTGTCCAAGCTGTTGCTTTCCTTTTCCTACAAAAGAGTGTCTGCTTCTTTGTCTGCGTCCACCTAAAAAAAAATTTGGATCCCACGGGGGGTGAAATGATTGTAAATTTCCCCAACAGGAGATATAACTCTCCGCCAAAACATTGTTGTTGTAGATTATTATATTAAAATTTAACAGGAGTTCTTACATATTAACATCAACATTATTCATTGTATGAATAGAGAAAGATAGTCTCCTTTCCTAAGGAGAACATTGCATCTACTCATGGTAGATTCATAATCCATTTATCTAATTGCAAGGAATGTAAAGAAATATGAATAACATTTATCAACTGAAATTGCATAAAAGGAATGTAACATCAGCCAATGAGTTTCTGTATTCAAACCTTAAGCAAACATACTATACGGCTAGTTACATTTTACAATCACACTTATGCCCTGAGGAGATGAGGTATACCGCTCATAGTCCAACGGACCATTGTGAAGTCAAAATCGGTACCATACAAGGTCAAAGGTAGAGCCGGCTACCAAGACCTCCCATATCTCGGTCAACACAAGATTCCATGCAGGACATCTTGTGTCTCTACTATATATAGCTTTCCAGGGTATACTAGAAAATTCGCTATTAGAGTTACAGTGGTGTGTTGTACTCTCTTCGCGATCGTGAGATTTCATGTTTATCTCCATCGATCCAGAATTAACATTATTGGGAGATGTGTACTTTATTTGTCCCAATCATCGGGGGATTCGTGATACATCCATCCTGGTATAAGTAATGAAGGATTGAGAGGTTTGTTATTTACCTTTCATTAATTCCCTCATTAGGACGCCAGGATACAGTCACCCATTACCCCCACATATTCCAAATATGCATTCCGGGTTTTACCACGGAGCACCCATTTCACCATCACCAATTGCTGACGATGATGGATCTATGGTCAGGGCTCTACATGATATGATTTCACTTGATTAATTAAGTACCTTATTATTTTCTCTTACCATCAGTCAAGTTCTCAAACATAACTTATTCAGACAAATGCCATTAAGAAACAAGTACTATTTTCATCAATCACTTGTCAGTCTTTATAAGACATTGGGATCTCAATCCCTCATTTCATTTGTTTGAAAGTTCACTTCCCTCAGTAGCATCATTATCATACTTATCAACTTTGGGTATTCATACCCACAATTCATCACTATCACTGTTACCATTTATTAGGTAACTATTACCTCTGGGTCCTTGGACCAAGGTATGCATAATACTTATTACACAAGTATCTCACATGGCTCTCAAAGCCTATTAAATGTTTTTCCGCCTTTCACTAGGCAACAACTTACTCATGTATCTCATTAGATTCATTCACATTTTGTTACTTTTACTTAGCAACAACAACATTAGGCACATAAGGCCATACAACATGTTAATTATATGAAAGTCATAGCTCATATCTGGTTGTGTTCATCATCTCTTGATATCTACATGGTTATGATAACAGTCATGTAAGTCATTTGTCACATCATATGAAACATTAGTAACATCACCATCCTTTATCAGGATTAGGGTTATCTATCAATTAGGGCTTTTCATTCCCTTTACCCAAAATTAGGGTTAGGGTTTCCCATCATGCTTTAATTAGGGTTTCATGCTCACATTATTAGTTCAACCCTATTGTATTACTCCACACCTCTAGGAGCATCCAAGGCATCATAATTATTTTCTTATGATTACCATTCTTACCATATATCATTAATGATCATCAATTCAAAGCATGAGTTCATTTCTCATCCTTTTCATGATATAATTACATTATACTCATCAATTGGCTTAACTCCATTCTTAAGGTACATTAATTAACACTCATCAAAGTGCAACAACTCATTACATTTCATAGTAATAGTTGCATAACACACTTCATATGTTTCTTACACAATTATATTGGATTTGGAGTATATCAAGGTATATAAACCCTGAAGTGCTGAATGTGATAACTATCATATCTTGATGTATCACTTTCTCATCATTTCAGACTCTCTTGAGTTAACCAACTTATGTTGTATTAAGGTATTTCCCCTCTTAATACATTACATCACTAAACTCTCACCTTTAGCATATAATGCATAGGCCACACCTTAGAATTATCCCATTATCTTTAATGATATGGACTTGTCTAATGCTAAAGACATTGCTTACAATAAGGTTGCTTATAATCAACCACATGAAATGTTTCACCTTTATAAGGTCATTCCTTCTATCTCATCATTAGGGCTTCCTTATACCCTTACTTAAAATTAGGATTATGATTCATTGTCATATTGCCCAGAATTAAGGTTTTATGCATTATGACTTCACATTACGATCTCATATACCTTCACCATACTTGGGGCCTCTCATCACAACATAACATTAGAACATCATGTGGTGTTAGTTCTTAATCAGGGTTTCTCATGGAATCACCCTCAACTAGGGTTTCTCATGGAATCACCCTCAACTAGGGTTTCTCATGTCATTACATGACATCACCCTAAGTTTGATTCTCACATCACATCACCACATCAATGTCCCATATACATCATTCTAACTTAGGGTTTCTCATGACATAACCCTAGAATAGAATTTCACATGGAATCATCTTTAATTAGGATTCCCACCATAGTCACCCAAAATTTGGGTCTACTATTCATCTACATTAGGATTTCATTCAATTATATCATTACCCAAGATTAGGGTTACATCCTCACCCTGGATTAGGGTTTCATTTAAAATTTCCCTGAACTAGGGTTAGAAATCAATAACCCTGTCAATTAGGGTTTATATTCACAATTAGGGTTTCATGATCTCTTTACTTAAGGATCATACCCTTAATCACCACATGAATCATATTTATGTATGAATTCATTCTAACATCTTCTTAACTTGATAAGGTCATATCATCCCTTCAATCAAGTACATACAACTATGATTAACATAGTGTACCAAGTCATTGATCCTATACGCAATTAGGGTTAATCCCTTAATTGGCACTAATCACTTAGGTACTATTAGGGTTTCAACCTTTGTACCTTCATTGATTATCATTACTAATCATCATTGGATCAATGGATCATTCATCATCTTAATTCTCAAGAGATTCAATCACATTGGACCTCAATTGCAATATGTCCAAGTGAAATAACCAATTGAATTCTCAATCAACTATGACTACTTGAGCCCCAAACGGTCTTGGTCTTTCAAAGTTCAAACAGTTTGAAACCATTTGGTAAAGGTGGTGTTTGAGACCGTTTCCTAAAGCAAGTGCTTGAAACCGTTTGCTAAAGGTGACCTTCAAGACCGTTTACTAAAGGTGGTCACTTGAAACCGTTTGCTAAAGAAACTTTTTGAAACCACATGGGCTCAAACGGTTTGGGATCGTTTGGTCCCAAACGGTCTTGAGACCGTTTGTCCCAAAATGGACTTGAGACCGTTTGGACTCAAACAGTCTTGAGACCATTTGGTCCAAACCTCCTCAAAACCGCATCGACCAAATATGGTTTCAACCAATCAAATTGAATTAGGGTTTCCAATGTTGATTCCTTCAATCATTGAATTCATGGAACCAATCATCAATTGGACCTATCCTCATACTTCAATTGAGTTAAATAGGTCAACCTTCAACTGATTTGACCCTCAATTGACCCTCAATTTGTCACCAATTAGGGTTTGAATCAAATGGATTAGGGTTTGGAATCGTTGATCTTTCAACATTAATCAATGTGAGATTGGTTACTTTGAAACCATTGAGCCTTCATCCAAATTGGGCATGACCTGACCCCAAACGGTCTTGAAATCCAAGTCAATCAATCAAAGTTTGGATCGTTGGATTGATCACCAAATCAACATTTGATTGCACTTCAACTTAGTACCTTTAGATCTTCAAACACCTAACCATAGTCAACCCTAGACGTCCAAATGGTCTTGGATGACCCCCAAACGGTCATGGGATCATTTGTATGACCTCCAAACAGTCTTGAGACCATTTTCCTATCATATCATCATTAGCCATGTCATTCAATTAGAGTTTGGATCCTAGGATTGGTCACCAAATCAGCACTTAATTGTATTTCAGTTTGGTATCTTTGGACCTTAAAAAACTTGACCATACCTAACCCTTGACCTCCAAACGGTCTTGGGTAACCACCAAACGGCCTGGAGACCATTTGGGTGATCCCCAAACGATTTTGAAACCGTTTGGGTCAATCAACCCAAAGCATCAACTCATTCAATTGCAAAATCAGCACTTAGCCGATTAGGGTTTATACCATATGTTTGAATCTTCAAATACCTAACCATACTCAACCCTAGACCTCCAAACGGTCTTGGTTGACCTCCAAACGGTCTTGAGACCGTTTGGGTGATTCCCAAATGGTTTTAAAACCGTTTGGGTCAATCAACCCAAGTTTCAAACTCAATCACTTATGAAATCAACACTCAACCCAATTAGGGTTCAGGTGATTGATGGACCTTCAACTCATGAACGAATTGGAGTTAATCAATAATAATTGATGGGTCATTAACCTAGATCATTATGAAGAAATACCCAAATGGTCAACCCTGTTCAACATCACCAAACGGTCTTGAGGCCGTTTGGTCTCATGCGGTTTGGTGAAACCGTATGCTTCTAAATGGTTTGAAATCGTTTGTTCCCAAACGGTTTGGGAAACCGTTTGAGCAACTCAATCAAGACCGTTTGCCTTAGATATTTTTAGAGGGGTGTGCTTACCATCTTCAGCCTCTAAACTCACAAAACCTGCTGTGTTTTCCATGGGGATTGCATCAATCAACCAAATCGATTATTATAAATATGAAAATGATCATTATTTGATAAGGAATTGAATGCTATAACAAAATCAAGGGTTCAAGTTATAAAACCCACCTCCAATTAAGCTCCAAAGATCCATGTTCACAGAAAAAATGGTGGATGCAACTCCTTTAACCATTCCAAGGCTCGTCCTCAAGGTTTGAGTGAAAAGGAATGGTTAGAACTGAAGAGGAGATCGAAGTAGGAAGAAATCCATAATTTATTTTCGATTTCCACCATGGAATCAAGGTGAAATGGATCAAAAACCTTACCAAAAGGTTGGGGGTCGTCCTCCTGATACTCCCAAGCTCTCTTGGTCGTTTCCCAAACAAGGAGAAGAAGTGGGGTCGAAAAAGCCTTTCATTTGGCTTGTAAAAGGTCCTTTTATAAAAATTCAATGAGAGAGAATGTACTTTACAAAAATCCAATTAATCCCAAAAATGTGGCCACCTCTTCCCCCTAATCTTCCTTAGGGACGGGGATATATTGTTTTCCTCTTATCCCTCTCAATTATCCATGATTTAAAGAAAAGAAAATCAAGCACCTTAAATCATATTATATTAATATCCATATGTGAGTGGATATTTCTTTTTCTTATAAAATTGTGTGTGGGTTATCCACTCCCTTGGATATTTTCGTGGTCCTTGCAAATATAAAGGACGTCACACACACATCTGAATCCAACCATTTTAATTTTGGTTGAAGGCCCTTTAATTAATACATTTATTTTTGCCCTAAATCAAATTAGGGTTTCAATTAGGCATTAATCTTGATTATTTTAATATCAAGATTCTCTCTCCTCCAACTTAATTCAAATGAGCCGCCCATCTCATTTTATTTTCTTTACATGATGCCAAGATACATTAGGGACCTTATTGAAGTGGTAATTTGCATATTGAACCTTAAATTTTGGGTAAATTGCACTTTACACCAAAACTAGGTTTTAATACACAAACATTGTCCAACAAGCTTGTAGAAACCATACTACTACATCATATTCACTATTATGATGTCTCAACATCATAGGAACATGTTAGTATGTAACATTTGCAAGTTATCCCCTTAACTTGGGTAATTTGCACTTTAGTCCAAAATAAGCAAACATTGCTTCAACATTGTTCAAATAAGACCAAAATTGAAACATAAGTTCCTTATGAGGCCTAATTACTTTTCATAAGATAATATTAAAATTATAATCATCTATCTTAATCAAAACACCTAGGGTTAAAGCATAACCCAGGTCAGGGATGTTACACTTAGATTCCAAGACATGAGGAACAATGGGGAATTGAGGATGATGCGACCTAAGTGGATGATAGTGGTTGCGTCATGCATGATCCCTGGAGGCTGATGGTATCTTGGTTGCCTTTAGAGGAATCAAACCCTAGAGAGAGGTTGATGATTTTGGAACCTATGTGCCTATGGTGAAGGTGTCTACCTTCTATGATGAGCAAAGAGTGCCTTTAACCCTGAAGAAGTTTAGGTAACCAGTCGTGAGGCTTTATACCTAGTTGGATGTCTGTGAGGGGACCCAACTTTGAGGGGTTGTTTGAGTAGAAGGATCAGGGGAGTGCATGACATATCTTGGACATGCTTGATTGTTGGTTAAGAGATTGAGCATGCACTTGGACACCCAAAGTTGGACCTAAGGTTCCTAGGCCGAAGAGGGGAAGTAGTGTATCCAATGCTCATGATGAGATTTGAGTCTCTATAGTTTCGAGCAAGGTACTCCTCATGTGTAGAGGTAAACGAAACCCCTTAAGTTAAGGGTATGTTTGATGAACCCCTCTCAACTAAGTTGATCTAATGTAGAGGAGAGAGATCAAGTATGACCCAGCATGGTTTAATAGGTGGTCTGCTTGTGCCTTTGTAGCTGCTGGGTTAGGAATGCTCATGTGAATGTAAAACCTAGGGACGGTTGTGACCTTGTTGTCAAGAGGTGTAGTTTCCTCCCATCCTGGGAGAGGGACCCTTTTGTAGGGTGTATACCAGTTTTGGTGGTTCTGAGGTAACCTAAAGAGGTTTCAGAGGATCGTGTAAAGCTAAGTGTAAAGTACATGGCATGAGAATGAACATGTCGACCCATAGATAACCATCTCTATGTGCATGTGGATGTGATTACCATGGAGGTAACCAGTATGGGGCCTAACCAAGGTAGGCAGGTCACCATGACCCCTGTGAAAGGATGAAAGACAACCCAAGAATGTAGAGAGAGATGATGAAGGATTGGGTAAGGTTCTAGGTGGGACATGTACTATGATAGAATCTTAAGTCTATCATAGGGTCAAGTAGGGATAAGGCTGACGGAATAAGGAGTTGCCTAATTCCCTAGTTGTGCATGACCATAGGGTCGGGAGGTAACACCTATCATTGTCTGAGGGCCATGGGCTAGGAGATTGATCACCTTCATGAACTCATGGGACCCAAAGGGCTGATGAGTAGGGCACTCTCTGGATGCATAAGGGAAGAGGGATGACCCCAAAAGTGTCAGCACCCTATAGACCTAGAGGAGATGACCAAGGAGTGTGTAGTGACCCAAGTAGGTTCGAGACCAGTTTTCCTTGGAAGTAATTTTTAGATATCGAGATGTTTGTAGAGACATAAGTTGCATGTTTCAACTTAGATTTGAAAGTGTACTGGCAAGGTGGGTTGTACCATCTCTACTCTTGGAATAGGAAGAACTCTGTATTTGGACTGCAACCAAATGCTTATTTCCTCTTGTTATGGGAGTGAGAGATAGGACAATACGCATGTCATACACCAAGGATAAAGATGATGTCAGTTGGAATGTTGCTACAAGGTATGAGGATAGAGATGATAACATACCTTTGCGGAGCGAATGATACATGGATGGTTTACAAACAATAAGAGTATTAAGGAAATCATCTTGTGAGGATGTTTTATCTTGAACTAGTGGACTTTTGCATGTGTTACAAGGAATCACAAGGTGGAGCCTGATAACTAAGAGGATGAGCTCAGAGTGTTCTTGATGAAGATAAACTTAGAGTTTGAGATAAGATGATAAGTATAATACACGGAGGTGTATGTCCTCAACAATACTGTAACGCCTGGGCCCACTGCCAAAGGCTCTAGCAGAGTTTCAGGAATGACGACTGGCCCCACAGACCACCACTAGCCTTAACTGCACGCTTTTTGTCCACTCACGCGCAAGCCAGGATCAACTTCCCGACTGGTCACCCATCCTAGTACTACTCCAAGCTGAGCACGCTTAACTATGGAGTTCTTTAGAGATGGGCTCCCGGAAAAGGAGGTGCACCTTGGTGATGTGGGTAGTCCAATCATTCCTTATAAGATCTTTTTATCTGAGGCCTCAAATCCTGGGATGTTACAATCTCCCCCACTTAGACTCTTGACGTCCTCGTCAAGGCTCAACTATGAGGCCTCATAATCTCTTCCCCATTTCAGTGCAGACCCACAATGACCCATGGACACCCAGCTCCCGATCACGGAACACCAGCGCAAGGGTGGCTACGTCAACCATGGACAGCCATTTCCTACATGCCTGGACCGCACGGCTCAAGACTGGCATGCCATGCCCATGTGGGCCCCACCTACTGGAGGGGAATTGGCTCTGATACCATTTGTAACGCATGGGCCCACTGCCAAAGGCTCTAGCAAAGTTTCAGGAATGACGACTGGCCCCACAGACCACCACTAGCCTTAACTGCACACTTTTTGTCCACTCACGCGCAAGCCAGGATCAACTTCCCGACTGGTCACCCATCCTAGTACTACTCCAAGCTGAGCACGCTTAACTATGGAGTTCTTTAGAGATGGGCTCCCGGAAAAGAAGGTGCACCTTGGTGCTATGGGTAGTCCAATCATTCCTTATAAGATCTTTTTATCTGAGGCCTCAAATCCTGGGATGTTACAAATACTTAACACCTAAGGATAAGAAGTGGTAATGAATGCTCTGGTTGAGATATAGCTGCCTAGTTTAGCTGGAAGCTAGAACAAGTTGAGGTTGTTAGGCTAACTTCAGTTGAGAAAAAGAGATAATTTTGGCTAACACTCAGATATAACAAGATCTGTTGAATAAGATTAGTGGTTGTTTGGTTAGCCAGCCTAGGCCTTGATGCAATAAAAGGATGGATGTAGAACCTCAGATGTACTTCTTTGGAAAGGAAAGAGATGAAACCCTGATGAGAGTGGTTTAGGGTTTTCGAGGTATCAATCGTGAGGAATCATGACATACAGGAGATCATGGTTTTAAGATTACCAAACACCGTGATACTACAAAGATAGCAAGTGATGGTAGTACTTGGGATGCTTAATACGAAATTGCATGTAGCATGTGGCCATGGAAGTCAGGAGGTGAAGGACGAACACCAGTAACCCAATGCATGGATATAAAGTATAAAGAGTTCCTGAGAGGGAATATGAGTTCATCACTGTGGATGTTGTGAGTCTCCCCTAGACCAAGGAAGGTCAATATGCAAAATGGGTTATGGTAGATCACCTTACCTATATAACATGAGAAAGAAAGAGTATTGTCAAGGGACAGATCCGGTTGAACTACATATGAGAGAGATGGTTCAACTACAACATGATGCGAGTTCAAAAGTTCTTAAGTAGGACCTAAAGGTTCACTTCCATAAGGTGGAAGCAGATGTGTGAAGAACTCAATGTTAGTACAGTTTATCACCCCTTACTAATGGTTAGTATGATCCAGACTAGAGGGTCTGATGAGAGCATGTGTGCTCATTTAGGGTGGTACAAAGAGACAGTTCTTATGATGTGATGATAACCACCATAGCCTTTATTGGGATGAAAGAAGGAGGGTGTGTCAATCACCACTTCATTAAGATGATGTTGGTGAAGGAGGCCTCACGGAAGTCAGAAAAGAACCACAGTGGGTGCAGATGAAGTCACTTTGATCGTGCAATGGCTGAGAGGGAGAGCCCAGAGATGACATGAGTCGTGAGCTGATGCAAAGTAGACTGACATGCAGTTCACTGTGGGAGAATATGTAATGTGAAAATCCGACCCCTCTAAGCTACAACTGAGAAAGTCGAGTCCCCGATATATGGGTCCATTTGAGATGGATTGGTGGAGATGGTTGTGGTTAGCCTTGCCCCTCATGATAACATGATGTGTAATGTGTTCCATGAGTCCGATCTAGAGCACTATGTGAGGTACCCAAGCCATGTGTTGAGCCCTAAACCTATTCAGCTTTTTGAGAAGTTGAAATGTCCCGAGTCACCTATGAGGGTACGAGATACCAAGGTAAGAAAGAACTCAGATGGAAGAATATGAGATGAGGAAGGTTTTTGGGAAGAACCATGGAAAGGGTGAGGCCACATGGGAGCCATGATGGACATAAGAAAGTCTTATCCTGTTTTGTTTGTTTGCTTGAGAGAATTTTGAGGGCAAAATTCCTATAAGAGGGGAAGGATGGTACAACCCCGATTTTTGGGTTCAATTGGTGAGAAATGTAGTTTCTCATATTTAAACAAATAATGATGTAATTTCGTTTACAATAGCCTTGATGGTTTTATTGTAGGCTTTATTGGCTATTTGGCCCAATAACAAGGAAATTCGATTAGTAAATGAAAAATTGAGAATTTGAGAAAAGAAAGATGTGGAATCCTCTAGAAGGCAAAAGAATGTAATCCAAAGTTGGATTTCGTGCCTCTTGGGTTCCTTGGGTTCCAAGGAGTCCAAAATTGCAAAGATAAAGAAATAAGAAAAGAAAAGATCAATTAGATATTTCTTTATTAAGAAAGAAATTGAAAATAATGATAAAATGTGGAACATAAGTGAAAAGAGGTGTAATTGAGTTATTCTTGGTGGAATTTTGTATCCCAAGGATTCCTAATGATAAAAGGAATACCAATGAGGAAAATAAAAGAGAAATAAAGAGAAATCCTCAAAAGGAAATATTTTAATAAGAAATAAAACAAGATAATGAAGAATAATGCATTTAGATGCAACTAGAAGGATAATGAGTATCCAATAAAAAGAGGAAAGAGAAAATACCCACAATAGAAAATAAGAAGATAATGTGAGTATACAATTAATGTTTTATGTGGTATTGCTGAAAAGAAAGTAATTTCTATTAAAGGAAAATAGGATTTCGTTCCTATGGATTAAAAAGCAAGAACAAAGTGAATAAGAGGGATGTTTTTCAAAATCCTAATATTAAAAGAATAAGGAATATTAAAGAAATATTAAAGAGAGAAAGAGACTTGCTTCTTCATGAAGGAATCACATTCCTTTTAGAAAGAGACTTTGCCAATTCATGGATGAGTATCGTAGGGCATGGACACCCACCCCTATACAAGGGGTAAGCCCTTAGGCTGAGTCCAGAAGATCTGACACGTTATCTACTCCTTCTTCAACCTTGCAACCATGCTAACCCTAACCAGAAGGGGGTGGTTCCATCCCAGGAGCTATGAGAGTAGTTGAAGGATTGGTGACACTCCTACGACATCTTAGAAGGCTTGGCTATCATTTTTCTAGGATCCTCACACCGGCGCGATGCCTACAAGTAGGTTGTAGGTTGGCTGTAGGTTGGCTACAGCCGCAAACCTGCTAGGCTCATTTCCAACAAATCGGCCGCATGCCAGAGACACCCTCACTGGTGAGAGGGTGTGGCGGAGGCAGGGGACGGAGTTGAGGGGGCCGACGGGTCCATATCTGTGGGATGAAGCCGCACCATGGGGTGTTAGGGCAGCAGCAGGTCGAGCTGCGTAAGGTTGAAGATGAAGATGGAATTGGACAGAAATGCCCCTCTGTGGGATGAAGGACCTGCTATTTACTAAAGGGTAAAATGACTTTTGGTTATGTTTCCAAAGCAACAAGGCAATGTTGCATGAAGTAGGCTACGTGGCGCCTCCTCATTGAACCACAGTAAGTTATTTTTGTTAAATTCGTATCTCAATAACCGTAGCTCGGATAGACGCACATTATACATGAATTTTGCTCAGAAAAACAAGCGGAATCCATTAAAAATATAATTGGAGCCTGATTTTTCTTACAATTCGAAAAGTAATGGAAGTTTTTAACTTTAGTGGAATAGTGATTAAGAAACCCTATTTGGATATGATTAATGTGATTAGTAGGGTTTAATTGATGGTTAAAGTTGATATTAACCTGTTAATGATAAAAAGGGACATTAGGAGCAAAAAGCATGAACTTTGCACATAATTCGTTTAATTTAGAGTTTAGGTGCATAAATAGGCTTTAATGGGCCTTGAAACCCTAATGCTGGTAATTAGGACTACTAATGGCTTTGTTATTCGATTTTGTGTATAGAACTGAGATTTCATGGTTATAAACTATTTCGAGCATTAAAGTTACTAATTTGTGGATAAATAACCTAAATATAGAAATTAGGGTTTTTGAATGAATCAAGGTAGAATTAATGATAAATAGCGTTCGTATGAGTATTAGAACATAATGAACTATGAATTGATGATAACCGAGCATAATGACTTTGTCATGGGTTTAAGAGGATAAAAAATGTTAGCTTTAATGAAAAGAGGCTTAATGGACTTATTTAATGATTAATTATGCCTGAAATATGAAACTGATGATTAGATGTTGAGATAATTAGGGTTTGTGATCAATTGCGTTAAAATAGTAAAAGATGAAGGGAAACCCTAATTGCAATGGAAACCCTAAAAGTGAACTAGAAACCCTAGGAAGAGAGTTGAATTTAATAGATCTTAATGACATGAGTAATAAAAGGAAATTGTATAATTGTTTCAAGATCTTATTGAATCCTTGCTTGCCTATTGATTGATTGGATTATTTCTGTCTCACATCAACTTGACATGTATGTGGTTATGCTTATGATTATCCCACATTAGTTTTCTTAGGATTTTAGCAATGTTTACAACGTGGATTGAATTAATTGTTGGATGAATTTAATTCATGAAAATTATAATGTGAATATGACTATCACATAAGAGATGTGCCTACTAGCTTAGATCCTAGTCCCCTCTGTAGCTTAATGGGTTGACCTAGCACATGGCTACCAATGGGGTAGGCCCATCAGGTCATTGGATGACTTAGTATATGGCTACCAATGGGGTAGGTCCATCAAGTCACTTTGAGTCATAGATTGGACTACCTATGGGTAGTGCCATGTGACTCAACCCTAGATATTGATCTACCTAATAGGTAGGATCATGTGGGGTTTAATAAGGATCTACCTAGAGAGAGGTAGTATCTCAGTCCACTACAGGGACAACACAGAGATAGGGGATAAGAAAGGATTGAGTAGTATGGTTTAAAATGTAGTCTTGGCTGTTAAATGATAATTGGTTGATTACTTTGTTATTATAGTGGCACGATTATTGTTTCCCCCACATACCAGCTTCTTGCTGACCAACATTTTGTTTGTCAGTGATTTAGGTACAATGAAAAGAACAAATAGTAAACTGGCATATGTGGAATTAAATGAGAATTAACATGCACAGAAGGATTAGTTAGATCAATATCTTCATGGTTAGAAGTTTAGAAATCCCAGTTTTTAAAACGTAAGCAAAGTTTTATTTCATACCAGTTTTTAGTTTAGTTGGTAAAGTTTATTCATTATTATTGATTATTTGTCGAACCTTTGATCCTATTTATTGGATAATGGCTCTGACCTTCTGGTCTCCCTTAATTGGGGGTTACCGGGAGGCGGGGTCGTTACACAGATCATCTGCTTAACTTTGCACATCTGGCACTGCATGTGTTACTAGTCGGTTACCCACCAACCTCCCCCAATCCACATCCATCTTCAATGCCTCCTTCGCTGTTAATGGAAGATCTGTGGATCCTATTAGAGGGAATGTGAGGTCAAAGAAAATATGAGCACCCTACTGAGCTTCTACCATTACCCTATCATAGGGTACACTATGAAGCTCCTCATAAAGGTCCCAACCCTCATACACATCCCCTTCAGTTGGATGTTTTTTGAGCTACCAGGGCCACCTGGATATCCTTGCTATTCTCTTCCCTCCATTTCGAGTTTCAATTTTTCTCGGGATGAGCAAAAATATGAGACCAGGGTGTAGGTGGGTGGTATGTTTCTATTCCACCCCATATCTTTTTATTCTTGTATTATTTCTACCTTTTTTTTGGTTTTGCATATAGTTGTTTTGTTCATGGCCATTATCTAGTTGGCCATATTTTTATTTCTTTTGTTGCAAAATGGCCTTTATCTAGTTGACAAATATGAATAGATGGTTATCATGGTACCCCTTTTAATTTAGTAAAATTTTTGTAAAGACTATTACAAATTGCCATGTTTGAAACCACCATGTCACCTAGGACCCCTAATAACATCACTCCTCAGAATAGTTGGCAAGTCAAAGGAATCGATCAGAACCAAGCATAATGTTCCCTATATGTAAGAAATGGATTATCTTGTTATAAAATTTGTATGATATGATTTATAGGAATACTCTAACTAGAGCAATGACACTCTCTGACAAAAATATATGAAAAAAAATTTGAAAGTTATAAGCACAAGAACATCTCTTCCTTCCCTCTATTGTTTTTCTAAAAAAGAGAAGCAAAGAATCACCACAAGACAAAAATCAAGTCTGGGGTGGCATGCTTCCCAAAATGAAAACTCCATTCCCCACAAAGAGGTGTACCATCAAAAGATGCCAAAAGTGCTCATGAAAAAAATTGTGACCAATGTAGCCATAATTCCATAAATTCATATCTCGAGTCAAATAAAGGAGGGATCAATATATTTTCGTCACTTTTTTCTTTGTTTTCACACCCCCAAATTCATCCTATTCTTGTACAATAACTAAAAGAAAAAGAGTAATAAAAATTGAGAATGTCAAAGCAAAAGTAAGATGATGCCTATTTTTCTACAAATTCTTATTTTAGAAGTTAGATTTGACAATTGTTTTGATAGGGAATATAGAATTTTATACTATGTGGTTCTAGGAGATTGGGTCACTTGGCCAAAATTTGGAGGTAAGGACTGTAGTGATGTTATTAAGTTGGGGATGGCATATTGGGAGTATAAATTGGACTTTATTTGTGATTTTATTTGCTTGAGGACAAGCAAAGATTCAAGTCTGGGGTATTTTGATAAATGTATATTTAC
This sequence comes from Alisma plantago-aquatica, assembly GCA_963693085.1. Lineage (NCBI taxonomy): Eukaryota > Viridiplantae > Streptophyta > Magnoliopsida > Alismatales > Alismataceae > Alisma > Alisma plantago-aquatica. The sequence continues at coordinate 77,832,961 of OY856409.1, read as the reverse complement.
CCCTTTATTTACATCTTTTAGATATCTTTCTATGATTGTTTTGTTATTTATCTTCTTCATTTTGTTATTAATTGAATTAATTTGGAAATTTCTATTTATTTAGAGTTTTAAATATATTTTCCTATTTTTTTGTAGGAAAATATCTCATGAGTAAATTCCCCTAGAAGATATTTTTGCACAAATTCCCGCAGTGTCTGACTTCAATATATACCTTTCACTAAAATTGGTATAACTCCCACATCCCAAAGAGGAATTTAATGTGCAAGTATGCGTTGGAAAGAGAATTAAATTATCTAGAGGAAAAACATATCTTTGTACCACTTCCAAATTAATGACTGGCCCAAAAATACGTTTGAAATCACTATTGCGGGAAATTACTGTAGAAAGAATGCAAAGCAATCAATTGTTTCCTCTATTGACTAGATCCAGAATGTTAGTATCCGTAGCCGACCATTTCTTTTGTCCTAAACCTAATGTATACCCCCCCTACTTCTCCTATAAAAGGAGAGTTACTTTCTCCTCATTTGATCATCTTGGTTTTTCACTTTTGTACTAGCATTCTCGGAGCATATCATCATCCTAACCAAACCCTAATAAGTGGGGGCCAACCTTTCTTAGCCCTAGAGCTACCCTTTCTTGAGATCATCTCATCCCTAGTCTTGACCAATCGGTCTTGACCAAACGGTCTGACCAATCAGTCTTGACCAAACGATCTGACCAATTGGTCTTGACCTAACGGTTTCATCCATTCGGTTTCAACCTATTGGTCTTAACCATTCATCCATACGGTCCCAGACCGCAAGCATTTCCACACCATCAGATCACAGATCGATGGTCCCCATCCATCCGACCAAACGGTCTTAACCATCCATTTCCTTAACGAGTTCTTACTCTTTCCCTTCCATACAGTCTCAAGACCATATGGGCAACCTCTACCTCAAGACCGTTTGGCGATCCCTCTTCTCCAAGACCATTTGATACACATCTGTCTTCAAGACCAGTTGGGAAATCTATTCAAGACCGTATGGAAGGATTTATCTACTATTTCCCTTCTTCTTCTTCCTCCCACCATAACCCTAACTCCAACATCCACCCCGAGACCGTTTGGGCATCTCGACCTGCAGCACCTACCATCGTCACCTTCATCCATCCACTTGCAAACCCTAGAATGACAGCAGCGGCATCGTACCCTCTCTTCCCTCAAGAGAACCCTAGTGTTGGAGCAGAGCCTCCGTTCTCTCCCTCTCTGTCGACCTACAACCGCGCCCAAGCAGCAGGTGTCGCGCTCAGCGACCCTCATTGCATTACCACCACCTGCATCATCCTCACCACCAACAAGCATGGCCTACCCTCGGCCCCCTCCCTACTAACATGTGCAACCCTGGCAGACTAAGAAGGAGGAATGCAACTCCCCAGATCGCGAGGTCGGTCTTCTAGGACCATTTGGAGTCAACGCACGGTCTTAGACCAATAGAACGGTAGACAACGATGACCATTTGGATAGAGAGTGACGACCATTTAGATGGAGAACGATGACCGATTATCCAATAGAGACTGATAGCAGCAGACCGTGTACGTAGAGATTACGAGTAGTCAGAACCATTTGGGGGTGATTGATGTGGTATTTTGAACGCACTAACAAACTCAATCGGGGTTGAAATCCTAAGCTTTTACCTAAACCAAAGTGCAATAATACCACCCGCAAGCGGATGATTCTTATCACAATATAGTTAAGGATCGAACCCAAAGTACAATGTTTTCAAGAATCCTTCTCAGTCGAATCTAGCTCAAGTAAAACTAATACTTAAAAATGATTGGTTGATTTGAGGTTAATTAAATTAATTGTAGAAAAGTAAAGACTAAATTAAAGCTAGATTAAGATCAATGATATGGAATTGTTGGGATGGTCTCGGGTTTCACCACCACCGCTCATGCAAGTACATCCAAACATCAAACATCCAGGCAAGATATAACTATCCAAGTAGAGCTGCTGCGAACCCCCATACGGGCATTAGGTCTGCGTAAGCATCACCTTTGGAATCAAATTTCTCATCACCATCCGGATCACATACTTACGGCTCCAAAGATACAACATCCAACTAAGGTTGTGGGCCCCCTATACAAGCATTAGGCGCACAGAAGCGTCACCGAAGGCTAGATGGCTCGTCTCTTCGCGGATCATACACTTACGACCTCAAGTAACCCCATACTAAGGTTATATACGAGCAAACATTGATGATTAACAAGAAGATATAAAATCCAACTAAGGTTGTGAACCCCCTATACAGACATTAGGTACACAGAAGTGTCACCGAAGGCTAGATGGCTTGTCCCCTCACGGATCATACACTTACGACCTCAAGGAATCCCATTCTATTTCTAGTTTGGGAGTCAACCTGTTAAACGACATTCAATCCTACATAAATATATTCTCACAACATAGGAGAACAAAGATGAAAGCAAGAAAACAATCTAACAACGAACTTAGTGATTAACAACGAAATGAAAAGTCATATACATTGTCATAGAAAGTTAATAATATAACATGTTTGCATGGGCAATGAGGCTAGTCCCCGCACCCCATTGAAAAGGTACTACTCGCTCATGATGCGAGAAACATGAAGAATGAGAAAGAGAGAGAAATCTACCACAGACTCAATGCAGAAGGTAGTCGTAGCACGGTGAAGTTGATACGGCCTCCTACGTCATGTCAGAGCAGATCTGGATGTGAACGGGAGCTTCCAAGATAGACCAGTAGTCTCCCTTTCTCCGTCTTTCTTCTCTCCTCAGCCTCCTTGGTTGCAACACGGGAAGTATGTGAAATGAAACTGGCACAGACTGGACTGGTTTCGGATCAGATCTGTATACAGGCAGCCTGTCGGCGTCCTAGAACTGATGTCCAAGTGAGGACCCTTGGGGTCCTATTTATAGGCACGGGACTGACCCCAAATGGTCTGGGATTAAAGGAAACCAAACGATCTATAGATATTTTTGCCCAAACAGTTTCATTTAAAATATCCCAAACGGTTTGTAGAATCTGACCAAACGGTCTTGCATAAACTGGGCAAACAGTCTGTAAATCATATAAGACGAAACGGTCTTAAGCAAATAGTTTAGAAACTGCATGAGATCAAACATTCTCACAGAGCATTTCCTCCTTTCAAACGATCCTTTGCAAACGATCTGGAAATCGTATAAGGCCAAACGGTCTTAATCGGCAAACGGTTTGGAAACCGATAGAACTCCAAACGGATTTGTGTAGAAAGGGGCAAACGTTCTTCAGGTCAGCAGATGCCCAAACGGTCTTCAGGTCAGTAGATGCCCAAACGGTCTTCTATGCTTGTCGATCAAACGATCTGAAACCCGCAAGGGGGTCAAATGGTCTTCTGTCGCAAAGGGCAAACGGTCTTAGACAAATAGTTTGCTTTTCTATAATGGATTCCAACAGTGACTGAATTCGTTAGCAGCAGGGTCAAACGATCTGTTGGCCCTCAGGTAAAAGAATAATCTTCGGCCTTCATCTGCAGGTCCAAAAGCCTCGGGGCGACCCCATTTGGTACATGAACCACCTCCAATCGATCTCACTCAGGAGCTGCAAATGAGTGTTGGTCAGAGGTTGAAGATGACGCACCACGATCATGGTAAAGCTGCTATCCCATGGTCATGCCACCTTGCACGGGCATGGTGGGTGAGAAATTTGGCCTTGACGTTGTTGAGCCACGGTTGTGGTGTGACACCACGGTCGTGGTGAGGTGGCTGCCACATGGTCATGCTACCTCGCACGTGTGTGGCGAGTGAGAGGGGGTCGATGCAGGTAGGGTGCCACGGTCGTGGCTCGTCAACCACGGTCATCGTGAGTGAAAGCTCAAGCATCAAGGTTGATCTACCACGACTGTGGCTGCATCACACGGTCGTGGTGATGACAGTAGACCATGGCCATTTTGGACCACCATGGTCGTGGTTATGAATCTGCTTTGAGGTCCTGAATCCATGAACTGCTCAATCCCTTGTGGCTGGATTATGCCTCCAATCGATCTTTGCTAGTCATACGGTCTTGAGACCGCATGGGCTCAAACGGTCTTGAGACCGCATGGGCTCAAACGGTCTTGAGACCGCATGGACTCAAACGGTCTTGAGACAGAATGGGTAGAAATGCTTGGTTAGAGATCAGAGCTAGAGATGAAGATGGACCCTAACTACTTGTTCAATTTTGTCAAAACCTGCATTAAATGAACAATATTTAGTTAAAATTTTGATGATCGAATCAACTAAGTAGTTTTTTACATTATGATTCATATTGATATTTAAATGAGTGAAATAGTATATATAGAGTTGAGTTTGTTCCAAAGTGATAATTGAATACCATGATGAATATACATTCATCATTGATCAGTCTCCAAACTGATTGGAGAGGGACGAAGCGATCGCGAGGCAACAATCTGCAAGACTGGTTGCAGACGGCCATTTGGACATTTAGCATCCCAAATCATTTGGAGCCTTGGCTGTGAAGACCATTAGGATAGCAATCAGTCTTATAGATCGTTTAGCTTCTCTAAAGCATATGATCATTTGGGATGAAAACTGGTTGGATAGCATAGGACTGAAGACCGGATGGATCCATATCCAAGACCATTTGTATGATTATTGATCCATAAGACCATTTGAACTTATCAACACTTAGACCATTTGGTCAAAACTAAAGCAAAACCGGTTGGAGGCATTTAACCCCAAAACCATTTAAAGGGTTCACACCAAAATCGTGAGGCCCCATCTGAGCCTATAAATAGGACCACCAGGGTCCTCATTTGGGGCATCGGATCCGGGACACCGCCAGGCTGCCCGAGCATAGGATTTGATCCATATCTATTATCCACACCAGTGTCACTTCACCTATTGCTCGTTCTGCGATCAAGGGGACTGAGGAGAGAAGGAAGGAGGAGTGAGAAAGACTACCTGGTCTATCTTGGTGTCCCTTGTTCCTCGTCTAGATCTGCTCTGACACAACGTAGATGACTGCATCATCTTCACCAAGATGCGACCACCTTTTGCATCATGCTCATGGTGGAATCCTGTGACGTCCGCAGATTTTCTAAAACTTAATCTGATGTGTGACGTCCATATTGAAACCCTCACCTCAACGAGAATCCCAATTAAACATCACACACTAGGCTAAGAAGAAGAAAATCAGAGGAAGTCAGAAGGAAACACAGTAGCACATGTACATGAACAATAATAAAACCATACACACATGTTCACCATTCAACATATAATTACAACATGAATTGTTACAACATTTGATATTACATATTGAACAACAAACTACACATATACATGTACTACATCTAAACTACAGGATCTTAAGACAACAGGTCCACCTGTACATCAGCTCGCCACACAACTCTCAACTATCCTGGATCTTCAAGAGCATAACCACAACCTAAACAAAAGATTACATGCGGTACACGTCAGCAAAATATTTCAAGAATATTGTACTGAGTACGCCTACGTGTCTTTTATATACCTCTCATCATATCTTGGCAATAAGATAAAACTAATACTTGGCAGTAACAGAAGAATATAAGAAAAGCGTATACTTGCACAAAGATATTCATTAACAAAAGAGAACACATATTTTAAGCTTATTTTCCATTATATCTCAAGGCCTTTGTGATGACTACCAAAGAGTTAGATCATTTGTACAAGGTGACCACTACCAAAGAGTTAGGTCAGACCACTACCAAAGAGTTAGGTCATATGTACAATGTGACCACTACCAAAGAGTTAGGTCACTTCCAAGCACACTACCAAAGAGTTAGTGCTTTCATATAATGGAACAGATATATTATGTTTGATGTGTTCATAACAGTAATCATGGAAAAACATGCAATATATCATACAAGAACAATCATTTCATCCAATATTATATGCCAAGTATTTTACTACACATATAACACAAGCATATTGTATAATAATCCAAGTAAGAGGTAATGGCGTACCTTCCAAAGAGATATTTCTAATCACATATTCCTCATGTCATCTATATCCTGGTCAACCCTGATTAAGACAAGACCATGTATTATCATCAGATTCACATCATCTTGCATCTCATCTTAACCCTAATTACATTCATTAGGGTTTCACTTAGTTTATTAGGATATGTGCATTATTACTTGTATTCTAGTCTTATGATTGTCTCACTGATGTCATATTCCAGATTACATCTCATTATCAAAGTTCATCATTTGGACATTAGGTTCCATATCCTTTTTGTGCACATTAATTAACCCTAGGTTACATCATTAACCTAGATTAGGGTTTTATAACATGTATTAATATTCATCTTCATATAACAAGGATTTTGTTCATCATTATGATCTCATGATTAAAACTGAAGTTTAATATACTGATATGATCTTTCTCTGTAAATTTCATCAATTCTTGAGCATGCATGTATTTAATACATTTTATTTAGGGTTATTAGCCCTAATTAGCCATATTGAGAAAATTACATGATTTCGAGTCATAACATGACTATATCTGATATCATATGCATTTTATATATGATTATGTACTTACTGACATTTTCTCATAATTTTAGAACATCACTTGATATTTATTATCCATTATGCAAGCATTACACCTCTTACATGATTACTCTGATAATAAATCGTTGAAAGCCTGATATTATGTTTCCATTGTGTTCTACACAATTTTCTGAGAAAAATGGTACCTTATTTGCATTTCTCAGACATTCGAGCTATTTTCTACGAATTTTGGAAGATATGCACATTATTGAATTTATTACCTTATTAGGCCAATAGGCCGCTGACACGTGGCCACCAAGGACACGACTTCTACCTCGCGTTGGGCCGTGGTTCACTTGGTCTGGAGCCGGTCTGGTTTCTTGGCTTACACCCGGTTCAGGTTGGAGGGTCGGCCTGCCCTCTCTCTGATCTCGCACGATCCGTCGTTTCATCAAACGCGTCTGCGAGACTCGTTCTCCCGCAGAACCTGCCACCGCCGCACGGAAGGGGTTGCTTCAGTGATGGATCATCTGCCTCCAAGTCTTCTCCTCCGCTCAGACATCCTTGCACGACCCCGATCTTATGCACTAGAGGCGCCGTCGCCCAGCCTAGCTTCCAGATCTGTGAACTACTTCTCCCTACGGTACAGATGGTGATGGCTTCTCCTCTTCCCGCCTCCTCATGTCTGCTCAGTGCATCTCGCTCAAGGAGTCTATTCTCCGCTTGAGCGTTGTTACACAGATCCACCTTCTCACCTTATTTCTCCTCGCACGATGCATGTTGCATCGTTCTCTGCTCGACGACATTGACACCATGTCCGTCAGTTCTTAAGTTGTCGTTGGCCTTCACTCCTCCTTCCTTGCCGCATGACTTGGGCACCGGCAAGACTCCTTCTTGCTACAGCTCACTGCTATGGTCCTCTCCATCCCTCTTCCTCTATTCTGTCCGCTGTAAAGGAGAAGGTGGGGGGGAACGGGAAGTTTGTTCTCCTGAGGATGGTAGCATCGCCGTCGTTGGGTCTGCTCTGTGAGCCGTTTGCTGCTGCTTCTCCTCCACAAGGCCCACCTACACAAGGCTCCGCCATAACAAGGACTTGGGAGGACCTTTCCCCTCCTCGTCTCTCTTCCTTCTATTCGTTTCTCCTGTGAAAAGGTTGGCGATGGGGAGAGCAATGATGATGGTAACTGGCTCTCGGCACTCGGTTGTTTCTAAGAGAGAAACATGTAGCAAGGATCGGGTAGCGGTTTTCTTCTACGCAATGCCAACTGCTCCGCCACATTCTGTTGTCAGCCCACGATCCACCTCAAGGAGGGGATGAATGAGCGTGGCTTCATTCCCCATGGTCTCCAATAGTCATCATGATGCCACTCAGCCAATCTGTAACTCCTCCCCCAGCTTCAAAAACATTGGGATGGCGTGACATCCTGTTGATTAAAAACCTAGGCTATTTATTTACCTTGGTCATCAAAACATCAAAATCTAATGAGACTTTAACCACAACTTCATAATAGCAAAAAGTACCTTATATACTCATTTGGTGTCATTAGGCCACTAAACAGATTACTCCAACATGGCGTGGACTTATAAATCATATTCCGGTATCAATGTCAACTAACATCTATACTTTATCAAAACACTTGGAACTCTCAAACAACTCAACATGCCTGACCTCACTTATGTCATTGGGCATTTAAGGATTCCAAAAGTCCACTCCATCACATCCTACACACCTTAAAAGAAATTCCGTCCTCAGAATTAAGCCAGAAAACCCACTTTGTCACATCATATACATCTTCAAAGAACTTTCGTCCTCGAAAGTTAACCAGACTCATACTTCCAAGGAAAACCCTATCTTGCTCTCATCCACATGTGGGCACCATTCTATGTGTAACATATCCGCAAAGGTTACCTAGTACCATGTATCCAAGCACTATTAGGAGGTTTCAAAAGCATCAAGGGTGAAACCTCACTCCATAAAAGGCTCAAACAAGGGTTTAGAAGCTTAGGTTATGTCATTCCATATATCATATATTAGGGTTGCATCTTCATCTTTATTCATGCATTATTATTCAACATCATATTACCATGTTCCCAAGGAGTTAACCCAAGTTAACCCATACATCAAGGTGTCATCAACATTTTATTTAGTTCATTGTTAGAACATGGTCATCATTGACATATGCCTTTTAGGAGGGAGTTAACAATAATTAACCCGCGTTATCCATCTAGATCATATCAAGGTGTCATAATCATTATGTTGTGCTAACTGTCAAACTATATTTTTCATCTTTATTAAGCACTACGATTAACACATCGTGTAACATGTTTCATCCATTTGATTTTTGTTTCATTTCTCATAATAAATTGCAACATTTACTAGTGATCTCATCACAAAATTAGCCATTAATTTCACATTATCATCATTATTCATTTACATGGTTACCCACATGTTGATAAAGAGCTTTAAAACATCTATAAATATTCCATCATGCCATATATCACATCTTGAGATTAGATTGCATCCTTACAATTATTATATCATGGTTGTGCTAAACAAACTTATACAAGTGGCTCATCAAAATATATCAAAACTTTATCTAGTCCAACTGAGGTTCTCCTGACCCATAACATGAGGGTAGTGACATGCTCAGTCTCTCTGAGCTAACTCAGCCCTATGAGTATCTCATATATACAAACTATATCTTCCCTCTCGGTCTAGGGTTCTCAGGTATACCTCATTGGCACTAACTAATAGCTTCATTAGCTCTAGCCACAAAAGCACAAACCAAAACATGCGATGACATACTCATCATAGGTCTCTACCCATGCAACATCTTACCCAAAACTTTCTTATATATACCACTAGATTCCTATGTGGGAAACCACCAACCCGAGCATGAGGCTTCACAGAAACTAACATAGCTACCTCCTCCAGGGTCTTGGGCTCTCTCCCTCACCCAGATGGTAGGCACTCATATCCATATTCACATGTACACATATATAACCAGCCTCTCTTTATCTCTAGGGTTCGGTCCTCCCAAAGACATCTAGGGTTCAAGAAGACTATAGGAATCATGCATAAAGCAACTCAACTCAATCGCTCAGGAGTAGTCTAGTTTAGGACCTATCATATCACATATCTCATAATTCTCATATATTGGAGTTTAGGTTCTCTAACCTTCTCCCAATGGGTCTCACTCTCTCTTGAGCTAACCCCAAAACTGGTCCTAACACTAGAGGTCCTCCTTTGTAAAAGAGATTGAGGCTCTTGCTGACTCACATCTTGTCTCATCTTAACATGTCTTATCTCATAAAAGCCTATTTACTTGCATCGTCAGAACTTATCTCAAAACCTCAAAACTAAACATATGTCCTCAAAGTCAAACAGAGATTATCACAAACTATCTTATATCATCTATATAAGACTTAGATCATATCATCAAACTTATTCTATCTATTCCATCTATCACATATGCCAAACAAGGCTCTAGACATCTAATCTAGAACTATCTCTCTTCTAGACTGATGTCATGCACTTCCACTTAGGTTGCATGATCACCTCCTACTCGTACATGTGTGGGGACACATTTTTTTAATACATATACATAATAAAATATTATATAATTTTTCTCCGATAAAGCAAACGTCAGAGAAAACTATCGAGGTTCGATCCGATTGGAATCAAAACCAAATCTAGAAACGAGTGTCCCACACATAGTAGAGAGTCCAGTGTCATGAAAACTAGTGAAACGGGTGAGAACAAGGGGTAGACTAGTGTAACTACTCTAGACAACATGCGCAATATGTCTAGGGTTTCTCTTCCCTTGATGCACATCATTTCCAAATAGTGCAACGTCCCATACCGCTGCACTACAAGGAAAGAATGACATCTAAGGACTTGCTATTCAACAAGCACAAGTCTAGACCTAGTTCTCAGACATCTAGGTGCTAACCTAGAGGCTAGGTCAGATCTAGTCTCTAAAAGATGACTAATCTAACCCTAAAAGATTATTAAGTTCAAGGTTCTTTAGTTTTGAGTTGCATAATGAGCACATGTCAGACTTTGCTATTGTTCATGCTCTGATACCACCTGTGACGTCCCCGGATTTTCTAAAACTTAATCTGATGTGTGACGTCCATATTGAAACCCTCACCTCAGCAAGAATCCCAATTAAACATCACCCACTAGGCTAAGAAGAAGAAAATCAGAGGAAGTCAGAAGGAAACACAGCACATGTACATGAACAATAATAAAACCATACACACATGTTCACCATTCAACATATAATTACAACATGAATTGTTACAACATTTGATATTACATATTGAACAACAAACTATACATATACATGTACTACATCTAAACTACAAGATCTTAAGACAACATGTCCACCTGTACATCAGCTCGCCACACAACTCTCAACTATCCTGGATCTTCAAGAGCATAACCACAACCTAAACAAAAGATTACATGCGGTACACGTCAGCACAATATTTCAAGAATATTGTACTGAGTATGCCTACGTGTCTTTTATATACCTCTCATCATATCTTGGCAATAAGATAAAACTAATACTTGGCAGTAACAGAAGAATATAAGAAAAGTGTATACTTGCACAAAGATATTCATTAACAAAAGAGAACACATATTTTAAGCTTATTTTCCATTATATCTCAAGGCCTTTGTGATGACTACCAAAGAGTTAGATCATTTGTACAAGGTGACCACTACCAAAGAGTTAGGTCAGACCACTACCAAAGAGTTAGGTCATATGTACAATGTGACCACTACCAAAGAGTTAGGTCAGTTCCAAGCACACTACCAAAGAGTTAGTGATTTCATATAATGGAACATATATATTATGTTTGATGTGTTCATAATAGTAATCATGGAAAATCATGCAATATATCATACAAGAACAATCATTTCATCCAATATTATATGCCAAGTATTTTACTACACATATAACACAAGCATATTGTATAATAAGCCAAGTAAGAGGTAATGGCGTACCTTCCAAAGAGATATTCCTAATCACATATTCCTCATGTCATCTATATCCTGGTCAACCCTGATTAAGACAAGACCATGTATTATCATCAGATTCACATCATCTTGCATCTCATCTTAACCCTAATTACATTCATTAGGGTTTCACTTAGTTTATTAGGATATGTATATTATTACTTGTATTCTAGTCTTATGATTGTCTCACTGATGTCATATTCCAGATTACATCTCATTATCAAAGTTCATCATCTGGACATTAGGTTCCATATCCTTTTTGTGCACATTAATTAACCCTAGGTTACATCATTAACCTAGATTAGGGTTTTATAACATGTATTAATATTCATCTTCATATAACAAGGATTTTGTTCATCATTATGATCTCATGATTAAAACTGAAGTTCAATATACTGATATGAGCTTTCTCTGTAAATTTCATCAATTCTTGAGCATGCATGTATTTAATACATTTTATTTAGGGTTATTAGCCCTAATTAGCCATATTGAGAAAATTACATGATTTCGAGTCATAACATGACTATATCTGATATCATATGCATTTTATATATGATTATGTACTTACTGACATTTTCTCATAATTTTAGAACATCACTTGATATTTATTATCCATTATACAAGTATTACACCTCTTACATGATTACTCTGATAATAAATCATTGAAAGCCTGATATTATGTTTCCATTGTGTTCTACACAATTTTCTAAGAAAAACGTTACCTTATTTGCATTTTTCAGACATTCGAGCTATTTTCTACGAATTTTGGAAGATATGCACATTATTGAATTTATTACCTTATTAGGCCAATAGGCCGCTGACACATGGCCACCACGGACACGGCTTCTACCTCGCGTTGGGCCATGGTTCACTTGGTCTGGAGCCGGTCTGGTTTCTTGGCTTACACCCGGTTCAAGTTGGAGGGTCGGCCTGCCCTCTCTCTGATCTCGCGCGATCCGTCGCCTCAGCAAACGAGTCTGCGAGACTCGTTCTCCCGTAGAACCTGCCGCCGCCGCACGGAAGGGGTTGCTTCAGTGATGGATCAGCTACCTCCAAGTCTTCTCCTCTGCTCAGACATCCTTGCATGACCCCGATCTTATGCACTAGAGGCACCGTCGCCCAGCCTAGCTTCCAGATCTGTGAACTACTTCTCCCTACGGTACAGATGGTGATGGCTTCTCCTCTTCCCGCCTCCTCATGTCTGCTCAGTGCATCTCGCTCAAGGAGTCTATTCTCCGCTTGAGTGTCGTTGCACAGATCCACCTTCTCACCTTATTTCTCCTCACACGATGCCTGTTGCGTCGTTCTCTGCTCGACGGCATTGACACCATGTCCGTAAGTTCTTAAGCTGTCATTGGCCTTCACTCCTCCTTCCTTGCCGCACGACTTGGGCGCCGGCGAGACTCCTTCTTGCTATAGCTCATTGCTATGGTCCTCTCCATCCCTCTTCCTCTATTCTGTCCGCTGTAAAGGAGAAGGGGGGGGACGGGAAGTCTGTTCTCCTGAGGATGGTAGCATCGCCGTCGTTGGGTCTGCTTTGTGAGCCGTTTGCTGCTGCTTCTCCTCCACAAGGCCCACCTACACAAGGCTCCGCCATAATAAGGACTTGGGAGGACCTTGCCCCTCCTCGTCTCTCTTCCTTCTATTCGTTTCTCCTGTGAAAAGGTTGGGGATGGGGAGAGCAACGATGATGGTAACTGGCTCTCGACACTCAGTTGTTTCTAAGAGAGAAACATGTAGCGAGGATCGGGTAGCGGTTTTCATCTATGCAATGCCAACTACTCCGCCACGTTCTGTTGTCATCCCATGATCCACCTCAAGGAGGGGATGTATGAGCGTGGCTTCGTTCCCCATGGTCTTTAACAGTCAGCATGATGCCACTCAGCCAATCTGTAACTCCTCCCCCAGCTTCAAAAACATTGGGATGGCGTGACATCCTGTTGATTAAAAACCTAGGCTATTTATTTACCTTGGTCATCAAAACATCAACATATAATGAGACTTTAACCACAACTTCATAATAGCACAAAGTACCTTATATACTCATTTGGTGTCATTAGGCCACTAAACAGATTACTCCAACATGGCGTGGACTTATAAATCATATTCCGATATCAATGTCAACTAACATCTATACTTTATCAAAACACTTGGAACTCTCAAACAACTCAACATGCCTGACCTCACTTATGTCATTGGGCATTTAAGGATTCCAAAAGTCCACTCCATCACAAATCCTCTCTCTCTCTCTCTTATTCTTCTTGTTTCTCACATCATGAGTGAGTAGTTCCTTTTCGCTAGGGTGTGGGAACTAGCCCCACTGCCCATGCAAGCATGTTATTTTGTTAAACATTTCATGGCAATGCACATAACTTTTCATTTCATTGTTAATCATTAATGTTTGTAGTTTGATTACCTGCTTGCTTTCATCTTGTTTTTCCCTTATGTTGTGAGAACTTCTATATGTGGGTTAGAATGTCAATTAACGAGGTTGACTCCCAAACTAGAAATAGAATAGGATTCCTTGAGGTTGTAAGGTATGATCTGTGAGGGGATGAGCCATCTAGCCTACGGTGATGCTTCTGTGGCCTAAACATCCCTCAGGGAGGGCCACAGCCTTAGTTGGATTTTGTATCTCCAGAACTGTAAGTACATGATCAGGATGGCAATGAGACATCTGATGTCTAAGGTGATACTTACGCGAACCTAAACATCCCTGAGGGAGGGTTTACATCAGTTCTACTTGGATAGTTAGATCTTTCCTGTATGTTTGATGTTTGGATGTGTTTTCATGTGTAGTGGTGGTGAAACCCGAGACCATCCCATCGATTCCATATCATTAACCTAGATCCACTTTAATTCTACTCTTTACTTTCCTGCACTTAGTTTAATTAACCCCAAATCAACCCTTGGTTCTAAATATTAGTCTTACTTGAGCTAGATTCGACTAGAGACGATTCTTAAAAATGTTGTCTCTTGGGATTTGATCCTCAACTATACTGCGATAAGATCTGTCTGCTTGCGGGTGGTATTATTGCACAAAGTTTTGGTAAAAGCTCAGGGATCTCAACCCTGAGTGAGTTTGTTAGTGTGATAATATTCCATGTCAAATTCTGGTGTCGTTTCCAAGGACAATAGAATTAGTTAGTCAAATCTAGTTCTTTTAAGGCTAATCTAGGATTTTTGTTTTTCTTTTGATACAATCGGTCATCTACTTGAATTTCACTCCACTCCATCAATCTTACTTCAGATCTTTTCATTTCAGGTACCCCCAAGGCTAGTGCATGCACCGTTTGAACAGTCCCAGACTCACTGCTAGCTTTGACCCTAAAATAGACAAAACTTTTCATCGTCATAACAGGGAAAACCACACAAGAATGGCTCAAGAGGAGGAAATAGCCTAATGGGTGGCTGAATCTATCAATGCACAGAGAGAACGGCTCATACAAGAAGCCAGAGCTATAGTTCAAGAAGAAATCCTAGCAATACAAGTAGTAGAACTACAAAAGGATCTTAGGGAGTTCTCAATCCCTAAAGCTACTGATGTTCATCACCCAATTAAACCTCTTCCCATCCATGCTCCAAATTTCGAGATATGAGCACATTGGATCACCCTGCTTCAAAACAACCCATTCTATGGTAAACAATGAGAAGATAGCCAAGAACATCATCTGAGGTTCATTGATCTATGTGCAATGACAAAACAAAATGGAGTTACAAACGATGCCATTCGACTCTGTCTCTTCAAGTATTCGCTTGTTGATAGAGCTATGAGTTGGTATAACTCTCTACAATGTGAACCCATCACAACTTGGGAATAACTACAAAATGTTTTTTTGGAAAAATTCTACCCACCTTCTCTCACCTATGAAATTAGGGGTCGAATAACAATGTTCACTCAAGCCCCTAGAGAAACCCTTGTTGAAGCATGGGAAAGATATAAAGATCTTCTACTCAAGTGTCCACATCATGGAATCCCTAAGAATCAACTTATTGAAATCTTCTATAGGGGTGTGGATGATGATATCAAGAGGTTTTCAGACTCCTCATCTGGAGGATACTTCATGTGTCAGAGTTATGACAGCGCATGGAGGGTTGTCACCCTTGGAGATGAAAATCAAGCTAATTGTGGTAGGTATGTAGGTAAGGGAGTATTAAAGGTAGATATGGCCGAAGTTATTCAAGAATACAAGTCTATAGATGAGACCCTCAAACCCTTAGTTGCCAAGCAAGACCATATCGAATCATCCCTTGCTGCATTTGGAAGAGGACGTTCACCACCTCAACAACAAGAATAGATCAAGTCAGCTTCATTGTTCTGTGAAGCATGTAAAGGTACCGATCATTCCACTTTAGCATGCAATGTTCTATATGATGTAGTTCTAAGAAATGCTTATGGACAAGGAGATAATGGTCAAATGGAAAATCTCAATGTTGTCAACACCATCCTTGGTCAAGGATATTACAATCTGAATCAGAATAGGAACCATCTGGGTTTTCAATATGGAAATCCTTTAGGAGAGGAAAACTCATGACAACTTGGTTCAAACAATCAACCACGTGGCCCACCAGGATTCTAGTATAATAAACAACAAAATTTAGGGAATCAAGGAAACTTTAGGGGCAACTTTTAGAATAGGAACTACAATAATTATCAGAGCAATTCTCAGTTCCAGAATCCCAACCAAGTCCCCTACCAACAACAACAAGGGCAACAGGCCTGCCCCGTCTCTCTTGTTGACAAGCTGTCGACAATTGAGAAGATGTTGTCATCACACCAGACAATGATAGCTCACCAGCAAGCCCATCAAAAGGCTATTGAATCTCAACTAGCTCAACTTGCAGCTAGCATGAAGCCACCTTTTGGAACCTTTGCTGGCCAACCAGAAAAAATCCTAAGCACCCAGAGCAACTGAAGGCTGTCATCACCAGGTCTGGAAAAGACTATTCAGATCCTCCTGTCAAGACACCTATGGTTATTACAAACTAGGATGAACTGATGATTGTTCAAGACTCTAAAACACCTGAGTCTCAACCAAAAGAACTAGTGATTGTTGATAAGACAGCCAAGCCAAGTTCTGAAAAACCTACCGATGAAGAACCAAAAACACTAGAGCCAGAAGTACCAGTGTACAAGCCTCGTATACCTTTCCCAGCTCGTTTGAGGTAGACCAAGCTTGATATGCGATTCAACAATTTCAAAGAAGCCATGAAGAAACTCCACGTTGATATACCCTTTCTTGATGCGCTGGCTGAGATACCAGCCTAGACAAAGTACTTAAAGTCACTTCTCACCAAGAAATATATAACTGAAGAATATGAGACAGTCAAGTTGGCAACAACTACTTCAGACATCACCCAGAGTAAGATGACCAAGAAGTAGAAAGATCCAGGATTTTTTGGGATTTCATGCCATATCGGCGATTCTTCATGTAAGAAAGGATTGGTAGACCTTGGTGCTAGCATTTCCATCATGCCACTTAGCCTCTGTAAAAGGCTAGGATTTGCTGAACTGCTCCCAACTGGCATAACCATATAACTTGTAGATAACACTATAACTCTACCATTAGGAATTATTGAGGATGTACCTATTAAGGTAGGGAAAGATTCCTATGTTCCTTGTGACTTTGTCATCATGGACACAAAAAAAGACACTAGATACCCCCTCATCTTCGAACGTCCATTCCTCACCACTGCAAGAGCCCTAATTGATGTTGAAGTGGGAACCCTACAACTCAGATTAGGTAAAGAAACTCTCAAATTCAAAGTTTTTGAAAGCATGCGAAGACCAAGTATGCAAGAAGAAGTCTACTTGATTGAGTGCATAGAGCATATGACACTACTTACACAAGAGGATTATGAACAAGATGATCCTTTAGAAGTGGCTCTAAAAACCCCATATGCTGATGATTCCATTGTTGAACAAATTAAAGATTTTGATCTCCAACTCAACACTGCCAAGGAAGATCCTGAAGATAAATTTGAGATACTCAAAGCTGTGGAAATTACTGAAGACTCATGTGAGAAACCACAAGCTCCAGAAATGAAGCCGTTACCCAAAGGATTGAAGTATGTGTTTCTAGATGACCTCAAGGTCTGCCCAGTCATCATAAACTCTGATCTAACGACATAACAAGAGGATAAACTCTTGACGAAATTATAGAAAAGAAGAAAAGCTATAGGTTATAAGATGAGTGATCTCACCGGGGTGAGTCAGACACTTTGCATGCAAAAAATCCCCATGATGGAAGATCATAAGCCAACTGTTGAACATCAAAGGAAGCTTAATCCAAACATGAAGGAAGTAGTCTGTCAAGAAGTCATTAAACTATTCACTACTGGAATCATTTATCTAACATCTAACTCGCCATGGGTAAGTCCCGTGCATGTTGTTTTAAAGAAGGGAGGAACTACTGTGATTCAAAATGAAGATAATGAAGTCATCCCCACTCGAACAGTCACTGGATGGAGGATGTGTATTTATTATAGGAAGTTGAACAAGGCAACTCAAAATGATCATTTCAATGCTTTTTCTTGATCAAGTCTTAGAGAGATTGGCTCACCAAGAATATTTTTGTTATCTCGATAGTTATTCTGGATTCTATCAAATTCCTATACATCCAGATGACCAAGAGAAAACAACTTTTACGTGCCCATTTGGAATGTATTCCTTCAAAACAATGTCGTTCGCCCTTTGCAATGCACATGCAACCTTCCAACGCTGCATGGAAGCTATATTTGCTGCTCTCTGAAACAATTATGGAAGTTTTTATAGATGATTTTTTTGTGTACGGAGATTCATATGACTCATGCTTGAAGAACCTCTCCCTTGTCCTCAAATGGTGTGAAGAAGCACATCTTGTGTTGAACTGGGAGAAGTGTCACTTTATGGTAAAAGAAGGCATTATCCTTGGTCATAGAGTCAGCAAATGGGGAATTGAAGTTGACAGAGCAAAAATCAAAGTGATTTCCATACTCTCGATATCAACAAATGTAAGAGAAGTTCATGCATTCTTAGATCATGCCGGCTTTTACAGACGATTCATAAAGGATTTTTCCAAGATAACCAAGTCGATGACGAAGTTGTTGCTAAAGGACACTGAGTTCTATTTTGACGAAGAATGTGTGAAGAGTTTCAATAACTTGAAGCAAGCCATTACAACAACACCCATCATTAAAGCTCCTGATTGAGATCATCCATTTGAAATTGTGTGTGATTCCAGTGATTACACTGTGGGTGCTGTTCTAGGGCAGTGTATAGAGAAGAAACATTATGAGATCTACTATGCATCGAAAACCTTCAATGAAGCTCAGAGGAATTATGCTACTGCTGAGAAATAACTCCTTGTAGTCGTGTATGCCTTTGACAAGTTCAAATCTTACCTCATTGGTTCAAAAGTCATTGTCTACACAGATCCTACTGCCATCCATTACCTCCTAGCCAAGAAAGATGCGAAACCTAGGTTAATAAGATGGATTCTCCTCCTATAAGAATTTGACCTAGAGATAAGAGATAAGAAAGGTATAGATAATGTGGTGGTAGACCACCTCAGTCACATCCACACTCTGGATACTGAAAAGATACCGATTAATGATTCCCTTCCAGATGACCAACTAATGAAAGTCTCACAAGCTACACCTTGGTACTCAGACTATGTGAACTACCTTGCTGCTAGGGTTATCCATCATGAATGCACAGGAAATGCACTGAAGAAATTTATGCATGATGTGAAACAATATCACTGGGATGAGGCATACCTTTTCAAGCTCTGTGTCGATGGTCTTTACAGACATTGTATCACTGAAGAAGAATCCAAACTCATTTTAGAACAATGCCACTTAGCCCGGTTGGAGGCCATATGAGTTCTAAGAAAACATCTATAAAAGTTTTGCAATGTGGCTTCTTTTGGCCAACCATATCCAAAGAATCATGTAACTTTGTTCTATCATGTGACAAGTGTCAAAGAACAGGTAACATTACAAAGTGAGATGAGATGCCACTTAAATTGTGGCAAGAAGTTGAGATTTTTGATGTTTGGGGTGTGGACTACATGGGTCCATTCCCATCTTCTCATGGATTTTCCTACATCCTAGTAGTGGTGGATTATGTCTCAAAATGGGTTGAAGCCATACCGACCGTCACTAATGATTCCAAACCCGTCATCAAGATGTTCAAAGATATTATTTTCCCCGTTTCGAAGTCCCACGAACTGTGATATCTGACGGAGGTTCTCATTTTCTTGAAAGAAGCTTTGAAGCATTATTGAGGAAATATGGTGTAACTCACAAGGTAGCCTCACCGTACCACCCACAAACAAGTGGACAGGTAGAGGTTTCTAATCATCAACTCAAGGCTATTTTGGAAAACACAGTAGGCCACAATTGAAAAAATTGGTCAGTGAAAATCAATGACGCATTGTGGGCCTACCGAACTGCTTTCAAGACCTCCCTTGGAACCACACTATTTCGATTAATATATGAAAAGTCTTGCCACCTACCTATTGAGCTCGAACACAAAGCACGGTGGGCAATAAAACAACTGAATTTTGATCGGAAGAAAGCTAGCCAAGCTAGGATTCTACAACTCTAAGAGATGGAAGAACTACAGATGACAGCTTATAAGAATGCACGAATCTATAAAGAACACACAAAGCTTTGGCCCGATGATCATCTGAAAAGAAAGGACATTAAAGTCAGAGACCAAGTTCTTTTGTTCAATTCAAGACTGAGGTTATTCCCAGGAAAACTCTATTCTCACTGGTATGGACCTTACATTGTCATGAGCATTTACCCACATGGTGCTTTCTCTTTATGGAGTGAAAAGTCAGGCAAATTTGTAGCAAATGGTCAATGATTGAAGAGATATTTTCACCTTTGCTGACATAGGCTCTGAAGCAATGTTGGATCTCACCAATCCAACATATCCACCATAAAATTTGAAGGAATCAAGTCGAGCCATTGACGTAAAACAAAGGCGCTTGTCGGGAGGCAACCCGATCAATAAATTCATTTGACTTTTAATTTCAAATTAGAATATTTCTTTAATTTTGTTTTTGCCTTTTTAGAAAATTTTGCATTGCGAGATGCTATCTTGAATTTTGATTTTTTTTTTTAGATTTGGAGATGGAGGATGCACGCTGATTGGAACGCAACCACATTTGGTGGTCTAACCAGCATGAATTTTCCCCTCCATTTCGAATTTAGAGTTTGCTCAGGGTGAGCAAAATTCTAAGTTCGAGGTGGAGGGTGGGTGGTACGTACTTCACTTTCCACCTTAACCCATTTAAATCAAACTTAAGATTTCATCATTTTGACCAAAATTTTCAAATTAAAATTTCAAAGAAATTGAATAGATATTTGATGAAGTTTTGATGCTTTTTGTTTCAATAAAAACCATTGCCTAACCAGCTAGTTTCTGTCGATTCATTTTGAATCATTATACCCTCCTTATTTGAAGAAAATCCTTAAAAGGGACACATTTTGAGACTAGACTTTTGATTGAAATCATCTTGTGAAGCTTATGAATCCTAACATCATGGTCTTTCTACAAAAATGGCAAAGCATATGTCGAACTGATAGGGATCAAACACATCGTGCTTCCTAACGGATTAGTGGAACAATAACATGGAATCCCCACTAGATCCTCATCAATTCATTATTTGAGAAGAGTACGATAAAGAGAACGACCTGGTACATTGAACTGTAAATCAAGTGGCATTCTGATCTGAACTCTCTTTTACACTTCTTCTATCATCTTCGTACCCCTCTGTTCCATAAAAAAGAAACAAAAATAGCCAAAATAGTGCCAAACCCTAAGTTCAGGGTGGCACACCACTTCTCTCTATATTCTCTTCTTCCATACCCCTTACAAATTAATAGGGGCATACCACTAAGAAAAGATACCAAAGCGCACATAAATAAATGCAATCTTGAGTCGAATAGAGGATAGATTCGCACAAAAAAATTGCAATGAATGAAATTGCAAATCATAATAAAAATATCGAGTCGAATAGAGGAGAGATTTTCTTCCTCCTTCCATACTACACTTCACTCCATTTTCTACCTAATGGCACAATGAATGCCTCCACTATCTTGAAAAACACGAGTGTCAGATCAGGTGCACACCTGTTGTTCTGTGGGTATCTCTCGATTTTTACAAAACTCTTTGACATGCTTGTTGATGGAAAAAGTGAGGAGGAAATGATATTTGAAAGAAAACTCAGGAATGAAAATATGGTAAGATGTGTTTACTGGTGTCAAAAGGTTGAGATACTTAGTCATAATTAACAGAATGGAAATAATCGTTGTGTGAAGATGAGGCAATCACACGAATTGAAAGTATTCATTTGGCGACTGTTTGAGATTTTTTGTTACTCGAGGATGAGCAACGTTTAAGTTCAAGGTGTTTTGATGAATGCATATTCATCATGATTTTAAACCACCATCTGGGGCCAATTTTGACTCAATGTTTTCTCTTTCATATCCTAAATATCACAATATATACAAAATTGCCTAATTGGTTCAATTATCAAGATTATTAATTGAGTTTATGTTGATCTTATGCAGGTCATGATGAAGATGAGCCATCAGGTGACACCCACATCCTTTTAACCCTTTTTCACCATCAACATAGTCAGCACCACCCCTTGCTTCATTCCATCTTTATCTCCATCAATCATCATCCTAACCAAACCCTAATAAGTGGGGCCCCACCTTTCTCAGCCCTAGATCTACTCTTTCTCGAGATCATCTCATCCCAGGTCTTGACCAATCGGTCTTGACCAAACAGTCTGACCATTTGGTCTTGACCAAATGGTCTGACCAATCGGTCTTGATCAAATAGTCTGACCAATCGGTCTTGACCTAACAGTTTCATCCATTCGGTTTCAACCTATCGGTCTTAACCATTCATCCATACAGTCCCAGACCACAAGCATTTCCACATCATCAAATCACAGATTGATGGCCCCCATCCATATGACCACACAGTCTTAATGATCCATTGCCTTAATGATTTCTTACTCTTTCCCTTCCATACGGTCTCAAAACTGTATGGGAAACCTCTACCTCAAGACCGTTTTCCCATCCCTCTTCTCCAAGACCGTTTGATACACATCGGTCTTCAAGACCGGTTGGGAAATCTGTTCAAGACCGTATGGAATGCTTCATCTATTGTTTCCCTTCTTCTTCTTCCTCCCGCCATAACCCTAACTCAAGGGGAACAATTTTCTGAAACTAGACAATGGTTAGAAATCACCGTGTGAATATTATGAATCTTAACATCATGATCAGTAAAAATGGCAAGTATTTGTCGAACTGAGAGGGATCAAACACACTATGCTTCCTAACTGACTAGTGGAACAATAGCATGGAATCTCCATCGGATCCTCATCAAGTCATTATTTGAGCAAAGTATGATAAGGATAACAACCCGATGCACTGAATTGTAAATCAAGTTACATTCTGATCTGAACTCTCTTCTACACTTCTTCTATTATATTCTAACCCCTCCATCCATCAAAAGGAAACAAAAATAGCCAAAATAGTTCCAAACCCTAAGTTTGGGGTGGCACACTCCTCCCTCTTTATTTGCTTCTTCCATATCCCTCGCTATGTAATAGGGGCGTACCACCAAAAAGAAAAGATGCCTATGTGTACACAAAAAAATGCAACCTCGAGTCGAATAGAGGAGAGATTCGTACACAGAAAAATTGCAATCAATGAGATTGCAACCATATAATAAAAATCTCGAGTCGAATATAGGAGAGATTTATTTATTCCTTCCATACCACCCTTCACTCCCTTTTCCACCTACTGGCACAATGAATGTCTACGCTTACCAATATCCTAAAAACACCAGTGTCAGATCAAGTGCACACTTGTTGTTCTGCGGGTAACTCTGGACTCTTACAAAACTCTTAGACATACTTTATGTTGGAATAAGTAGGGAGGAAGTGATGTTGGAAAACAAACTCAGGAACGAAGATATTGTAAGATGTGTTCAGTGGTCTCAGGAAGTTGAGATGCTTAGTCATGTAGAATAGAGAAGAAACAATCGTGATGTGAGGATGAGGTAATCACACAGTTGAAAGTATTCATTTGGTGATTGTTTCCTATTTTGTGTTACTTGAGGATGAGAAACATTTAAGTTTGGGGTATTTTGATGTATGCACATTCATCATGGTAATAGTTACCATCTCGAGTCCTATTTTGCTATGATTAGTCACTTTTATTGGATTTATCTTCCAATGCGAGTTGAGTTGGCTTAATGGGATTTATCCTTGTTTTAATTACGTTTATACACCTATTTACAGGTCTAATTTTAGCCCAAGAATGTCAATCTTCTCTAAAACATGGGCACCCACATTTCCCCTTTGAGCCTCAGCCCACTTTAACTGCCTTCTTCCCCTCTAACCCTAACAACCGTGGTCCCCTCGCGTGCCTTCACTCAACCGCAAATGCGGTCTTCTCTCCCTCACACCATGAATAGCTATCTGATCTCACCTCCATCATCCCAACAGAACCGTGATCACAGTGTCTCCTCTGCCTACCGCACCGCAACCTGTTCAGCCTCTCACGGCCAATGCTAGCTGTGCTTGCCCGCGGTCGTTTCCTCTGCATCCACGTAGCCAACAACAACCTTCCTACAGCCAACAACCTTGCCGCGCCCGAGGTCACGAGCTCCAACAACCTCTACTGATGCGTACGTCAACAGACCACGACCAAACTCGGGTCCTATCTACAGCAAGCAGCCAACCACGACCCATGGTGGTTTCCATCGTCGCCACCTTCGTGATCGACCTGCACCCCGACCAAACGTGGTGCCCTTCTCCTCCCTCCTCGAGACCTTGACCTGCGATCATGCTCTTCCTCGCGGTCTACTTTGCGACCTCCACAGCACTACCAGCACCGCGATCTTCCTCTCTACTTTCGAGATCACGTTCTTCTTCACCATTAGCAGGCACCTACGATCCTCCAACAACCACGGCCTAACCTACATCTGCCCCATTGCTTCTTGTCATCGCCACCACCATCAACACAACAGCTACCCTCGGCTTCTAAAACCACCAATAGAGACCACAATCCTTTCCTCTTGCACGTCACGACATGTCCTCTTCATCTGCTTCCACCACGACCATCCGCTCTCCCATCATCACGAATCCCACCTGTTGCACAGCGATTATGGTGTCCTCCCTATCCAACTGCAACCGCGACCTGCTCTTCCTCTCACCACCAATGACACCTCACCCCGCTGCTACACCTCGACCACAGTCGAGGTGACCACGACCCACGGTGAGAAAGGACATGCCCACAGTCTTCTACAACCTTGACCATGCAAGAGTAACACGACCAAGCCACGGGAGAAAACCTCAATCAGTTGACAAGGTGTCACCTCACCTGTGGACCACAAGACCTCGATTGAGGTGTTAAAATAAGAGTAAACAGACCTCGACCCAAGTCTAAGGATCCAGCAAACATGACCTCGATCGATGTCCCTTCTATTCACTTAACCAAACGTGCAAACAACACTGACCCGCTACTATAAATACCCACCTATCCCAACCATTCAAGGGAGCCCTCTCCAGATGCTATTAGGCTACAGGTCTATCCTCAACCTAAGGAGGCAGTGTCCTCCACAGCCAGGTTGCGCCTAAGAAGCATTCGACCCCTGGTGCAAGCCACTCCATGCATCCAAATCTAGATCTGTTGCATCCATCTATCCGCTCCATCTGCCGCTATAACATCCACGAGTTGCTCCTCCTACTGTGAACGAGGACTACGAGAAGAGAGAGAAGGTGGAGAGAAAAGATCTACCCCATCTGCCATGGTGTTCTTCCCTCCTCATCCAGATCTTCCCCGACATTGTGTAGAGGGTTGTTTCTCCACCAAGTAGTGATCATTTTCTTCACCATGCTCATGCCAGAATCTTCTCTCTCTCTTCTTATTGTTGTTTCTCTCACTAAGAGCGAGTAGTCTCTTTTCATTAGGGTGCGGGGACTAGCCCCTCTTCCCATGCTTTCATGTCCTTTTGCTAAACATTCCATGGCATGTATATAACTTTTCATTTCATTGTTAATTGTCGATGTGTGCTTGTGGATTGATCACCTGCTTGCATTTATCTTGTTTGTTTCCTATGTTGTGAGAACTTTAATATGTAGGATTTGAATGTCGATTAATGCGGTTAACTCCCTGATGAGAAATTAGATGGGATTTCCTGAAGTAGTAAGTGTGTGATCCATGAGGTGATGAGACATCTAGCCCACAGTGACGCTTTTGTGTGCCTGACGCTCGCATGGGGGGGTCATAGCATTAGTTGGATATCTGTATCTTTGGAGCAGTAAGTATGTGATCTGAATGGTGACGAGACATCTGATACCTAAGGTGAAGCTTATGTGTACCTGACGCCCGTATGGGGGGTTTTGCAGCAGCTCTATTTGGATAGTTATATCTTTCTTGGATGTTTGTGATTGGATGTGTTTGCATGTGTAGTGGTGGCAAAACCCGGGACCATCCCAGCGATTCCCATCATTAATCTTTAATCAACTTTTAATCATGCTCTTTACTTTCCTCGTGTTTTGTTTAATTAAACTCAAATCAAACTTTGTTCTAAACATTAGTCTTGATTCAACTAGATTCAACTAGTAAAATATTCTTAAAAACGTTGTCCCTCGGGATTCAATCTTCAACTATACTACGATAAGACCCATCCTCTTGCGGGTGGTATTATTGCACAAGGTTTTGGTTAAAAACCCAAGGATTTTAGACTTGGGTGAGTTTGTTAGTGCGATAATATTCCACGTCAGTCAATGACAAGGCACACTTAACTAATTACTAGAAAGGGGATGGACAAGAATGACTGAATTGTAATGAAAAGTTAAAAAATGAAATTAATGAAATGTGTATGGTGAAGTATATAGTATATATTTTGATTACATGTTTGTTGACCTAAATTGTATGATTACATTAAAATAAAATTATGAAGGATGTTAATGAGAGAGAAACCTTATATATTAAGTAAATTTAGAATGATTGATTCTAAGACTAGTAGGTAGCATCATATGAAATAAGTTATGAATAATGATTATAAAATGAAGGAAAAAGGAAAAAAGAACTCATAGTTGGATCTAATATCCTAACCCTACCCTAATACAATAAGCTATGTGACATAATGAAATATGTTTTAAAATGAGGAAATAAGGAATTTTACGTATGTATAGTCTATTTAAATTACAATATGAAGTTTAAGAATGTGATTTGAGAAATAAGAGTTCATGTTTGGATTGTAATTGTTTGTAGACACTGGTATTCTAAGGATGGCCTAATATGATGGATTTCAAATGATTATGCGTGTGATGGACAGTAACCCTAACTGAAAAATGGTAAATAGTAAATAAGGAATATTAAGTGTTGTATGCACCTTTATGCTTAACATTTATATATATCCACAAAAATGGAATGGAATATAAATGTAGCATGACGAACATGTCCTAAATATGATAAATGACACAAGATGTACATACGCTCATATTGTTTCTAGATATAATGTCTTTATGAATATTGAATGAGAAGTATGATATGCAATGGACATATAATAAATATGTTGCGATGAAATTAACATGCTTTGGTTACTTCTAAAAAACTCGGATAAGGGTAGAAGCTGGATAATGATTTGATGTCTCATACTGAAAGCCCATTAATGATGATTTCTATGAGATGATGTGGAAATGTAAGAAATCATGTGTAGTAAATTACAGATTTTTATGCTTCATGTTTTACTCATTTTCACTCTTAATAAGTTACATTTTCTATATGTGATGCTAGTTGCATGAAAGTATACACATATGATAAATGATGATTGAATCTTTATTAAGATGAGTAAAAAGGGATTAATAACAAGTGAAATGAATACACATCTAGTTCGATGCTCTAAAAATCATGAGTTTCCTCTGAGGTCCACACTGGGGAAACAAAACAAATCTCCTTGGAGTAGTCGATTGAATTATGAGAAGGATTTCTGGAGTGTTGTTTGGGACCTTAAAGGTTAGGCCACCAGGATTTGGGAGTGAGACATTCAGAGCATCTCTAGCCCTAAATCCTTGTTGTGAAAGTCTATGTCCTTGAGAAAATAGACTCTAATGAAATAAAATATATGAAATATGAAAATGTGAGAAATATTGTGATATGTGATATATTATTTTGTTGGTTCCTATCTCATGTACTCGATATGAGGACGTGAGCCTATTTAGGAAACCCTGAGGTGGCCATGGTCTGTTGTTGATATCTAAGGGTGGTCAGCTACACACTAAGATAGTGATAGTGAGTTATTGAAATGAGAATCAGGCGTTATGACTTCTACTTTGTGAGGTATAAGCCAATTCGTTTTAGGGTAAATGAACAAAAGATGACAAGCCATTTAGAATTTGATTTGAAATTTTGTTACATTCTTTGTATTATTAGATGATAATTTGGCATTGTTGATTATGTTTCTTATTGTGTAAAATAATCATTTTGTTATTGAGATTATTTTTTTAACATTCTAATCTATCTTGTTGACAAGTAGTAAATGTTGGGATTTATATGCACTTTGAATGTGATTTGGATTGATTGATATTTGATACTATTGTTTGGTAGAAATGTTTTATTTGTACTTCATCTTCAGGAATGTTGGATGTTTTCTTGTTACATATGGTGGAATATCACAAAGTTGATGTTATTGTTATGTATAGATTCAAAATGCTTAGATCTTGACTTGTTACTCATGCAGAAGGGTTATTAATTTGAACTAAGAAGTATCTATTGATTTGTTCATAGAAATGCAGTGAAAGATATTTTGAAGTTATATTTGGTTTAAGTAATTACCTTATCTATTTGATTTGATTACCATTATAAACTAGATTTGACTTATGTTAGAACTATTAGGTAGACCTTTCCATATATGCAAGTTTCTTTTGAGTTTGGTATACTTAATCTGATGTTGAGGCATGTACTTGGTGTGAGACTCAGGGGCTAGTATCAACCTCATGCCTTTGTCAACCTTCAAAAAGCTAGGTCTTAAGGAGACGAGAAAAAGTACTATGACTATTGAATTGGCTGACAACTCTGTGGTCAGGCCATATAGCAATTGTGAAGATGTTCTAGTGAAAGTGGGTAGGTTTGTTTTTCCTGCGAATTTTGTGGTAATGGAAATGCAAGAGGATAAAGGTAAGAAATTTTTTCTAGGTAGGACATTCCAAGCCACAAATGACATGATCCTGGAAATGGGTAGTTTTGATGACCGGTTTGAAATAAAGATGCATGAACACTCGAAAGAAAGAGGGGATACTGCACAATGTAACATGTTGTGGCACATGGAGGGTAAGATTTCTCTATGTCTGGGGAAAACATTTCTCGACATGGCTCACATGATGACCAAGGTGGAAAAAGATACTCTTGTAGTTGATATAATTGAAAACACCAAGATGATCTCATTGAAAGAAGAAATATGTTACCCAGATGATAAAAAAGAAGACTATGACCCGTCTACCATAGAGGAGGTCATTGCTGATTCCTTAATGCAAGCATATCCACAATTATCTTTGGAAGCATGTTTAACAAATATAGTAGATGACAACACATGCAGACTCTCTCTGGAGGAGTGTGTATTGATGTTGAAGGCGGTACCCTACTATTACATAAGATATTTTGAAGACTTGTTCCATCTCTACTGAGCCTTCCTGAGTTGGAATTGAATCTGTTGCTGTCACATCTAAAGTATGTCTTCCTGGCTATAGAAGAAAAGCTCTCAGTGATCATATCATCGTCCTTAAGTGGTGAAGAAGAGGGACAATTGCTTGTTGTATTGAAGAACCACCGAGCTGCTTTTGGGTGGTCTATAGCGAACATAAAAGGAATCTCCCCGAGTTTGTGCCAACACAAGATCTGGCTAGAAGAAGGAGCTTAAGTAATAGTTCAACCTTAGTGGTGACTCAACCCGATCATGGCTGAGGTAGTGAAGGAAGTGGGCATGCTCCTATCGACAGGTATCATTTATGCAATTTATGATTCTATGTGGGTTAGCCCAAATTAGTTAGTTCCTATGAAAGGGGGGATCATTGTCACGATCAATGCAGCTAATGAGTTGATTTCAACTAGGTTTGTGACGGGGTGGCATGTTTGCATAGATTATCGTCATTTCAATGTCGTCACTTTAAAAGATCATTGTCTGCTACCTTTCATTGATCATGTTTTGGAATGACTCACCGATCTTTCACAGTTTTGCTTCCTCGATAGGTATTCTGGTTACAATCCGATCTCGATCGAGCCAAATGATAAGGAGAAATCTACTTTCACATGTCCTTATGGCATGTTTGCATATAGACAGATGTCATTCGGCCTTTGTAATGCCCTTGCCACCTTCTAGCATTGTATGCTTGCCATCTTCTATGATTTGGTACAGAAGTTCTTGGAGGTGTTTATGGATGATTTTTTAGTGTATGGGGAGTCATTTAGTGATTGCATGTACAATTTGGATAAGGTTTTACAAAGGTGTGAGGAAACTCACTTAGTCTTAAATTGGGAGAAGTGCCATATGATGGTGAGTGAGAGCATAGTGTTGGGACAAAAGGTGTCCAAAAAGGGTATGGAAGTAGACCCGGTTAAGATATAAGTTATCTCCAAGCTAACTCCACCGACATTGGTGAAAGGAGTAAGGAGATTTCTGGGACATGCTGGGTTTTTCCGCCATTTTATTAAAGATTTTTCAAAAATTGCTAAACCCTTGTCGGAACTTTTGGAAAAAGACATTGAATTTTCCTTTGATGATTGATGTTTGAATGCTTTTGAAATATTAAAGGAGAAGCTAAGTTCTAGACCCATTGTGCAGGCTCCTGATTGGAGCCTACCATTTGAGTTGATGTGTGATGCATCAGACTATGTTGTGGGAGCTATGTTGGGTTAGCATAAAGATAAAACTCCTATTGTCATATATTATGCATCTAAAACTTTGAATGATGTGCAACTTAATTATACAACCATAGAAAAAGAACTCTTAGCGGTTGTTTTTGCATTTGAAAAGTTCCACTAGTACCTAGTAGGGGTGAGGGTGATTGTTTGGACCGACCACGCTTCCATCAAATACATGTCATAAAAGAAAGATGCAAAACCTAGATTGATTAGGTGGATTTTATTGTTATAGGAATTTGACATAGAAATTGAAGATAAGGTGGGGGTGGAAAATGTGGTAGCAGATCACCTATCTAAGATGGAAAGAGTGAATGAAAAAGATGTAGATATTCCCATTGTTAAGGATTTTCTATATGAAAAACACTTTTCTATCAAGGCTAAGGATCAATGGTTTGCAGATATTGTTAATTATTTAGCCTGGAATGAGATGCCTGCAGATTGGGGGTATCAAGAAAAGAAGAAATTCTTCTAATCATTGAGGTTTTACATTTGGGATGACCCTATTCTTCTTAAAAAATATAGGGATGGACTTTTAAGGAAGTGTGTACCTGAGTGTGAGGTAGAGAGCATTTTGTCACACTGCCATTCTTTACCTACGGGAAGGCATCATGCTAGCTCTTGGATAGCAGCCAAAATGTTAGAGAGTGGATTTTATTGGCCAACATTTTTTAAAGATGCATATGATTTCATTCGTTGTTGTGATGCATGTCAACGTGCAGGTAATATTTATAAGCGACATGAGATGCCATTGAATGTGTTTCAAGAGGTTGAGGTTTTTGATCTTTGGGGCATTGATTTCATGGGTCCATTTGTGTTGTCTAATTCTAACCTTTATATTTTACTTGCGGTTGACTATGTATCTAAGTGGGTGGAAGCAATTCCAACCCGCACCAATGACGCTCAAGTGGTGTGCAAATTTCTAAAGGATAACATTTTCTATAGGTTTGGTGTTCCCTGACTGATCATTAGTGATGGTGGATAACATTTCACTAATAGAAAATTCAGAGTCTGATGAATGCATATTCATCATGATTTTAAGCCACCATCTAGGGCAACTTTTGACTCAATGCTTTATCTTTCATATCCTAAATATCACAATATACAAAATTGCCTAATTGGTTCAATTATCAGGATTATTAACTGAGTTTATGTTGATCTTATGCAGGTCATGATGAAGATGAGCCATCAGGTCACACCCACATCCTTTTAACCCTTTTTTCACCTTCAACATAGTCAGTACCACCCCTTGCTTCATTCCATCTTTATCTCCATAGCAATTTTATTTCTGGAAACATTGTTCATTCTTAGATTGTTCCTCGACTCTTTTATTCCACTTTAGATCTAGAACTCCTTTTCCCCTTCCTTTAGTTATGGAGCAAGGACTTAAGAACCTGGCCATTTCATTGTCTCTAGCATAAGGATTAATTTTCTATTTTAGGCTAGACTATGGCCAAGGTACTTTCTTCCTCTGTATCCCCCTTCTCCTCAACTATGAGCGAGTAGTTCTATATCGAGGCAATGGGAATAGCCCCTTATCCATGGTTTGATTGAATTAGTTTTAATTGATTCCCTTAGATGGAAATTGGTTTATTAAATCGATAATCTAGCGAAGTAATTACTCGCTTAGATTCATATATTAACCCGGATGGAAATGACTATGGAAATCTAGGTTTAGAATGATTGAACTAATTAGCATAGAGATTTTGATGTGACCGATGATTTACCTCTTTTTGGATGATGAACCAGGAAACATGAGCACCATGACCAACGGGCTCATGTGGAGTTCATCTTTTGTGTTTCTTTTGTGATTCACATGCCGTCACCTATTGTTGATTAATATTTAATTCACATTCTTATCATGGATAAGGTGGTGAAAATCCCTAAAGCCTTGATTTTGTTCCTTTGATTTCAATCACCGACTGTCTTGTTTATCTTAGTTTTTAGTCTTTTCAATTCACAATAGTTTTTTATGCTAACAACAATCTTTGTTTATCTTTTTGCAGGGCAAATAAAATTCTTGTTTAGTGCTTCTTTAATTTCTACAATTTTCTTTATTAGTGTAATCAGTCATCACCCAAACCGACTTTTACATTCTCATTCAAAATTGGAAAATACCAAAAACAAATAAATTAGTTTTTCAAACAATTGGCTTAAAAAGAAACAATATTTAAAAGTTTTCCTTTGGGATTCGACCCTTTCTATACTAACCTTAACTGGAAATTTAAAAGGTTTAAACTCTAGGATTAACAATCTTAGTGATTGGTGTGTTAAGCGACACATATCAAACATCTTAGCATGAATTGCAGTAGAAATATGGTTAAATTGATTGAAATGTGCAACTAAAATGGCATGAAAATATAATATGGTTTGTGCACATCAAATCTCCCTAAGCTTGAACCATTGATTGTCCTCAAGAAAAAATAAATGGATGAATGGATAGAGAAAACATATGGGAAATAATCAGATCCATGTGAATGTAACTTGTTAGATCTAGAAATGGTACTTCACCATCTAGATATGTAATTAAACATGAAGTCAATTATAACTCTCATAATAAGATTTTAAGTTCAAATAGGTATTGAGTTTTCTTTGAAAGAATCCAGTAGATAGTAGTTAGTAAAAATAAGATGACATACCCAAAAATATAATGATTTGTCACAAAGCTCAGTGAAATGAAATTTCATATCTTCTTGCACTGGCATTGTTATTCAAGAAAAAAATTATCATTCTGATTTCAGTGTATACTTAGCTACTAATATTGGCTTAAATGCACATGGAATACCATTTGGGGATTTATTTCCCTCTTTCAGACATTATCCCTAACATTCATTGGGTTAGTGCAAACGTGGGCGACTTAGCCATCTTTTATTGAGTTTGGATTTTTTAATGAAGATTAGAATTCCCCTTCTTTATCTGATTTGGGCTTCTCTTGGGAGCCAAGAAGTATTTTATAACTCACCCTCCATCATTTTTGGTCATCTAGGAAGGCATTCATTTTGTCAAAAATTCAAGTAGAGTAGTGAAAAATGCAGTATAAGATTGGAAAGGTCACTTTATTATTATTGAAAGATCTAAAGTTGAGAAATTCAAAGCATTTGAATGGTTACATGGTTTAAGAACATGAGTGAGATAATATGAAATCACATTTAGCCAAATACCTAAATATGGAGATGCATAGCCAAAAAATTTCAAAAATTTTCTATTAGGATGATTTAAGTACAATTGTCATCATATAGACATGTTCGTTATGCAATTTGATGGTTCAAGTAGTAGGAAAAATTGATCAAAATTTTCACTCAGTAATCATGCAATGAGGTGAGAAGAGATGCAAAATATGCAAAAAAAAGTTAAATGACATAAGAAAATGATTCAAAGTAAATGAAAAGAAAAGTAAAACTAAAACTATCAATCAGTTGTACCCGCCAAGCATGAAATTTGTAGTGTTCTCACTGCTCATAACAAACATAGGAGTTGTACAAGTGGATACCTTAGGTGCATTAGAAAGAAGGGTCAAACCCCTCCTGGGAAGGCTGGAGGTGCTCTGAGAACAAGGTGGGGTCGATGGTGTTCACGGAGGAGGGTCCTTTAGGCAAAGATGGTTGTGGAGGATGCCATAATGACCCTCAGATATGATCCAAGAATGCATCCTAGTCACCATGGTTTGGATGTCTACAACATTTTAGGATAGGGTAGTGTACTGTTGAGAGAGATCAGAGATGTGAGCATTCTGATCGTCAAATATGTGCTAAGAATACCCATAGAGCTGCCTCGTATCTGGATACCTCCAAGTGAAATTTGTTTGTGTACTCATGGAAGGAGGCGGTGGAATGTCAGCACTGGTAGAGAAAGACTCAACCTGTGCACCAGTAGAAGGTCTTTCGTTATGAAAATATTTCCAATTAGATTTATCTTTGAGAGTTGTGAGTTCAAAATTTGGTAAATAAAGGATATAGGATTTGTTGTAAACCTTGTGAAAGAGTTTTCCATTCTTATCTTTGTTCAACATGCCACATTAGATGAGAAAGTCCCAATGAACATATTCACCTCCATTTAGGGGATTAGCAATAGATAGATAAACCTTCAAAGCAATAGCAAGTTTGGTGATGATGCCCCCTATCATGATATCCACTTTATTGTCTTTCTAAATCTTCACAACTCGTGAAAGAAAATGATACCTGATATTCAATCATAATTATGCAGCATAGCCCATAAGAAAAAAAAGACCAATTTACCAACTACTCTTTGTGTCTCTTTCCTTTCAAAAATACTTGTGCTGAAAAGATGATGAATGCAGAAAAGAATTAGGTTGTGCACATAAGACACTCTTGCATTAGCAACATTTTAGGAGGTATATTCAGTAATTTGTCTCCAGAAAGTGGCGGGCATAAATTCTTTTGGCATGATGGTACTACCATTATAGTCAAAGTACAACAGGTTGCAAAATCATTTAAAGGTCAATTTAAAAGGTTTGTTCATAAGAAATGGCTTAGGTATTATTGTTGATAAGATGATGAAGGATAATGTTGTCAAGATCACTAGGATGGGTGATAGAATCATGGATATGGAGGTCATTCTTGGGGGAAAGTTTTTTAACATTATTAGGACTTATGCACCCCAAGTTGGCCTTAGCGATGAGGCTAAGAAGGATTTTTGGGATAACATGGATCATTTGATGCAAGGAATACCGACAGAGGAGAAGATAATTATTGCGAGTGATTTAAATGGCCATGTGGGGAGTATCAATGATGGATGTGAGATAGTTCATGGTGGTTTTGGATATGGCAGTAGAATCAGAGAAGGAGAGAGGATATTAGCACTACTACAGAAATAGCGTTCAGTGTCACTTTTCTGGGCGTCGGTTATTTCGGACAACCGACGCATAAAATATTCGGCGTCAGTTTTTTATACAAACCAACGTCTATATTCGAAGACCAGCCATACACGGGTACCACTTTGTATTCAACATCGGCTGAGTGTAACCAACCGACGCCTAAAGGCGCCCGCGAAATCCAATTTTTGAGCGAAAAAAATCTACTTCACATACAGCGTCGGTTGTTTAACAATTCACCGACGCCTATGTGAAATGAAATCTTGCACGAAAAGTTCCACTTTCGGTGTCGGTTATCCTTGGATAACCGACACTGATAATAGTTCCCGCCAATTAATTTGGGGTAAAGATTGTCTAATTGGACGTCGGTTATTACGATCAACCGACGCTGAAGATAATAGGTGTCGGTTGTCCTAGATAACCGACGTCGTTGACCAACTTAATAGAGGCCCGATCACCCGACTCTTCCCCCTTTCTTCCTGTTTCATCGATTCTCCTGTGCGCTCTCCCAAAATCACCGCCTGGTGCCTGGTGCCTGCTACTTCTCGCTCACCGCCGACGATCCCTGCTGCTGCTCTGCGTCGCCGCCGCCGCCCGCCGCCTTCCTCCTTGCGCTGCCGCCGCCCGCTCCTTCCTCCCTGCTCACACCCTACTGCGGCGTTGTCTTCTTGCTTGCCTCCGCTGCTCACAAGGTATTAGCCGTAGCATCTTCTTCCTTGTATTCTTCCTTGCCGCCCGCTGCTCTGCTCTTCTTGCTGCTCTGACTTCAAAACCTAAGACTAGTTAGTGTTCTACTTCTTTCACTAAGAACTGAGAAGAATGGCCTACCACGGCCGTGCTGCCCAGCACGGCCGTGGTAGGCCAACACAACCACAGCCGTGTGTGATTTGATTTAAACCCTAATTTGATTTAAACTTGTCCATTCTAGCATCCTAATTTGATTTGATTAAACACTAACATTGATGAAACCCTAACATCAATTGTGATGAAAGCCTAACATGTACATATCTATTATTGTGTTTGTTGGCCTAGAAACCCGTCTAAGATTGACTCATTAGGAGTAAATCTTGGATAGTCCCCGGTTTGGGACTGTTCTTGAACACCTAATCTCACTTAGGATGTAAGTGTATAATGTGTATTGGGTTTTCGAGAAAATTTCGGCAGCATTTCCCCGTTTGTTCTCTAAGTACATATGTACTTAGAGAACAGCGGGGAAATGCTGCCGAAATTTTCTTGAAAACCCAATACACATTATACACTTACTAGTGAGATTAGGTGTTCAAGGATGGGATAGGTGGTACACATTTATTATATATAAGAATGACATCACATGTGTTTGTTGGCCTAGAAAGTGAACAATCATTGTTCTTTATATTACTTGTACATTGGTATAAATTAGAATGAACAATCACTAAATTATATACTATTTGTATGGAGTCCGGCTTCATTGTAGATATCTATTATTGTGTTTGTTGGCCTAGAAACCCATCCAAGATTGACTCATTAGGAGTAAATATTGGATATTCCCCGGTTTGGGACTGTTCTTGAACACCTAATCTCACTTAGGATGTAAGTGTATAATGTGTATTGGGTTTTCGAGAAAATTTCGGTAGCATTTCCCCGTTTTTTCTCTAAGTACATATGTACTTAGAGAACAGCGGGGAAATGCTGCCGAAATTTTCTTGAAAACCCAATACACATTATACACTTACTAGTGAGATTAGGTGTTCAAGGATGGGATAGGTGGTACACATTTATTATATATAAGAATGACATCACATGTGTTTGTTGGCCTAGAAAGTGAACAATCATTGTTCTTTATATTACTTGTACATTGGTATAAATTAGAATGAACAATCACTAAATTATATACTATTTGTTTGGAGTCCGGCTTCATTGTAGATATCTATTATTGTGTTTGTTGGCCTAGAAACCCATCCAAGATTGACTCATTAGGAGTAAATCTTGGATAGTCCCCAGTTTGGGACTGTTCTTGAACACCTAATCTCACTTAGGATGTAAGTGTATAATGTGTATTGGGTTTTCGAGAAAATTTCAGTAGCATTTCCCCGTTTGTTCTCTAAGTACATATGTACTTAGAGAACAGCGGGGAAATGCTGTCGAAATTTTCTTGAAAACCCAATACACATTATACACTTACTAGTGAGATTAGGTGTTCAAGGATGGGATAGGTGGTACACATTTATTATATATAAGAATGACATCACATTATACACTTAGGATGTAAGTGTATACCCTAATCTTTTCCTAATATATACTTGTTTCTTAATATATACTTGTTTTCTCTGATCATAGAATGGATAGATCATGGATGTCCATTTGTAATCGTTGCACCCCAGAGTTTATATCTGGTCTTGATCAGTTTATTAGATTTGCCGAGGAACATAGGAAAAAACCTACAGATAGGTTCTACTGTCCATGTAGGCATTGCGGTAACAACTTGAAAGTCAACACTGGTGTGGAAATCAAAAGTCATGTCATGTGCAACGGGATTGTATAGGGCTATACAGAATGGCAGTGGCATGGAGAGATTTCAAAATCGAAACCAGTAGATGTCGATAGAAGTGCTTGGGTGGAAGAAGAAATTGCCTCCGATGACGTAAATGTGAACGAACCAGTTCCAGCAGACATCGTTGATGCGATGCTGGATAGTTGTATGGTAGAGCACACCGATCCACCTCCTATCTTTAGAAACATTGTGCATGATGCTGAGATACCATTATACACAGGTTGTGCTAAGTTTACGAAGCTTAGCGCTGTGTTGAGATTGTATAAGTTGAAAGCTAACAATAGATGGAGCGACAAAAGCTTCACTTCATTGTTGACTTTGTTGAAAGAAATGCTTCCTGAAGGAAACGAGCTGCCAATCTCAACATACCAGGTAAAGAAAATGTTGTGCCCCATGGGAATGGAGGCCAAGAAGATACACGCATGCCCGAATGATTGTGTATTATTTAAAAAGGACTATGTAGATTTGAAAGATTGTCCAAAATGTGGTGCGTCAAGGTATAAATTGACGACTTCGGGGGAGTCCAAAACTGGTTCTCCTGCCAAGGTGTTGTGGTATCTACCTATAATATCATGGTTTCAACGCTTTTTTGCAAATCCGAAAGATGCGAAGAATTTGAGGTGGCATGCAGATGTTAAGAAAAATAATGATGGGATCCTACGACATGCGTCTGATTCCCCACAGTGGAAGAAGATTGATCTATTGTACCCCAAATTTAGTGAAGAAGATAGGAATCTAAGACTTGGGCTTTGTACAGATGGGATGAATCCGTACGGGACATTGAGCAGCCAACATAGCACTTGGCCAGTCATGCTTGTTATATACAATCTTCCTCCCTGGATGTGTATGAAAAATAAGTACGTTATGTTGTCATTGTTGATATCGGGCCCTAAACAACCCAGAAATGATATCGATGTTTATTTTGAACCTTTGATTGATCACTTAAAGAAACTTTGGGCTGAAGGTGTGATGACCTATGATGCTTCAGCAAGAGAGACATTTCGTTTGCACGCTATGTTGTTTTGCACTGTTAATAACTTTCCAGCATATGGGAATTTGTCTGGATATAGTGTCAAAGGAGCTAAAACGTGTCCTATATGTGAAGAAAACACTGATTCAATAAGACTAAAACATGGCAGCAAGATTGTATATCTTGGTCATCGAAGGTTTCTTTAAAAATTCCATCCATATCGTAGGAAGTGCAAAGCATTCAATGGATGGAATGATGAACGGAGTGCACCTAAACCTATACCAGGGGATGTTGTTTATGCAAGAGTAAAAGACATTGTCAATGAATTTGGTAAGAAATCACAATGTAGTATGGCCACACGGAGTGACAATTCTTCATTCAGGAAGAAGTCAATATTTTGGGATCTTCCTTATTGGAGTTCTTTGACAGTCAGGCATTTTATCGATGTAATGCACGTTGAGAAAAATGTATGTGATAGCATCATTGGTACTCTGTTAAATATACTAGGTAAGACTAAAGATGGGATAAAATCTAGACTGGACCTACGTGAAATGGGAATAAGGTCAGAATTAACAGAATTACGTGAAATGGGTAATAAAAGAACATACTTACCTCCCGCTTGTTACACGTTGTCTAGAAAGGAGAAGAAAACTTTTTGTGAATGCTTGGTAAATGTTAAGGTGCCACATGGTTACTCATCCAACATCCGTAGATTGGTATCAATGAAAGATATGAAGTTGATAGGTCTTAAATCTCATGATTGTCACACTCTAATGCAACAAATATTACCCGTGGCAATTTGATCTATATTGCCGAAGCATGTAAGGTTTGCAATTACCAGACTTTGTTTCTTTTTCAACAATCTATGCAGCAAAGTTATTGACCCTGATACTCTCGATAATTTGCAAAGAGAAGTGGTTGTTACCCTATGTCAGCTTGAGATGTATTTCCCTCCTTCATTCTTTGATATCATGGTACATCTTGTTGTCCACTTGACTAGGGAAGTGAAAATGTTGGGACCAGTTTTCTTGCATTGGATGTATCCCTTTGAACGATACATGAGCGTTTTTAAAGGTGATGTTCGAAACCGTTATCGACCTGAAGGGAGTATTATTGAAGGTTATGTGGCGAGAGAGGTTATGGATTTTTGCAATGACTTTCTCAGTGGTAATGACACTCCTGATAATGACAAGAATATTGAGGAGGGCAAAGGAATTTTGGGATCACGGGTGAAAGTAATCAGCCGTGAGCAGTTGGAACAAGCTCACTTGTGTATTTTACACAATATGGATGAAGTGAGTGTTTATATCGAGGAACATACCAATTTCATAAAGAGACAAAATCCTCAAGCAAGTTCAATGTGGCTTGCTAGAGAGCATAATAAGACTTTTACTAAGTGGTTTGAAGATAAAGTCTTACATAAACTATCTCAAACACCAAATGATATTACAGAAACTATCAAATACCTCGCCTTTAAACCAAAATCGAATGTTATGTCTTATGAAGGGTTTGACATTAATGGATTCACATATTACACAAAGCGCCAAGATGATAAGAGTGTCGTCCAAAATAGTGGGGTCACTCTTCAAGCGTCGACTATGTACTTTGCAAGTGCAAAGGATAAGAGTCCACGTGAAGATAAAATGTCATATTACGGTGTCATTGAAGACATTTGGGAGTTTGACTACATAGATTTCAAAATTCCGCTTTTTAAATGTAATTGGGTTGATAACACCAAAGGAGTTATAGTGGATGAATTGGGTTTCACTTTGGTGAACTTTGAAAAGATTGGCGAGAAGGGTGAACCATTCATATTGGCATCACAGGCGAAACAAATATTCTATATCGATGATCCTGCAAATGATAAATGGTCGGTTGTTCTTCATGGTAAAAGACAGTTCATTGAAGATCCTATAGATGAAGAAGAGTACTATGATAAGTATGATGACTCCAGTCCATTCTCAGTTGGGTTGCCAACTCCACAAAATATTGAAGCTAATGATGACTTAGATGTGCGCGGAAATCACAATGAAGGATTGTTAATTGATAAAAGATCACAATTTTAGAGACATGTATGTTTATACAAATGCTAAATGTTTGCCTTTTTCTAGTTAATACAAATGCTAAATGTTTGCCTTTTTCTAGTTAATACAAATGCTAAATGTTTGCCTTTTTAATGAAATTTTCAGGTGGCTGACCATGATGAGCATGATGTCCATGATGAGCATGAAGTTCATGATGAGCATGCTGTCCATGACGAGCATGGCGAGGATACCAATGTAAGTTCTAAAAACATATCCTGTATTTCTATAAAATTCATTATCTTCTAGTTATGTCATATATCTTATATTTCTATATTGGGCTAATTCAGTGTGTTTATTTTTGTCAAATTTTAGGTTGATGATGCACATGTACCCACTGAAGCACTGGAGCAACATGATGCGCAACACCAAACACTTAACAAGAAAAGGGGCATCACTCTGTTGAAGAAGTTAATAGCGCTTAGTGGCAGTGGATCCAAATTGGTTGTGGAGTTTGATAATGGAGGAAATGCAATTGGAGTGAACCGCAATAATTTTGTAAACTATCTTGGGTGTACCACTCGGAGCCATTGTGGTGTTAAGTATGATAATTGGCATAAAGTTCCTCAGGGGAAAAAAGACTTGATATGGAAGGATTTATGCATGAGTTATTATTATTTGCAATTCTATTTTGTAGATTACAAATTCTATTATTTGCAATTCTATTTTGGATACTAGTTAATAACATTTCTATTTTACAGAATCTGTTTGCATGGATGAGAAGTTGCATCGTAAAAGTGTGATGCAACGCGCTGGAAAGATGCTTAGGAATTATAGGACAAATCTGAACAGAGAATACATAAAAGAGGGTGATAAGAAAAAGAAGTCAGCCCTTGAACAATGGAACTTCTTGGACAAAGAAGATTGGGACAATTTTGTTGCTTCAAGAAAATCTGAAGAATTCAAGGTATTAGGTGTCACTCCCAATTTAATTAATATACATTGTATTCACCTATTCAAGATTAACATTTAGTGATATTGACCAAATCATTAATGTGCATACTAACTAGGCCCTCAGTGACGCACAAAAAGCAAGGCGTGCACTGAATGTGCATGACCACACTATGGGTCCAAAAGGCTATGCAAGCGTTCGCCAAAGACTACATGCAGAGTCTGCGGCTACTCAGGAGTCTGCTCCTACTCAGGAGTCTGCCACACCCATGCCTCGCCATGATATCTGGATAGCTGGGAGGCAAAACAAGAAGGGTGAAATAAAGAAGCCTGTAACTGCTGAGGCGGTTGCGAAAATGGTAAAATACAAATCTTAGAGCAATCGTTTGAATATTGATTATTTGTGGTGTTAATTTACCAATGTCTGTTGATGGTGATTAGTGGGAGCTGCACGAGTAGAGGAAACAAGGCACATTCATCCCTCAGGGCACAAGGGATGAATTGACAGTTGCTCTGGGTAACCCAGAGCATCCTGGACGTGTTAGGGGTGCAAGCGCTGGTGTGGGCATCAAAGCATTCTTTGGGCCATCCCAGCGCAAACCCAGAGCGGGACTTTCTCAAGAAGAGGTAACCTATTCTTTTTTTAGAATGTTACTGCAAAAGGAAATTCAATAATAAGAAGCTAATGTTTCTTTTATCCATGTATAGGAGAATAAGAGAGTCGAGGATATAGTTGCTAAGAAGGTCAACGATGTAGTTGCTGAGAAGGTCAAGGAAGAATTGCTGCGGTGGCAGGCATCTCAGGCTTCCAATCAGCCTATGGCGACCCACTCTTCTCCTGATGCACAGACTGCGAGTAATCCTGGAGACCCATCGCCTAACACGTCTGCTGTAAGTATTGTTTATGACATTGTAGCTAGTCTTTTCAAGATGATATGTTTTCAAGATGATATGTATATATGTATAACATTCTTTACGTAAATTTGTAGGCATTGAAGCCATGCCGCTTAAGAATACAAGACTATGTTGTTGCAGAGGCGCAGGCTTACCCGTCCCTTCCTGGGGAAAGGTTTCACGGGACTCCAATGCCACAGGGCTACGTTCGTGTGGGCCCATTACGTGTGTTACCCGATTGGAGGGAAGCTACATTGCCATATCCCCACCCGGATATTGATACACTTGCTGAGGTAGAAGGCGGGGTCATATTGTGGCCCAAAGCAGATGTCGTCTACACTACTGAAATTGTAAGATAAATTTACATTGATTTAGACTGTTAATGTGTATATATGATGTCAACTGATCTGAAATTATATATACAGGTTAAAAAGAAGACACCAGGAGCACCTAGGCCTCCACCTCCACTTCCCGCATTACCAACTTGGGTTCCAACTGACCTAACATACCTGTTAGGTCCTGCTTGTAGGGGAATGGCATGTTGGCTACGGGCACATAATATACATTGCCCGATAATTGTTTCTTTAGATGCAGATTATGCATGTCAATCATACGATAGCTCTTTATTTATACAAGATATTATTGAGCT
Organism: Alisma plantago-aquatica; assembly: GCA_963693085.1. Classification (NCBI taxonomy): domain Eukaryota; kingdom Viridiplantae; phylum Streptophyta; class Magnoliopsida; order Alismatales; family Alismataceae; genus Alisma; species Alisma plantago-aquatica. Next base: position 77,789,626 of record OY856409.1, on the reverse strand, counting down.
GTTTATGTATGATTGGCTGAATACATCAATGATAGAGACATGGATAAGGTGAGATCTTGTTTATACATCCATATACCTTGTGTAAGATCCGGTGATCTGGTTTGTTATATATTAATGTATACGTAATACATGTTTTGCAGCTACTTAGTCGAAGATCAGTGCAAACAATTTGCATTTGATCATGTGGGATTTTTGATTCCATCATTGATTAGTATGGTAGCTAAAAACCCTGATAATGTTCAACAATACTGTATAGATGCTTTTACAATTTTTGGTCAGCAAAAGAAGACGATAATAATAGCTCCATTCAATGTCAAGTAAGTTTACTTTATTTATAATTTGGACTTAAGAAAATTCCATTTTTATTGTGCATTTTGAGTTATTAATTGTTAACTTTTTACCTCTAGCGGTAAACATTGGGAGTTATTAGTTATTGTCCCCGTGACATTCACTGTTTATTATCTAGATCCCGCGGGAAGTACATTAAACACTAAAATTGGACACGTAATGAGAATGCCATTATTCTGGTGAGAAATATTTCATTTTTGTATCTGTTAACATCTGTTATTACATTACTATTTACTTATGTAATTTACTGTGTTATATTAACATGTAGGGGTTTAGATGCATTCAAAAAGGCTGGAAGAACGGTCCCAAGGAAAAAGAACCAGCCAATAAATTGGCAGAATGTACAAGTAAGTTCCCGACTCCAATGTATATATTATTGATGTGAATTGTGCTTAGTTGTATTATTTTGTATGTTTCAATTTATAGTGCGCTACACAAGACAATGGTTGGGCATGCGCATACTATGTGATGCGATTTATGCAGATGATTATCAAACATGCCGCATTGGACATCGATACCATACATGAGGTATTATATATAGTCTCATTAGTTAGCATGAAATATATCAATCTTATTTTTATATTATTACTTATATATATACATCATTCTCTTTGCAGGTGTTTAAAACTGACCACACTATAGGTAAACACTTAAAAAATATACATGCTCCATATACGATGGAAGCATTAAATGAAATAAGAGAAGAATGGGCAAAAGCCATACAAGCAGTGGCAACTGTAAGATATAATTGGGATGTTGATAGCGATAATGAATGATACTTTGTAAATGAATATTTTTGAATGGTAATACATGTATTTGAATGTTTCTATATGTGTGAATGTGAGAATTGAATTGATGTCTGAATGTATCTACTTGTGTGAAATTTTCCTTGGGACTTTTGCAGGTTTGTGGCCTATTTGTAGGCTGATATCAATGGATGTCGTAAACCTGCAGTTCAGAAAACTGAACTGTAGGTTCTCATCCTGCTGACCAGCCACAGCAGCCCTGCAAACTGATATGAAAAAAAAAATAGATATAGGCGTCAGTTATTTACAGAAAACTGTCAGCAAAGACCTACAGCGTCGGTTATTGGATAAAAACCGACGCCTAATATTACAAACAACCCGACCATGCAGGAAAGCACGGCCGTGGTGGAAAAGGCGTCACTTATTCATATAAAACCGACACCTATAGTACTAAACACGGCCGTGCAGGGAAGCACGGCCGTGTCATCTTGAAGTATGGCGTCGGTCTTTTAGTAGATAACCGACGCAGAATATGTCCTAGATGATGTCGTTTTCTGTGGTGCGAACTCTTTTGGCGTCGGTTATCTACTAAAAGACCGACGCCTATATGTTAAATAGGCGTCGGTTAAAAAACCGACGCCAAAGTGTTCGACCTTTAGCGGCGCCCACATAGGCGTCGCTCAGAAACCGACGCCAAAGGGGGTTAAACAACTGATGCCAAAGGCTGTTTCTGTAGTAGTGTAGATTTTGTAGTTGCATATGATATGATTTTGGTAAACACACATTTCAAGAAAAGATAATTTGATAAGATTACTTTTAAGAATGGGAATAATTGTAGACAAATTGATTACCTCCTTACAAGGAGGGAGGATCATGAGGTATGCAAGGACTGTAAAGTGATTCATATAGAAGAACTCATGACACAACATAGGTTGGTGGTTTTGGATATTAACATGAAGATCAATAAAGGCAAGAATAACAAAAATCGAGATGATAGGATCAAGTGGTGGAATCTTAAAAGAGAAAATAAATTGACCTTTCATGATGAAATGATCAAGGAGGGAACTTGGAACTTAGAGTCTAATGTCAACACTATGTCCCATAACATGTGGTCATGCACAAACAAATTTCCAGAGAGGTTTTGGGTTAGTCCAAAGGTTGTGGGCCTCCACAAAAAGAGACTTGGTGGTGGAATGATGAAGTACAAAAGGTTGTTAAAATAAAAAGGGAGATATATAAGAGCTTGCCCAAATTTCTAGATGATTCAACATTTTAGAGATACAAGCAAGCAAAGAAAGAAGCAAAAAAGGTTGTTTAGGAGGCAAAGTCTAGATACTTTGATATATTTAAACATGTAAATCACTAATTACAATATGAGAGAGAAAATTTTACATAAAAGCATTTATTCTCATTTTCTTAAACAAAAGAGCATAGATATATATGAAAACATTTTGTTTAAATAAAACAAGCACAATAGAGAAATTGGACATAATAAAATGAATTTGCAAAACTAACATAGGCAATTTGCCTTTAAGTCCTTAAGAATTATCTTATTAGAAAAAGAGCATGCAGAGAATAAAATATTTTGGAAAAAATTGCATAGAAAGAGTGGGGTGTTACAATTCTACCCACCATAAATAAATTTCGTCCTCGAAATTTCCTAGAGTTTCTACCCACCTTAAGGGTTTCACATAAACTTGCAAATTTTCCATACAAATTTTCATTATAGAAGAGGGATATAAAAACAAAGCATTATTATGATTCAACATAAATTACTTAACTACCCTTACCTTGATCATCTTCCTCTTCTCCATCTGACATTTGCATGGTGAATAGCCTTGTTTTAACCTTGGGTTGAGGATTAGAGTTCTTCGCTTGGTTATGGTTGGGATCCTTCTTTGCAAGCTTGGGGCAATTAGGCTTGATATGCCCTTCCTCACCACAACAGTAGAAAACAGAAGTTCCAAACCTACAAGGACCACCATGATTTCTCTTACATGTAGGGCATAGAGTTCTCCCATTCTCAAAAGAAGGTTTAGGGGCTTTTCTCTTGTGGTTGGAGGGTGGAGGGGGTTGATGGTGATGATGGTTTTGGGGTACCTCCTTCTTAGGATTCCTCCTCGGGTGATCCTCCAATTCTAAGGTTGCATCTAAGGCTGATTGCATGGGCTTATGACCTCTACCAGATAAGGAATAACTTAGATCGGGTTTAAGCCCTCTAATGAACTTTTTAGCTCTCTTTTTGCTCAGTGTACTAAAGACCATACTTTTGGAGCTTATGAAACTTCATGGCATACTCAGTGACAGTCATGTCACCCACCTGCTTAAGGTTAAGAAACTCATCCTCCTTCCTTTCTAACATGTCTTCAGATACATAATGGTCGTTAAAGACTTCTATAAACTCACCCCAAGTGAAAGGAGGGTAATCTTCTTCCCTAGAGGCTAAGAGGTTTTCCCACCAAGTACGGGCAGCATCCTTGAGCATATGGGTGGCAAATCTAACCCTACTACGTGGGGGACACTCTAAGTCTCTAAAGCAATGTTCCATGTTGCTAATCCACTCCTCAGCCTTGGTTACTACATCAACCTCATCTTCACCATGGAAAGCATCAGGTCTAATCTTCAAGAAATCTATGAGGGAGATATCATGTACCCTAGGTGGAGCTCTAGGTTGGAGGGCATTGGTCAAGGCTGCTACTAGGGCATCTAGGGTGATTGGTGGGGGGACGTGGTTCATGTCTTCAGTCTTATCACCACTAGAGGATCCTTGTGAGGGCCTTGACTCACCAGCCTTCTCCTTCTTCTTAGGGGCCATCTAAAAGGGTAAACATAACATGATGTTAGAACATAATATGAATCTCTAGTGTTGCCTTAGTGGCCATCTATTTTGTGCTCTGATACCATTAATGTAACACCCCTCCCTAAGGTTTCATACATAACCAGCGGAAGCATAGCCTAATCCCCAACATTATCTATAATGTGGGGTACTTCACATTTTAGGGAGGGTTGTCACATATATGATCTCATATCAAGAAATAAACAACACTTGGCATTATTGAAACATAGATTCATACATAAGTTCTTCAAAGGAAAACTACATCATGATTATCAAGGTATGCTAAACATAATCTAGATAACATGAAAAAGATAGGATCTCCATAGATGGACATCCCACTAGGAAAAAACTTCTAAGGTCTTGGATCCTTGGAATCTCCTCAAGATTTCTCCTTCCCTTTAGCTCCAACGTCTACAAACATCTCATCCCAAGCCATGCAAAGGAAAAACAAACATGGTAAGTAAGCGACATTGGCATGTTATAAAGCATAAAAATAAACTATAAAGGTGACTTGGCATAAACATGGACATACATTTAACATTAATCATTTCTTGACATTTTTTATGTAAGGAACTTGACTAGAAGTATATGCTCCTCTCTTCATGCCCCATAAGGAACCCATAATGCTCGGAAATCCCATAATTGCTCGAAAAGCCCATAATTGCTCGGAAAGCCCATAATGCCCGGCAAGCCCATAACAAGGTGCATATAAATCTAAATCAATTTCCATTAACCATGATCTTTCTTAGACTTAATGATCTTCTTAATAACTTAAACTTGATCTTAATTGGGATTTCTCCCTCTTGAACATAATGGGGATTTCTCCCCATGACCATAATGGGATTTCTCCCTCTTAAGCATGAATGGGAATTTCTTCCCTCTTAATCTTGGTTTCATGTACCTTAATCATAATTCATAACATTTATGTGGTTTCTACATTTAGACATAAGTTATAACAATAAACATCCAATAACCATATACTTGAAGGAAAACATGCATTTATCATGACTTTAGCATAAATTCCATAACCATATCATAATCATTTAATAAATAAAGTTTACTATGCCAAGGGCATGGCCCGCTTACCTTGAGCTAAACCATCTAAGTCAAACCGGGTTTGACTAACTGGTTTCCCTTAAACACTTAAAAAATAACATATATGTCCTTCATTATACAACTAAACCCTAATTTGTACATATAAATATTGAGATGTGCAAACAACAACAAAAACCAGTCAATAAAAATCATAAAATCGAATTCCTCATTGAAAATCCTTTCCAAAACCTATTTTTGCGGATTTTTCTGATAATCTGGCGATTTAATATGAATTTCCAAAGAATCGACCAATCATAAATCGAGAAAAAGCCACATATATATATATTCAAATCCAGAATCAGTGGGCCAGCTTCTGATTTTGCCCAATCGGGCTTGGCCAACTCGACAAAGAGGCTTGCCTCAGTGATCAAAGAAAATAGGGTGTGAAATTCCTTAACTTCCCTTGCGGTTTAAAGCATCAGTAAAAAAACATGGGGGCTCAGGGGTCATTGAACATCCTAGATTCTCTCCCCCTTAGCCATGGTGGAGGACAGCAGTCGATCCTTGCCTCCTGGGATCTTGATTGTGAAGAAGTGTTATTCAGGGAAAAACAAGAGCATTGTGGCCATCCTCGTTGCCACGCGAACTCGACAAGCCTAAGATGGAGTCTCACGGTGGCCAGGAGCTCCAGGAATGCTCCGCCACAAGGAAAGAAATAGGGGAGGATCTCAGACACTGGAAGCCACTAGTTCGGAGCCGGAAATCCACGGATGTGAGTCAGAAAACATTCGTTGTGGACAGGAGAATGTCGTGGCGCGGTCCAGTAGGTCGAGAAAACACCAAATGGGCGAGACAATGGGTCGCCAATGCGGGACATCGTTGGTCTGTAGGGCATGGTGTTTGGGCCACTCGCAGGGTAAACGAATAATGGGAGAAGTTGTCTGAGGGTCCAGGCATGCTTACCGCATCCTTGATTTGAGAGGGGATGCTCTAGAGATCAAGCAGGCTTGTGGAGTTCGTCGAAGACAAAAGGAATGAGGCTCGGGGTGTTCAAGAGTCTTGGGCCGCAATTGGTGGTGGAGGAGGAGAGCTTGGAGGCTGGCGAAGATACATGGGGGGTTAGGTGGATGGGAGATGCACGGAGGTGGTGGTTGGAAGTCGTCTGTGGAGAGGGTGTTCAAGCCCTAAATGGGAATTTCTAGTATAGGGAGCGAGAGCACATGAGCAAGGGCTCATTGGGTGTGGATTGGCCTTGCGGTTTCTTAGGAGGAGAAATCTCAAAAAACGGATGTGAGGAGAGGGAGAATGATTCAAGGCAAGGAATCTGATGGACTGGTTTTAAACTGATGAAACCTTCGTGAGGTTGAAGATAAAATAGACGTCATTGGATCCTGATCCAACAGTTGCAGACGAGCACATTTTAGAAATCAGATTAACTAACGTGTGACACTGAATAAATGACCAAAAACATAATGCTATTTGCATATAAATGATAATTTCGATTAAATGGTTTTGAAAACTATATGTAACCCTTCCATAATCAATTAGATGGGTCAAATAAGGTCATAATGGGTTCAAATTTGAACCATAGATGTATTAGAGTGTCTAGAATATTCCCATTTAGTTAGATTTGATGCTTGTGCATGTTTTAGGCCTAAAATAGAAAACACAATTATGTGCACTTAAATGACCATGATGAATGTAAATAAAGCCATTAATTTCTCAAATAAGAATTTCAAGATATGAAAATGTGCATTCAACATTATTTCTTTCCAATTAAGAAGATGGAGGCCATTAAGCAAGCAATTAAACATGTAAATCACAAATTATATTATGAGATGGAAAATTTGACATAAAAGCATTTATTCTCATTTTCTTAAACAAAAGAACATAGATATATTTGAAAACATTTTCTTTAAATAAAACAAGGATAATAGAGCAATTGGACACAATAAAATGAATTTGCAAAACTCACAATGGAAATTTGCATTTAAGTTCTCAACAATTATCTTATTAGAAAAAGAGCATGCAGAGAATAAAATATTTTGGAAAACTTTTCATAGAAAGAGTGGGGTGTTACAATGTCACTTTGATCAAGCAATGGCTGAGAAAGCCCATGATCAACAGGAGTTGTAAACTGATGCAAAGCAGACTGACTTGTAGTTCATTATGGGTAAACATGTGTTATGAAAACCGAACCCCTCTGAGCTATAGTTGAGAAAGCTGAGTCCCTGATACATGAGTCCATTTTAGATGGATTGGTGGAGTTGTTTATGTATAGCCTTACCTCTCAGGATAATATGATGTATGATGTGTTCCATGTGTCCAATCTAGAACACTATGTAAGGTACCCGAGCCATGCATTGAACATTAAACCTATTGAACTCCAAGGGAGAATAACTTACCCTGAGTCACCTATGAGGGTACAAGATACCAAGGTGAGAGAGAGCTCAAGAGTAAAGAATAGAAGATGATAAAGGTTCTTTGGACGCACCATGGAGAGGATGAAGCCACATGGGAGCCAATGATTGATGTAGAAAAGTCTTATCATGAACATTGTGTATGTTTGGTTGAATTTTAAGGGCAAAATTCCTATTAGTGGGGAAGGATGTTACAACCCCAATTTTCAGGTTCATATGGTGGGAAATGCAATTTCCCCAATAAATGTATGATTATGGGAATTATATGAATTATGTGTATTGAATGGATTTTCTTCGTAATATTTCCTTTATACATGTAATTTCATGGATCATAATATGTTAATGAGTCCAATATGATTAAAAGAAAAATAAGAAACCAAATAATGCATTATTCAAAAGGAAATTTGAGATAATGAGGAAAATATGAGAAATATGTGGAAAGATATGTGATTGACTCATCATGGATGAGATTTCGAATCCACAAGGCTTTTAATGGTAAAAAGGAATCCAAATAAAGATAGTAAAAGAATAGGAAAGAGAAAATATGCATAAAATATGCCTTAATATGTGATAACTTTCATATGAAGAAAGGTTCCTCATACTTTCGAATTTCTATCTCAAATTTGCCACACAAGTAGATTAAGTCATATTGGACTTTATCCTAAAATTTGGGATTGAAAGGATAAACGGATTGGGAGATATGATTTTTATAAGTATTCCTAAAGTGAGAGGAATACCATTAAATGTCAAAATTTATATTAGAATTCCTTGTTATCAGCCTTTTTGGCACATGAAACGTGGACCATTGGGTTTGATATCTAACGGTGATCCACTTGTCTCCTACCTTTACTTCAATTTAGGAAGGGGGAATAGTAAACATGGAATCGATTCAATACCTCTCTTTCCCTGATCCACCAGGAGTCTTAGAGAGTTGATAATTGTCTTCAGGAGTTCAAATCAGATCTAATGATTCCTACGTTAACTCATTTTCATGTATGATTGGGACTTTTCCCCACTGGTCTGTAGAAAAAGACCCCAGTTTGTGGCAGACTCTACCCCATACCTATATAAGGGGGAGTAGAGGCCTCAGCGAGACCGGGAGGTTCATCGTGAGGGTCCTCTAGACCATGTGTTCTTTTTCTGCTACTTCTGATCTCCGTGGAAGGTTGGTCCCGCTCCCGATCTACTCCGCCGATCGTAGGAACCTGCTCCTATTCAGCTGCCATGCTTGGGGCTGGTAGGGAGTAAGTAGAGGCTACCACGAATTTCAGTAGGCCTGGGCAGAGGTAGGGCGACCTTCACCGACGGCCGAGGAGGCCAGACGCCCAAAGTCAACCACGGGGTTGACCATGGCTGGGCGTGCATCCATGAGAAGGAAGGCGCTCAGAGGAGGAAGACAAGAAGGGTTAATTTACCGCCATACCCCCAGGTGAGCGGGGCCTTAAGCCCGATAGCGTAGGGTAGTCATGTCTTGTCACCTTCGTTGTCGCCCTAGAGAAAAGAAAAGAGGGGCCGAATTGCTGATGTGGCAACCTTCCATTCGTCGAAGGTAATTTACCTTGTAAAATTCATAATTAATTATTGGTGACTCCGATTAAAACGAACTTTGTATGAAAATTGATCAGATGAATGCAAGAAATTTATTAAAAATATAATTGAAGCCCAGTTTTACTTACAATCCAAAAAGTATATAAAGTTATCATCTTTAATGGTTTAATTTGTGAAAAACCCTAAGAATTGATGATAATTGGATCTAATGATATTCTTTGAAGGTTATGAGCAAATATTAACCTATTGATGATAAAAGAGAGGATTAGGTCTAAAAAGATGATCTTTATGCATAATTGGCTTAATTTAGGCTTCCATGTACATGGATATGGATTAATGGGCCTAGAAATCCTAATTTTAGTAATGATGACTTTTAATGGTTTTAATTGTGCAAATTCACGAATAAGATAGAGTTATGTTGTTACAAATCCAATTTGAGTATGAAAGATCCTTAATGTGGATAGTTTGACCAATTAGGGTTCTTATGAGTAGAAAAGCTATTTTAGGGTTTGTTGACCTAAAAAGGATAAAGTTTAAGAAATTGATCTAAGAAGACCTAATGAATCCTAATGAGACTTAGAAACCTTGGAAAGGTATCCCAAGTCAATAAAGAGTTGTTTGGGATGTGATGATAATAACTAGGTGATATGCTTATTTTCAGGATCAATGTTTGCTTGCTTTCTTAGATTGGCTTGCTTGATTGGACATCTAGTTGGATTTAAATATATTGCTTCTATGAGATCTTCAAAACATGTATGTGGTTATGCTTATGACTAATCGCTCTAGTTTCATGAAATTTTTTGATGTTTTACCAGTTGCTTGAAATTAACTGCTTGATTGACATTTATTTCATGCAAGTATAAAGTGACTATGACTATCATCATAAGTATACGTGCATGACTGGCTCAGATCATGGTACTCCTCTGTAGCTTTGATGACGATAAGGTGGATGACCTAGTACATGGTGTACCCATGAGGTAGGATCATCAGGTTATCAGATGACCTAGTACATGGTCTACCCGCAAGGTATGATCATCAGGTTATCATGAGCCGATGTGTTGGTCTACCCTTGCGTAGGACCATACAAATCCACGACCCTATGTATTGATCTACCGATACGGTGGGATCATGGGGGTTAGTTGAGATCTACCATATGAGAGGTAGTATCCATGTCTACTACATGGACAAAATAGAGGCTAGTGTATGTAAGGATTGTGTAGTCATGTTTATAATGTAAAGTTATTTTGTTAAATCATAATTTCTTGCAATATATTGTTATAATTAAATACAAGGTTTTGGTTCCCCACTTATCAGTATAATTCGTTATGCTGACTGCCGTTTTGTTTGTCGACATTTTAGGTTTATCAAGAAAATGGATATTCCTTTAAAGTGGCAATGATGTAATAAAGCTTAACAAAGATTGGAGGATTTTAGATAGATAGATATTATATGGGGTAAAGTCCATCAACTCCTACATTTTGCAAGGTATGAGGAAGGAAAAATTTTATTCCATTTTAAAGCTTAGTTGTTGTAGAATTTATTAATTATTGTTGATTATTTGCAAAATCACTGATCCTGTTTTGGGATAACACCTCTGACCTCTTAGTCTCCCTTAATTGGGGGTTACCGGGAAGCGGGGGTCGTTACATCTGACATGGCCAAGAAAGCTTCGAACATGTTTAACATTTGACGGGGAAGACATTTTCTCTATTTCTTCCATTTTCTTCCTATCAACTTCAATACCTTTGTTAGAAATCACATGGCCTAGTACTACTCTGGATTGTACCATGAAATGACAGTTCTCCTAGTTTAACACCAGGTTTACCTTTTTACAATGCTCAAGGACTTTAGCTAAATTAGATAAACAATCATCGAAAGAGTTCCAGTAGATGTAGAAATCATCCATAAAACTTCCATTGTGCGTTTAATGAAACCGGAGAAGATAGCCATCATACAATGCTAAAAGTCTCTAGTGCGTTGTAAAGACCAAACAACATGCGTCTATAGGCGTATGTACCATAGGTGCATGTGAAAGTCATCCTTTCCTGATCTGGGGAGTAAATCAATATTTGAAAGAATCTAGAATAGCCGTCGAGATAGCAAAAATGGGAATGATTGATTAATCTCTCAAGCACCAATGAATAAAAATGGAAAATAAACTTTCTGGGTTGCTTTGTTCAACCTCCTATAGTCTAGACACATGCGTCATCATGTGGTTATACGGGTTTGAAACAATTCATCATTATCCCCTTAGATAACACTTGCATGATGTGGATATTATCACACTATAAATTTACTAGGAATGGAATTCCTAGAGTTTACCAAAACAAACGTGCAATAATTACCACCCGAAAATATACGTGTGCTATTGCAGTATAGTTAAGGATCGAACTCAAAGGACAACTTTTTAAGAATTGATTGATAGGCTTAATTAAACTAGGAATAGTATTTAACACAAAAGTTGGATTTCAGTTGATTACAACTAATATGCAAGAATAAAATACTAAAATACAATCTAAGACTATCAGATGGATGGATACACTAGGATGAGTAAGTTTCACCACCACTACGTATGATTATTCTCTTACTGCATCGCAAACACACATAAACAATATCATGGAGGCCATGTAAACCCCCTTTCGATGTTAGGATTAAGCCTGGACAGATATCCCTCTAGGCTTGCTATCGGTTACCTAGAGATCATGTATCTGTCATCCCAAAAAATACTATCAGATGTCTCAATAAGAGTCTAATAAAAATCAATCGATATCCTAGATCTAGGGATCCAAGATCATGACAAACATGTAAATCTACTGGACAAATAAAAATACAAGATATAAAATGATTTAACATGAAAAGGGTTCATACATGCATTGATGCAATAAAAGAATAAAAGAAAGTAGTTGAGATACTCCCCACATCCTAGCGTAAGGAACTACTTGCAACTCATAATGAGATCAGAATAAATAAAAATAAAAAGGAAGCAAATAGTCATCATCTCGACGGGTAGACGAGATGTAGCAATAGGATCCGCCTAGGACTGTCGCAAGGTGTCCTTTCTTCTTCTTGGTTCTCCTTACTTGGATCTAGTCTGTAGATGAGGAAAAGCAAGTGAATGGATGGATGGAGGTGCCGTCAACCTTCCAATGTTGAGTAAAGAACTCGATCTTGGCAGAGAGGTGGAGCGACAACATGTCAGTCAGGAAAGAGAGTGATCCTTTGAAATGATATCTTGTGGTCCTATTTATAGGATATGGGCAGTTGAGTACTGTGTTTGACTCTTGAATTTCCAACCGTCGACATAGGAGGCCGACAGATACATGTCGACAGGTGTAGGTCGACAGATTGCAAGTCGACGGAGTGATCGATGGGTGCTGGTCAACGGGTTCAGCTCGACGGGTGCAGGTTGATAAGTGCAGCTCGACAGGTGTAGGTCAACAGTATCGTTCAAGATAGGACCTTGAGGATTGCTGGGCTGGAGGTTGACATCACGGTGTTCGATAGCTTTGTTTACATGGGTCGACAACAGCTGCTCGAAAGTCTTGTGCATGGCTATAATTCAATGGCCTTGATAGCTGGCTGGTCGATGAATTATTTACTGCATCAAATGCAATGGTAGATTGTATGGCCTTCGTGGCTGTTTGCCGCTGTGACTTATCCATGCACATTCAAAGGACCAGCTGGTGGTATTAGTCTTGGTCGATAGATCAACGAACTCGATACATTAATTGGATGGCTTTATTGTTGAATATGCATGGTCGACAGCAATTATTAATAAATAAGTGCTCGATAGCCTACTGCTTTCTTCTCTCAATTTGCTGGCCTCGATAGCTTGTTAAATACCTTTGTTCGGCTGCCCTTTTGATCATGGTCATTAGTAAACAAAAGCCTCGATAACTATGCAACTTTAAATTGCTGTTCACGTTAACCTTGAGGGATAATATAATGACTTCGATAAGCTCTTCCGTAAGGGCAACTGAGTTCATTTGGAAAAGACATTTTGCTCCAATCGTAACGGCAACTCTCGAAATGCCTTGGTGGTTTGTAAAGGAAAACCATTATTGTGACTTGCTTCCCGTCAAAAGAGTAACACTGGACTTTCACTACCAACTTCCTTGTGACTGCATATCAAGGAATTTTTTTAATTAGTTGTCATGGCACCCTATCAAAGAAATAACTTGATGGCATGTAAATAAATTTCTTTTTTTGATAAATAAATGTATGACTGTCCTTGGTCATGAATAAATCATTGACATTGGAACGCTCCACGTACAAAATAAGAGAACATTATTAACAAAAATCATTGTACTCACAATAAAAGCGGAAAAATTTGGATTTAATCAAAACATCCCATAATTGTCTAAAAGGATAGGAAAAATGAAATATTAACAATTATGGTAGTGCAAGGCCGTATGAACTAATTTATTGGATAAAATGCTACATTACAATGTCAAATTAGTTTAAGAAATGCAATTAAAATGGGATGAATATTCATTCATCAAAATACCCCAAACTTAAACATTGCTCGTCCTCGAGTAACACAAAATTTGAACATTCACCAAATTAATACATTAACCTATATGATTGTCTCATTCTTGGATTATGAAATTTTCCTTACCACCAATTATGGCCAAGCTACCCAAAATTTCTGAGATCACATAGCACACATTTCTATATCTACTTTCCTAATTTTATTTCAAATATCACTTCCTCACCACCATCTCCAACGTCAAGCTTGTCAAAAAAGTTTCATGAAAGTTTAGAGGGACCCGCTAAACGACAAGTATGCCTATGATCCGACACTGGTGTATGTCAAGAGAATTGTAAATTGAGGCATTCATTGTGCCCATAGGTAGAAAAAGCAAGTGAATGGAAGGAAAAGACATCTCCTCCATTCGACTTGAGATCTGTTTTATTTCTTTGGAGAGATCTCTCCTCTATTCAACTCAAGATTTTGTTTTCTTTTTGTTGCGGCTGCATTGATTGCATATTTTTGTTTGCTCATTGGCATCTTTTCTTAGTGGTATGCTCCTATTAAAATAATGAGGGATATGAAAGAAGCGTTAGAGAGGGGGAAGAGGATGTGCTACCTCGAACTTAGAGTTTGGCACATTTTTTTGGTTTTTTTCTTAATTTTTGGTAGAACAGAGGGTAAGAAGATGGAGGAAGAAGTGTAGAAGAAAGTTTGGATTAAAATACAACTTGATTTATAATTCAGTGCATCAGGTTGTTCTCCTCATCACACTACACTTAAATAATGATAAGATGAAAGATTAAATGAAAATTCATGCAATTGTACCACTTGTCAGTAGGAAACAAAATGTGTTTGATCCTGCTCATTTTCTTTCTACTTGCCATCTTTTCCAAGAAAACATAATATTTGGATTCTTATGCCACATAGGATATTTTCTAGCCATTGATTAGTTTAAAAAAGTGGTCCTTTTGAGGATTTACTTCAAATAAATGGAGTTAAATGATGTGAACATGTATGCAAATAAGTAAGTTAAATCTAAGCCGGCTAGGAAATGCCACTTATTCTAAGGAAAAGGAAAATTTTGAAACTTTTTAGCTAAATGTAGTGCATATATGCAAAGATAAGGTCCTAAAATTAAAGTGTAGAAATTTAAAGATAGAAGGGTGTCGGTGGAGTAAAGTATGTACCACCTAACCGCCACTCAAAACTCAAATATTTTCTTGTCCCCCAACAAATAATAAATTCAAAATGGAGTGGAAGAAATCTACAAATTTCAACTAGGTGATTATGGAAGTTCAAAGAAAGTCCAGTTGAAGGGAATGTTGACAAGGGCTGGAGCTTTAAGAAGAGGAGGGCCATGAAGCACACAATCATTGGGTGGTCTTGGTAACTCAAATGGGCTTTCTAGATGAGTAAAATGATGTTGCTTTTCACCTCACAAACCATCCAAAAGGATCAACAAATCTTCCTCCATCAACTGAGGAAATCTTGTATCTATGTGTGGATCAACAAGGGGCGGCATATAATATGATTGGTGCCTATCTGGGGTCTTCCAGAGTGGCTCATCCAAGAAGACATGTGGTGGATTGTCTTTGAAGATGAAGGTAGTCAAAGATAAATCCATCATTTGTGGTTGTGGTGGATCAGGCATAGGGTCTGGCTCGGATTTCTACTCATCACCTGGATCATCATGTAGGAGGAGTGGTGTCGAAATGGGAGGAAGTATCTTGATAGAAAAATCAACATCATAAATATTTTTATGTGATTGTGAAACCTCATGGAAAAACATACAATTAATATTGGAGTCAATGGGTGGTGTGGACTCAACATGTTGCTCTAGTGCTTCCATGCAAGATGTTCCCAAACCATCAATGGACTCCAAAAAATCAGCACTACTAACAAACAATGGTGGAGGCATGTAAACTTCCTTTAGGGGTAAAATATCCTTTTCTAGATCATCCTAAAAAGGGATAAAAAGTTGATGAGATGGAGTGTACAACTCTTTTTAAAAAGACCCTTCTTCATCTAAGACAACCGGATATGAAACTGAAGTTGGTTGTTCTTCTTTTGGAATATGGTCAACTGAGGTTAGTTGATCATTGGTAACATCTAGATAAGAGTCTATAATAAGGACGAATATTGAAGTTTCAAGTTCTATAACCATGAAGGGGCCATTCTCTTGATGTGCCTTTTCATATTGATGTACTAAAGTCTCAATCATAGAAAAGGATGGAGTATCACATTCTGGCTGCAGTTCCTCAATATGTGCAATTGTGGATGAATCTGGCATTGTTAACACTAAGATGGTATCATCTTTATTGTCATTAATAGTCATCATCTTTGGCTGCTCCATCTATCCTTGGTAACTTTTGTGATCCTTAGCTGATATGGCTAATTGTACAAGCTTGGTCATTTGTGCACATAACCTTTTGCTTCGGGCATATTCTTTGATGAGCTTTTTCTCAACGACATCTAGTCTATCACTCTAGTTGGAAAAATGTTGGATTTCATAGTATTGATCGTTACTATAACACCTACAATGTTGCAGATTGTAGTCTGACACATAAGGGAACTAATCTTCATAACACGGAGGATTAGAACAACTTCCCAAATATTGTTGATTAAAGTCCCCAATATTGTGAAATTGATTTGTAGAGCAAGGTTCTTATGGTAACTTTTAGAATATAGTAGATTATAGTTTGCATCAAATCCACCATAATAGGAACATGTGGCATCTTTCTTAGCAATGCATCTGTGGAGTGCTAATGTGATCCAAAAGAACACATTGGGACAATCTTTTGTTGTATGATTGTAAAAACCACATGACTGATGTGGTAAATAATGTTGTGCCGGCCACTCCATTTAATATGGTACCTGAAAAATATGGAAGTTGTTTATTAGGATGAAAGAAAATTTTAATCCAGTAGATTTTGAATCCAAATTTTATTCAAGAAGATTTTTAACATTTTCAAAAGAAAAAGAAAAAAATCCTAACTAGTCATAATTAAATTAAATCAATCAATAATTCTATTGTCCCCTACAACAGAACTAAAATTTCATATGGATATTATGGCACTACAAATTCACTTGGAATGGAATTCCTAGAGTTTACCAAAATAAACATGCAATAATTACTACCCACAAGGGGATGAGTCTTATCATAGTATAGTTACAGAATTAGCCCAAAGGATGATATTTTTAAGAATTGATTTATTGGTTTAATTAAACTAGGAATAGTAATTTGTAGAAACGTTGGATTTTGGTTGATTATAACTAATATGTAAGAACAAAATACTAAAATAAAATCTAAGATTAGCAGATGGATTGATACACTAGGATGAGTAAGTTTCACCACCACTACATATGATTATTCTCTCACTGCATCGCAAACACACATGAATAATGTCATGGAGGCCAGGTAAATCCCCCTTTTAGCGTTAGTATTAAGCCTGGACATATATCCCTCTAGGCTCGCTATCGCATTATCTAGAGATCATGTACCCATTGCCCTAGAAAACAACTATCTGATGTCTCATCAAGAGTCTAATAAAAACCAATTGATATCCTAGATCTTGGGTTCAAAGTTTTCTACACCCAAGATCATGACAAACATGTAAACTTGGTGGCCAAATAAGAATACACAATAAAAAAAATGATTAATTTAACATAAAAAAGAGTTCATACATGCATGGATGTAATAAAAGAATAAAAGCAAGTAGTGGGGCTACTCCTCATGTCCTAGCATAAGGAACTACTCACAACTCATAGTGAGATCAAAATAAATAAAAAGAAAAAGGAAGGAGATAGCCATCATCTCGACAAGTAGAAGAGATGTAGCAATAGGATCCACCCAGGATTTTCATTGAGTGACCCTTCTTCTTAGTCATTCTTCTTGCTTGGATCAGGTATGTAGACGAGGAAGAGTAGGTGAATGGATGGATGTGTCATCGACCTTCCTCTATCGAGTAAGCAAGTTGGGCCTTGGCAGAGTGGTGGAGTGGTAGCCTATCGACCAGGAAAGAGGGCCATCATGTGAACTGATATATTGGGGTCCTATTTATAGGATATGGGCTATCGAGCACTTATATTTGACTCTTGAACTTCTAGTCGTCAAAATTGGAGGTCGACAGGTACATGTTGACAGGTGTAGGTCAAAAAATTGCAGGTCGACAAGATGATTGATGGGTGCTGGTCGATGGGTTCAACTCGACGGGTGCATGTTGATAGGTGCAGGTCGATAGGTGCATGTCTTGGTAACTCAAACGAGATTTCTGAATGAGTAAAATGATGTTGCTTTTCACCTTGCAACCCATCCAAAAGGATACACAAATCTTCTGCCAAGGAACCGTTCTTACCCCAATCCCAATCCCACTACCTAGATAGTAGTAAAAGGAATGAAGTTCCCATCCCCGAGTGGCCCGATAGGATCTCACACACCGTCATATACAATAAGAAATAATAACTCAAAAAATGGATATTTAAAGAAGAAACCATCCCAATATAGGAGATATAGCTGACTTACCCTTGTCATCATAGTATATGGAGTGCGGAAACGATCTAGTCAATGTTCCATTTATTTTACCTAAAATCAAGAAAATCGAGACACATTCATGCAATTACACGATACAATATCAAAATCAAGTAAAACCATTTATAGCAAAATAGCATACTTGGAAGGACTTATATTCAAAAAGTATAACAAGAAAATTGTCCAAATCCAGTATTTGTTTGACAAGTTGTTTATTTCAAACAATTCAATTTTTATTACGAGTTCCCATTATGTTGTAATCAAGAAGCATGCTTATATATTTTGTGTGACTCTGTCGCCCCAACGTGATGGGGGAGATCACTAGGCTCCTTCTCTCCATATGAGGTAGGAGGCCAATATAAAAGTCCCACCTCCAAATAAGGAGGTCGCTTGCATTCATTATCAATATATGGACAGTCATAATGGGCAATATCATTTATGTTCTCAAGTTTTTCTAAAAATATAAAATAGTAAAAATAGAAGACTAATCAGTAGGGAATAGTAGCTGAAACAAGTATATAAACAAGTATACAATCAAGAGATACATGAAAAGTATCTCCAATACAACTAAGGAGGAGATACAATAGCTTACCTTTCACCGAAGGCTTAGAGTACAAATCAAATAGGTCCACCCTTCGAGTCAGATCCTAAATCATAATATTTGGATCAAGAGTCAAGATCATGGTATTAGAAGATCATGTTTCGATATTCGAGATTAGGGTTACCCTTTTCCTATATCAACCTTAGGGTTAGGTCATCCATATATACGTATATATATATATATATATATATGATTATAATCAATAATATTCCAATATGTTCAACATTATTTCAAGTGTCAAGCATTTTTGAGTGTGAATGAATTACCTAGGTTTTCTAGTATCATAGTGTGTTAACCCTAATGATCAACAACATAAGTCATCATCACATTCCTAAGTCATCAACATGCTACTTAGAATATTTGGAATACAATATTAGATTTATAAAAGTAGGATCATGGTTCATACACATGATCAAGGGTTTTGTAAGATTTAGCACAATCATGATATCAATATCACAATTCTAGGGTTAGAACCCATCATCAAGTTTAATCATCATGTTATAGCATGAAACCACATTCAAGATATGAATAAGTAAAAAATATTATATGTCGAGTCTTATCTAGTCAATTTTGGTTTTGGATGATCATTAGAGTCAAATATCATGGTTTCAATAGATTAATCACTAAAACAGAGTCATTTGATAAATTGAATAAACAATAGATTATGATTTATATATATAAGTATGAACCATTTGTAACCAGCTCTCAAAATTATTTTTAAATGATTCATTGTATTTTTTTGATCAATATTGATTACTTATTTGTAATTTTTGGAGATATGAATTAAAAGATAAAATTTTTGCAAGTTTTGATCATTTATTGGATTTTTGAGTAGAAAGGACAAAAAATACCTTTAATCTAGAAAAGGGGGACCGTTGGATGCACTTGATCAGATGGATAAGATTGTACCACAAAGGCTCATAGCTCACTTATCCAAGGATCCATTTCAATACTCATTCATGATTCAAGTCCTTGATTGCTTGATTCAGCATCGGTTTAGTTGGTTCAATTGAGCCAGTGGGCCTCCTCCCTAGGCTGGCCGGTTTGGCCCTTTTCATTATCTACATAGGCTCCCATGATAGATAGGAAATGTGGTAAAGTAGCCTCACCAGTGTTAGGGAGGAAGGGAGCAGGAGGCTCTGGGGTTCGAAGCTGAAGTGTTGATTGGACTCGTTGCGTTGTTGCAAATAGGATGGTGGTCTCTATTGTTGTCAAGACAGAGTGATGGCAAGATGCCCAAAACTAGAGCACATAGACACTTCTCTGGCCAAGAGTAGAAATGGTGAGGAATTGGGGGTGTTTGAGGGTAGTGGAGAGAGATCAAAGGCACCATTTGTGCTCATGGGAGAACGTCGAACCTAGTAGTAGGCTTTTTATAGCTGTAGGAGGCTAGATTTAGGGTTTCGTATGGCCACATCGCCCATGGCAGTGGATGCGAGAGAAAGCTCTTGTTTGCTCTCAAAATAGGTTGGTTTGAGGGGGAAAAGGGCCATTTGAGTTCAGATTGGAGGGGCGAGTGATTCTATCCTATTTGATTTCAAAACGGGGCTGAGACATGGTCAATTGATACTTATGGTCGCTTGGTCCCTCTCTCTGCTTCTTGCGGGAGGTAGGGGATGACTTCTTAACCACATGATTGGGACCATGATATGTGGATCACCAATCCAAGGGATGAGGTCTATCCCTTGCCTTAGGCATTGGATTACTGACCTAGAAAAGGTCAGAAAAAGGCAAATAAAAAGGGATTTTGATCCAAGAATTTCCAAAATTCATAGAAAATTGTAGGAATGTCCAATTGAGATGAGATTTGGTACGTAGGTTCAAAAAATGTGAAGAATATTTAGAAAATGTTTTAGGACCAAATGGTTAATTTTTATGGAACAATTTACTTCATTGGACAAAGTGATGGATTAATCAAATATGTAGTGTCACAAAGTGTATAAAGTTCACATTGATCATCATATTTCGAATTTAAGTCTCAACATTGATTATGAAGAAAATAAAAATGATTTGAGACCTTGAGTGAGTATAAAGAGGTCAATAGAGTAATTACTTCATTATTATGCTAAAATCCACTTTGTCATATCCTTCCCTCCTTAAAAGGGATTTTGTCCCCAAAATTCAAAGAATCCACAAAATTACAGTATCCAATTCCTGGTCAGATCATCAATTACTAGAACATCCTAAAGTATATAATAAAAATCATGTCCTCAAAGTTCAAGTAGTCTAATAATCATAATTGGGATTACATGTCCCATATCATAACCAACATCATTTCATCATTGAGCAATTGGGTATCAAGGTTAATTCATATATATATATATATATATATATATATATATATATATATATATATATATATAGTTCAAAGTCATCATATGATTCACAAATATGGAAAACATCCTATTGATCAAAAATTTTGAGAGATCATATTTTTGGTCAAACAAGTAGAGTTCTTGAATCAAGTGTATAAGGTGACTTTAAATCCCAATATCTCAGGATCCTAGCTTCGACATTGGCCTAGGTGGGGTTATACATCCATGATTTGATATTTCATATTTCAATTATTCGAGACATCATCATACTTTCAATATCATTATTTCGAGCTCATAATCAATGGAAGGTCCCACCCTAGTCCTAATGAGAGATAAACCCTAATTCATAAATTGAGAGATTCAAAACAGTCATCATTTCAAAATTTCGAAATTTGGGATTATGAATGTCACTGTCAAGAGGGGTCTCAAGATCCATATCATGTTTTTTTATTTTGTACATCAATATTAAGAGTTTAAGTTTAAACATCAAGATCATATGTATAAATATTCCAAATCTAGGGTTTAGATTCCTATTTAGACCTTATGGGAGATCACTCATCTATATTCAATTTTGAGCAACAATATTATAACAAAGCAACATATCAAGGTTTCATTATCATGGTATCCAAGTTTGATGAATGATCTAGACCTATGTCTATCCAGCAAGTCAACCACGAGCTATAGTCAACATTATCATATTTCAAGATTGTCATTAAATCAAGATTAAAGATTTAGTATCAATATCACCCTAGATTTCACCTATTAATATTAGGTCAACCAATCCAAATTGGGTGAAAGGAGATACTTTTCTAAACTATAAATAATCAACAAGGTGAAAACTTAGAGTCATAATAGGGATGTGACTTAGGTTAGGGGATTCATGAGTCAACTACCACCCTAATCTAGAACATAACCTTCATTAGTCATTATCCCCTGAGCTTATTCAAATAGGAAGAGTATCAATGATCAAATCGTACATATCAAGGTCATACGATCAAAATTCAAGATAATAGGGCAATAATGTCAAGATTTGCATTCCTTTCCTTTCATGATCAAGGTAGTGATATAATTTGGAAATTGGTTCATGATTTAGGTCCATTCTCATCATATCAAAATAGAGTTTACAAAAGGCATCAATAGGCAATAGGGATACTACTTTTTGCATCATATTCTTACATCATGATTTTGTGAGTCTTAGGCTTTGTCACTTGATAGCATGGTCAATATGTGCATAAAATAGGATACGAGTTTGCTTAACAATGTTCGAGGTTTAATAAACAATAGAGAAATTTGTATATTTATAAAATAGAGACCTCATCAACAATAAGGTATAAAGTATAAATCCTCCTTGTTTCACCATATCAAAATTTTTATCATTCACCTCAAACATAGGGAGCATGTAGTCGAGTTTTGGTTAATCGAGTTAGTATGATATTCATACAAGAGTATTTGATTTAAAAATTATCATTGATCAAAATTGAGTTTTCAAATTAAGGTCAGATCATGGTATCAACTTTCAAAATTTTCCAGTGATATTCATTTTTCCCATGCATAAGCTACCCATAATTGAGACATCATGTGGCAAAACTTCACAAGAGAAGGACCACATGAGGAGATGAGAAGACTACCTAATATTCATCTACTTGGGTAACTTAGGGTAGTCCTTAATGAAGATATGAGATTCTAGAAGACTCTCTAGGGTTTTTAAAAGAGAACCTTTAGCTCCAATTTTGGATCAACTAAGGCTAGGTATAAAGGGGAATCTCAACCACTGTGAACACGGATAGGAGAAATTATGCCAGGACCCCGAGCATAGACATCTCAATTTTCACTATTATGGACGTTAGGGTTTCTTGGGTTTAAGAGAGTCAAGAAATTATTTACTTAAAGCATATGAGAGTGTGTATGCTCTGATACCAACTATCACAGAACCGTTCTTTTCCCAATCCCATTGCTTAGACAGTAGTAAAAGGATTGAGGCATACGTCCCTGAGAGGCCCAATAGGATCCCACACACTGGCATATATAATAAGAAATAATAACTCAAAAAACTAGATATTTAAAGAACAAACTAACCCAATATAGGAGATATAGAAGATTTACCCTTGTCATCAGAGTATATGGAGTGAGGAAGCGATCTAGTCAATGTTCCATTTATTTTACCTAAAATCAAGAAAATTGAGACACGGTCATGCAATTTCACAATACTATATCAAAATCAAGTAAAATGATTTATAGCAAAAGTGTATACTTGTCAGGATTTCTATTCAAAAAGTATAACAAGTGAATTTTCCAAATCCAATATTTGTTCGACAAGTTCTTTATTTCAAACAATTTGATTTTCATTATGAGTTCCCATTATGCTATAATTGAGAAGCATTCTTATATATTTTGTGTGTCTCTGTCGCCCCAATGCGATGGGGGAGGTTACCAGGATCCTTCTCTCCATATGAGGTAGGAGGCCAATGTACAAGTCCCACCTCTAAATGAGGAGGTCACTTGCACCCAATATCAACGTTATTAAAATTATGAACATCATCATCATTATCAATATACGGCCAGTCATAATGGGCAATATCATTTATGTTCTCATGTTTTTCTCAAAATATAATATAGGAAAAATAGAAGACTGATCAGTAGGGAACAATAGCTCAAATAAGTATATATCCAAGTATACAATCAAGAGATACATAAAAAGTATCTTCAATACAACCAAGGAGGAGATATAATAGCATACCTTTCACCGAAGACTTAGAGTACAAATAAAATAGGTCAACCCTTCGAGTCAGATCCTAAATCACAATATTTGGATCACAGGTCAAGATCATGATTTTTGAAGATCATGTTTCAATATTCAAGATTAGGGTTACCCTTTTCGTATATCAACCTTAGGGTTAGGTCATCTAATTGTAATTAATAATATTCCAATATGTCCAACATTATTTCAAGTGTTAAGCATTTTTGAGTGTGAATACTTACCTAGGTTTTCTAGGATCATATGTGTTAACCCTAATGATGAACAACACAAGTCATCATCACATTCTTAAGTCATCATCATGATACTTAGAATAATTGGAATTCAAGATTAGATTTATAAAAGTAGGATCATGGATCATACACATGATCAAGGGTTTTGTAAGATTTAGCACAATCATATCAATATCACAATTCTAGGGTTAGAACCCATCATCAAGTTTAATCATCATGTTATAGCATGAAACCACATTCAAGATATGAACCAGACAAAACGATTAGATCTAGAGTCTTATCTAGTCAAGTTTGGTTTTGGATGATCATTAGAGTCAAATATCATGGTTTCAATAGATTAATCACTAAAATAGAGTCATTTGACAAATTGAATAAACAATAGATTATGATTTAGATATATCATTGTGAATCATTTGGAATCAAGTCTTAAAGTATTTTTAAATGATTCATTGGATTTTTCTAATCAAGATTGACAACTTATTTGTAATTTTTGGAGCTAGGAATTAAAAGATACAAATTTTGCAAGGTTTTACCATTTATTGGATTTTTGAGTAGAGAGGATGAAAAATACCTTTAATCGGGAAAAAGGGGGACCATTGGATGAATTTGATCAGATGGTTAAGATTGTGCCACATAGGTGTGTAGCTCACTTATCCAAGGATCCAGTTCAGTACTCATTCACAGTTCAAGTCCTTGATTGCTTGATTTAGTAGCGGTTCAGATGGTTCAATTAAGCCGGTGGACCACCTACCTGGGCCGGCCAGTTTGGCCTTTTTCATCTCTAGAATAAGCTCCCATGAGAGTCAGAAAATCTGGTGGAGCATCCTCACCAGCATTAGTGAGGAAGGGAGCATGAGGCTTTGGGGTTCGAAGGTGAGGTGTCGATTGGACTCGTTGTATCATCGCGAATAGGATGGTGGCCTCTATTGTTGTAAATACGGAGTGATGGCAAGATGCCCAAAACTAGAGCACGGTGGCGTTGATCGATCCAAGAGTAGAAATGGTGAGGAATTGGGGGTGTTTGAGGGTAGTGGAGAGAGATCAAAGGCACCGATTGTACTGGTGGGGGAACGTCGAATCTAATAGTAGGATTTTTATAGATGTAGGAGGCTAGATTTAGGGTTTCATATGGAAACAACATCCATGCCAGTGGCCGTGAGAGAAAGCTATCATTTGCTCCCAAAATAGGTCAGTTTGAGGGGGAAAAAGGGCCATTTGTGTTTGGATTGGTGGGACGAGTGATTCTATCCTATTTGATTTCAAAACGGGACTAAAACTTGGTCAATTCCCACTTTCGGTTGCTTGGTCCCCCTCTCTGCTGATTGTGGGAGACAGGGGACAACCTCCCAAGTATAGATCGGGACCATGATCTATGGCTCACTAATCCAAAGGCCGAGGTCCGTCCCTTGCCTTAGGTAGTGGATTGCTGACCTAGAAAAGGTTAGACTAAGGAAAAAAAAAGTGATTTTGAGCACATAACTTCCAAACTTCATAGAAAATTGTAGGAATGTCCAAATAAGATGAGATTTGGACCATATGTTCAATAACATGTAAAGAATATTTTGAAAAAGTTTGAGGACCAGATGGTGATGTTTGATGAACCAATTTACTTTATTGGACAAAGTGATGAATTAATCAAATATGTAGTGTCAGAAAGTGTATAAAGTTCACATTGATCGTCATTTTCCAAATTTGAGTCTCAACATTGATTATGAAGCCAATAAAAATGATTTGTGACTATGAGTGAGTATAAAGATGTCAAAAGAGTAATTACTTCATTATTATGCTGAAATCCACTTTGTCACATCTTCCTCCATCAGTTGAGGAAATCTTGTGTGTATGAGTGGATCAACAAGAGGAGGCACATAATATAATTGGTGCTTGTTTGGGGTCTCCAGGAGTGGTTCATCTAAGAAGACATGTGGTGGATTGTCTGTGAATATGAAGGTAGTATGAATCCAATATTTATGGTTGTGGTGGATCAGGTGGAGGGTCTGGCTCTAGTTTTTTCTTGTCACCTGGATCATCATGTAGGAGGAGTGGTGTCGACATGGGAGGAAGGATCTCGATAGTAAAATAAGCATCATAAATATTTTTATGTGATTATGCAACCTCCTGAAAAATCATGCAACTAATATTAGAGTCAATGGGGGGTGTGGACTCAACATATTGCTCTAGCTATTCCATGCAAGAAGTTCCCAAAACATCAATGGACTCTGAAAAAACAGCACTATTGACAAAAAATGGTGGAGGCATGTAAACTTCCTTTGGGGGTAAAATCTCCTTTTCTGGATCATCCTGATAAGGGATAAAAAGCGCCTGATATGGAGTGTACAACTCTTGTTGAAAACACCCTTCTTCATCTAAGACAATTAGATATGGAATGTAAAGACCAAGTCTCTACTAAAAATCATGGTAAACAAAAACACCAATTGTGTGGCAGCGGAAGAATTAAAACTTGACTTTATTCAAAATATATAAAGAGTACATTACAAAAATTTTCCCAAATGGGGTACATATTTATACAAGAACAAAGGATCTAGGTAGAGGAAGACTTAGACTAAGCCAATATTGTCTCCAAACAAAACAACTTAATATATAAAAGCAACTATGATCATGCAAGCTATATGTTCCTTTTCTTCTTGTTCTATCCTTAGCCTTAGGTTCACCAAGCTTCCATGCACACTCTGATCCTAGCCTGGATGGTTGGGGTCATCCAACAAGAGAAAGATAAAAGTATGTGTTATTTAAGAGAAATAGGACAATTAAATAATCTAAAGAATTGCAAAATAAAAGATTCTCTACATCAAGAGATTTCAAAAGAAATGAGGCAAGTATATGAATAAGAGAGGGAAAACTGCCATAAACAATCACAACAATAATAATCACATAGCATGAATATATTAAGACACAAAGTCATCTCAATGTAGGGTGAGGCACCTACCGGACCTCACCAGTGGCAGGGGGACTAAAACCCCAATGCCTATATAAAGTGGCAGGGGGACTAAAACCCCAGTGTCTAATATATGAATTGGTAGGGGGACTAAAACCCCAGTGCCCGACAGGAGGACTAAAACCTCAGTGCCCTATGGGTGGTTTGTACTCATGTACACTACATTGTCATTTTGCCTAAAATACATCATGCTTAAATAGTCACTTGGCAGTATTGATAAATATAACAAGATTGCAACATAGCATTGGGAATAAAACCCAAGAAATAAAGGAGCCAACATAAGCAACAACAATATACAATGTTTCCAAGTATTCCAAAAAGATGAGCCAACATAGGCAATAGCAAGATTTAAGCATTTCTAAGTAAATGAGACAACATATGTAGTAGCAAGATTCACATGATTCAAGTGAATGAGCCACAATGGCATTAGAAGCATAAAATAAGTAAAGATCCAAATAAAGGCATTTAGGAGGATATCAAGGCTAGAATAAAATGTTTGTAGGGTTGGATAAGATCCCAACTGAAGAGTGGGTTGATTGCACAATATACATTCCACATTCATCATTCATTGATAAGTAAGTTCCACAAGCACAAATAGGTTTCACACACAAAAATAGGATCCACATACCTTAGTTTGATTCATTAACACAAACTTTACCAAGTTGTTTGTATCACCATTCCATATTTCCCTAGTTCAAAACATAATCATGAATTAATATATATAAGGCTTAAAGCATATGAAAAACCCTAATTTTCTACCTTCAAAACCAAAACTCGATTTGTGACTCAAAACCTAGTCTAATAGATTATTCATATTCTCCTGAATAATAAAACATATTTTGTTTTACAAATTGTAGTTAAAATGAATTAATTATGTATTTTAGAACATTTTATATACTTAAAAGGCATTCAAAGAAAATTTCGAAAAAGGAATCATAATTGGGATTCAAAAACTATAAAATCAGGTTCTACATGAAAAATAATTTCTATTGACTATTTATTTGCATTTTTCTGAGCAAGGACCAATTTACTATGAATTAAGTAAAATCGGCCAATCAGAATGTAAGAAAACCATAGTGTGATAGTTATTTAAATCAAAATGCAATTCATTGTAAATAGTAGATGCAATGACTAAAATACCCTTGTGGGTTAAATAGGTCCATCAAAGTCACAGGGGTAGTCTAGTCATTTGAACAAATCGATTGTTTGCGATAGAGAGAGAGAACCAGGGGTGAAAAGTCCAAAATGCCCAAGCCCGAAAATAATGGCCCCATGACAGGGGCATGGGTGCCTTGGTCATTGCCTAACCAGGCGTCTTCCAACCCAAACATGGTGCGAGCAAGCTCGCAGGAGCTTGGTTCCTTTGCCTCAAATCGCCATCAGGGCGTGTCACTAAGAACGGTGAATGGGAACAAGTCCCCTAGATCCCCCTGAACACATAGATCACCACCCTAGCCGTCGCAAGCTCAAAACGGAGAAAACCAAACCAGAAATAGCCGGAATAGAGGAAGGAGAAAATGAACTTGAAGCCCATTGAATCGAGGAGAAAAACCCAAGCTAGGGTCGTCAGCACACTCGCGGAGGCAGTGCGAGTCTAAATCAAGCCTTTCCGAAGGCAGAGGAGCCCCGAGGTGGAGAACCACAAGGCGTCGCCGAGCAGGTGAAACCCAGTCTATATGACTCAATGTTTGGGGGCGTCACGAGGTAAATTGAGGGTGCGAACATGAAGAGCGGAGGTGGAAGATGGTTACCGTGCTTTTGATTGCACTAAGGTGTACGGAGGAGGGAGCAGCAATGTAAAGTCGCCGGAGATCCACCTTGAGCAGGTCGGGGTCTTTGGGGGTCATTGAGGAGAAATTGGAGGGAGAGGAGGAAGGACCGAAGCCTAAGGGTGCTCGACGACCCCTTAAATAGGCGTGGGGAAGGTCAGAGCTTGCTCTGCAACTCCATGGAGGAGAGGAGGAGGCGACCTAGGTTGGGCGTTTCATCGGCGGTGGAGGAGTCAGAGCGAATTAAGGCTCGCTAGAACCAGCGTGAGAAGACGAACGTGCTGGGAGTGGAATCGTGCGAGAATGTGGTTGGACGAGGGAGAACCGGGTCGGGAATCATGAGAGGCATTTAAGTGCTCAGACTCGTGCTGAGCGGGAGGTAGGAGACGAAGGGTCCACCGTCAGATCACTGATCGACGGTACACATGGCTCGCAAAAGCTGGTAACGCGTGACAGCTAAAAATAACCAAACAATACGCTAATGAATGCATTTAAATGCAAATCGAAATCAAACCTTAGTTGTACATTACTCCAAAATCATAAAATCAATTTAAGGGCTCAAATAAAGTCCAAAAGGCACCAAATTTTAACCACATGTTCACATTAAAGTCTAGAACAATGCTATGAAATAATATTCTCGTTTTAATCATTATATGGACCTTAATAAATATATTGCTCATTAAAGTGTATATTAATATATTAAAATGAATGAGTTATTTGAAAGGTCTTATTTTGTTCAAGAAGATTTTCAAATGAAAAAGAAAAAATCCTAACTACACCTAATAAAATTAAATCAATCAATAATTTTGTTATCCCCGACAATGATGCTAAAATTTAATGTGGATATTATCGCACTACAATTCACTAAGAATGAAATTCCTAGAGTTTACCAAAATTGACGTGCAATAATTACCACCCGCAAGGGGAAGGGTCTTATTGCAATGTAGTTACATATCTAACCCAAAGGACAACATTTTTTAAGAATTGATTGATCGGTCTAATTAAACTAGGAATAATATTTAGTACAAAAGTTGGATTTTGGTTTATTACAACTAATATGCAAGAACAAAATAATGAAATAAAATCTAAGATTAGCAGATTGATGAATATACTAGGATGAGTAAGTTTATGAATAAGTTTCACCATCACTACATACGATTATTCTCTCACTTATTGCAAATACACATAAATAATATCATGGAGGCCAAGTTAATCTCCTTTTCAGCGTTAGGATTAAGCCTGGATAGATATCCCTCTAGGCTCTCTATTGCGTTACCTAGAGATCATGTATCTGTCGTCCTAGAAAATAACTATCCAATGTCTCATCAAGAGTCTAATAAAAACAAATCGATATTCTAGATCTTGGGTTTGAAGTTTTCTACACCCAAGATCATGACAAACATGTAAACCTACTGGCCAAACAAGAATACAAGATGTAAAATAATTGATTTAATATTAAAATAGTCATACATGCATGGATGCAATACAAGAACAAAAGCAAGTAGTGGGACTACTCCCCATGTCCTAGCGTAAGGAACTACTCATAACTCATAGCGAGATCAGAATAATAAAAAAAAGGAGATAACCAAAATCTCGATGGATACACGAGATGTAGTAATAGCATCCGCCCAGGACTTTCACCGGGTGACCTTTTTTTATCATCGTCCTCCTTACTTGGATCTGATCCGTGGATGAAGAAGAACAGGTGAATGGATGGATGGAGGTGTCGTCGAACTTTCTCTGTCGAGTAAAGAAGTCGGGCCTTGGCGGAGCGGCAACCTCTCAGCCGGTACAGAGAGCGATCTTTTGAACTGATATCTTGGGGTCCTATTTATAGGAAATGGGCATGGGTTGTTGAGTACTTGTGTTTGACCCTTGAACTTCCAACCGTTGACATATGAGGTCGACAGGTACAAGTCGACAGCTGTAGGTCGACAAATTGCAGCTCAACGGGCTGATCGACGGGTTTAGCTCGAGGGGTGTAGGTCGATAGGTGCATGTCAACAGTATCGTCTGAGATAGGACCTCAACGAATCGTCTGAGATAGGACCTCAACGATTGCTGGGCTGTCGACGTGGAGGTTGAGATCGTGGTGGTCGATAGCTTTGTTTACATTGGTCGACAGCAGCTGCTCGACAGCCTTGTGCATGGCTGTAATTCAATGGTCTTGATAGCTGGCTGGTCGATGGATTAATTAATGCATCAAATGCAATGGTAGATTGTATGGCCTTCATGGCTGTTTGCCGATGTGACATATCCATGCACATTGAGAGGACCGGCTGGTGGTATCGGTCTTGGTCGATATATCAATGTACTCGATACATTAATTGGATGGCCTTCATTGTTGAATATGCACGGCCGACAACAATTATTAATTGCTAATTGCTTGATAGCCTATTGCTTTCTTCACTCAATTTGCTGGCCTCGATAGCTTATTAAATACCTTTGTTCGGCTGTCCTTTTGATCATGGTTATTAGTAAACAAAAACCTCGATAACCATGCAACTTGAAACTGCTGTTCACGTTAACCTTGAGGGATAATATAATGAACTCGATAGGTTGTTCCGAAAGGGCAACAAAGTTTATTTGGAAATGGCATTTTGCTCCAATCGTAACGGCAACTCTCAAAATGCCTCGGTGGTTTGTAAAGGAAAACCATTATTGTGACTTGCTTCCTATCAAAAGAGTAACATTGGACTTTGATTACCAACTGCATTGTGACCGCATATCAAGGAAACTTTTTAATTAGTTGCCATGACACCCGGTCAAAGAAATAATTTGATTGAACATAAATGAATTCCTTTTCTTGATAGAACATAAATGAATCTCTTTTTTTTATAAACAAAGGTATGACTGTTCTTGGTCATGAATAAATCGTTGACAATGGAATGCTCCCTGTACAAAATTAGAGAATGTTATTAACACACATCATTGTACTCACAATAAAAGTGAAAAAATTCGGATTTAGTCAAAACATCCCATAAATTGTCTCAAAGG
The DNA here is from genome assembly GCA_963693085.1 of Alisma plantago-aquatica. NCBI lineage: Eukaryota > Viridiplantae > Streptophyta > Magnoliopsida > Alismatales > Alismataceae > Alisma > Alisma plantago-aquatica. Next base: position 77,758,068 of record OY856409.1, on the reverse strand, counting down.
ATAGGAAAAATAAAATATTAACAGTTATTGGAGTGCAAGGTCATATGTACTAATTTATTGGATAAAATGCTACATTACAATGTGAAATTAGTCTAAGAAATGCAATTAAAATGGGATGGATGCTCATTCATCATTACACCCCCCTTTTTGGGTACTATATGAATAGCACTCACCCATAGCATGTTACTTATAGAGTAAATGATCCCCACATCTTTCAACTTGAACATTTTCTTTTTAACAACCTCAAGCATATTTTAATTAAACACCTAGGAGGTTCTACACAAGACTTGGCATCTTCCTCTTGATTAATTGTATGCATGAAAATGGAGGGGTTGGTGTCTTTCTAATTGTCGATCGAATAACCAATTACTTCTTTGTGCAAACACAATTCATCTAGCAATTTGATTTCTTGTTCATCAGTTAATTAATTCATTGTTTATGATGGTAGGAGATGTAGAATTAGGGTCAAAACAAACATACATTAACCCCGATGGAAGGGATTTGAGTTCTAACTTATTATCCTTGGTGGGCTTGCAAGAGTCATCTCTCAATGATGGAACGCCTTCACGAGACAAATATGGATTAGAATTGGAAACAACATCTAGATTTTCTATAGCCATGGTGGTGTTCAATTCACTTTCATCACAACAGTTAATAAAGAAATCAGAAAAATCTTTGTCTTCCACCAAAAACTTGTCAATACAATCAACCAGTCAAATATTCTCCATCTTGTTTGGAGTTCTCATTGTGTCTAGAATAGAGAATTCCATAATTTCCACTCCTACTCTAAGAGTGATCTTGCCTTCTCGTACATAAATTATGCAGTCAGCTATGGGGAGGAAGGGTCTTCCAAAAAGTATAGAATTGAATGGAACTTCATTCATATCTAACACAACAAAATCACAAGGGACAAAGAACTTGCCCACTTGAGCAGGTACATCTTCAATAATTCCTCTCAGATACTTGATGGTGTGATCTACCAATTGAATTGCCATCTTAGTTGGCTTCAAGCCCCCAATGCGGGGCTACTCCCAAAATGTAAATAGTATAAGGCTTATGCTGGCCCCAAGGTCAACTAAACCTTTATCAAACGTTGAATCACTAATCTTGCATGGCAGTGTGAAAGAACCTTGACCGCTTAGTTTCTCTAGTATTCTATTTTGAATGATGAAACTCATCCTTTCAGATAGAATGACGGTTTCTACTTGATCTATCCTCCTCTTGGTTAAGAGGTCTTTTCACGAACTTTGCTTAGGTATACATTTCAATAATGAATTCATTTAAAAGAAGGTTAACATATATTTTGTTGAGAATGTCCATGAACCTTTGAAATTTTCCATCTTTTTTCTTGCATGCAAACCTTTGAGGAATGGGGGAACTAGGCTTGTAGGATGGTTTCTCTACAACCATATCTTTCTCCCTTTGCTTTTCCTTAGCATTATCTTCTTTATGATCTTCAAATTTATTTTCATTTACCGATGAGGGTCTTTCAATAATGTTTCAACTCCGTAAAGAAATGGACTTGCATTCACATGGATTCATCTCTGGTTATTTTGGCAGCAAACGTGAAGAGGATCTTTGATTTGCTAGAGCTTGCTGGGTAATTTATTTTTCTAACATCTTTGCATGAGTAGCAATGTCATCTAGTTTAGAAGAAAGTTGAGTGATAGCGTCTTTCACGAGTAACCCATGTGCATACAATTCTTCATTGTGCTGGATTTGCATTGACATAAAAGTCTCGAGCATGATTTCCAAAGTTGACTTAGGTGGAGGCTGATTGTAGTTTCTATTGTTGTTGAATCCCGAAGGCTGGTTATTGTTCATGAGATAGTGGTTTCCCAGTTGTCATTGCTAATTTTGGCCCTAACTCTGTTGATTATGACTTGATAATTGTTGGTCTGAGGATTGGTGTTCTTATAGGAAAAAATTATGTGATCTCTCCATCCTGGATTGTAGATGTTCAAGTAAGGATTGTAGAGTTTTTTTTTTGGGAAAACTCTCTACTGCATTAGTTTTCTTTGACACTGGGGAAAAATAGGAAGAAGAGTCATGATTGGGGTTTGCACATGCATTGCACACTTGCCCAACTACTTGAATGGAGTATGTACTCAACTTTTCAAACTTCTATGGCAAAGCATCAAGTTTGGCAGCTGTAAGATCAACTGCATCAATGTTGTGTTTTCCACTTGATTTCTCAGTAGTGCCACTTGATTAGAAGGGTTGGCTGGTTGTTTCTGAGCTCCACTAGAAATGATTGAGTGTCATATATTCTATGATGTCATATGCCTCTCTGTAGGATTTATTCATAAGTGCTTCATTTGCAGCGGCATCCACAGTCATGCGGGTGTTGTAGAATCACCCATTGTAGGAAGTTTGTAGAAAAAATGAGTTGGTGAAACTGTGGTGAGGACAAAGGAGTTGCAAATCCTTAAATCTTTCCCACAAATTGTGAAGTGTTTCACCTTCTTGTTGCATGAAATTGGTCAGCTGGCTCCTCTTTTGGGCGGTCTTGCTAGGGGGAAAATACTTAGTAAGGAAACTATTTAACAGTTCATCCAACTTTTTATGGATCCCTTGGGCAAAGAGGAGAGCCATGACTTGGCTCAGACTCACAGAGTGAATGGAAATAAAATTAGATGTACTCCTTTAACTGAGATGCCATTAATCTTGATGGTGTTCATGTATTGCAAAAACTCGACTATGAGAAGATTTAGATCTTCTATAGGAGTTCCTCAAATTTTTTTTTTTGGATCATCTACATATTGCTGGTATTGATAGAGAAGTTGTTAGCCTCAATAGCTGGATGATCAGTGGCCTCACAAATGTTGATAGTAGCCAGTATAACAAATTCCTTTAGCGGGAAATTGTCCTCCATGTTCGGCTCTTGATGGTGGTCGGGTGAAGGTGGTGCTAAAGGTGTTTAATGGGGGAGACAATGGTTGTGATTCCTCCAAGCTTAAAGACTTATCATCTTTCTTTTCTCTTCTTTGACTGCAAAAAGTTCTCTCAATCTCCGGGTCTAAGAAAATGGACATCTCAAGACCCCTCTTAGAATGACATGTGCAACCTACAAAAGTAATAGTTAAGTGAGAATCACAAACTAAAAGGTATCACAATATGAATAATAGAAAATGATGACTTAGTCTTGAATACTAATTAACAATTTTACTCTAACTAAAACTACCATAGCTCCCCAAAAACGACACCAAAAACCCATTGATTGCCAAAGGCAAGTGAGTTTTAAATAATTAATTGTCTCAACTCGTCAATCACCAACAAATATACATGATCAATTGTAGTTGAGGCTGAACCATAGGGAGTTAGGCTAGCTAGATGCAAAACTACTAATTTTCAACAATCTAAGTTAGTTTCAATTAAAAGTTTGGTTCGGATCAAATTAATTATGAATATTAAACAAGAATATTAAAAAACTAATCACTTGGAGAATGATTAAAATTAGATAACAAGAAACTTGGATATGAGATTTCACTTGAATATCATAAATAAATAAGGAACCACAAATTCCACTTATATTAGTAAATCTTCAAAGAGAAGGTTGATTCAATCTAATACATCTCCCAATGATATAAATAATCCTAACCTCATATAGCACTCCCATGCATATACATTGTTTTGAACTACAACCTAGAACTGTCAACATGATTGTAGCCATTCCAATGGTCAAGGACTTGATAAAAAACCGATTACTCCTGACCTTTTAACATAACTTTCTATGAATAATAAGAGGCATAACATATGTAAATATGGTGACCAACAATGCATACAATAAGATAAACACAATAATTTCTTTTTCAAAATAGAAGATTAACTAATATTAAACATAAAATTCAAATCACATGAGTTATGACATCAGAGCTACTCTCCCATGCCCAAGAAAAGGAGTTTATTAACTCATGGTGAGAAAATACAGACATAAATGATATGTCATTGAAATAAACATGAGTAGAGAGAGAGGAATAACAAATAAATCCATGTGAATGAAGAACAGATTGAGATCTCCGGCCAAGAGGTGAAGTCCTATCTCCAAAAAAGCTCCTTGCTTCAACAACCTTCTCTCTATAGCTTTACAAAGGAAAGGAGATGAGAAATGGGTAAAAGAATGGGCTCTCTCCTAACAAACCCTAGCTTTCTCTCCAAAATTTATCCTCCAAAGCTCTAGACTCATCTCTAGTATGTAACTACTCCAAATGGTATGTGGTTTGCTTCCTAAGAGGAGTGGATTGTTATGTCTAACAAAAATGAGCAATTGTTCTTTTCTAAAAATGTAGAAAATAAGCCTGACACAATGTGTCTATAGGTCAAACATCGTGTTAGATCCAATTTTCTAAATGAGTTGGGCCACGATCACAAGTAACATGTTGCGTGAGTTGACCACATGTCGTAAGGATGATTCACTATCAAATTTTGAGCTTCCCTAGGTCATGTTGTGTAGTTGAGACACACGTCGTGACTACACTCAATTCAAGAGTTGGCTCACTAAGAGTCACATGCCATGTTGCTAGTTTTCTATTGAGTTTTGAACTCCAAGACTTGGGGAAGCTTCAGGAATGCCAAAAGGTCAGTTTTTGGGCATTTTTCTTTCATTATGAGTGGAATGTCGTGTACCTACAATTCAAACTATGAAAAGACTAAGATCAACAAGAAACAAACATCTTAGCTTGAATGGGAGTAGAAATATGGTTAATTTGAGTGAAATAGGTAATGAAATGGCATTACAGTATTATATGATTTGAGCACATCAAAGGGCCTAAGTGAAGTTTGGGAGTTTACTCACAATCACATGGGGCTTAATCAAGGGGTGTAGGTGCTTCATGAAATGATCCACTTTCTGCTCTTCTATCATCATATGTCTAAAATGCTCCAGGAGATAGACTTTCAAGTGTAGTTTGTCACTATCATGTTACCTTGATAGAGAGCATGAACTAGTTTTCCTTCTCTTTCTTGGTAGAGCTGGATATTAATCTAGTAGAGAAGATGGTACATAAGTCCATCCAGACCATCAATTCTACAATCAGATCTCAATCAGGGATGTAATTCTCCCACTAGAGCTTTATGGTTCCCTCCAGAAGGTTTGCAACAAAGAGAATCTTCTTATTTGGTTGCACTTCTAAAATTTTAAAGCCATTCTCCACAGTGAAGAGCCAGGAATATGCCTTGTCAACTACCTGAGTCTTGTCTTGACCCCATAACTTCTCTATATTCAACTTAAAAAAGTCCAGGATGGTGGTACTGAGATGAGGGCAGATAGATAGGGGTTCACCATTATCATCTCTAGCAACATCTTTAAGTGCTAGGGAACTAATATCTTCAGGATCTTCTTTTGTTGATCTAGTCAAAGCACATCAGGGGTGTGAACTACTACTTGCTCGACTGTCGATCTAGAGCTGGAAATATGGCTATGGCCATCCTTGGGCTTGTCCTCATCCTATGACATAGGTTCACCTTTAGGGTCATCTTTCAGGTTCAAGATGTCAAATGGGGTAGGTTTGGGCTTGGAGCCTCCCTCAATGGAGGTCTCCTCTAGCATCTTCCTCTTCCTGGAGGAGTCTTCCTCCATAGTCTTCATCTTCTTCTCTGAGGACCTCTTCCTTCTGTAGGAGGGCCTTCCCTCTGGGTGGTTTCAGGGTGTCTCATCAAGGACAACAATGTTCTTGACATGGGTCATTATATTTCACATAAATATATTATTAATGTTTGTTTCATAGTTAGAGGGTCTTAGAAATTATGTCCATGACATATTTATTAAATTTATTTTATTATTTGGTGGAGGATGTCATAATTCCTAATATTTCTTACCCTAATACTTAGAATGGTATAGGAAGTAGATATCAGGTTCCTCGAGTTTTGGTGAATGAAGAGAGGAGGTAAGAAGGGATGAAATTAGATGAGAAGAAATCTTAGAGGTATTTAATTTTGAGTAAAATCCTCCAAATTTGTCCAGGAAGGATGTACGAACCCGAGAGTCCTCATAAGATGACTAATAATGCGAATGAAAGTTTTACAGCCTTAGGTCGTGGTCCCTTCTAGACACCATCATTTTTAGAAAATACTCTAATAAATCCTTTGGGCTCTACAAAATTCTTAAAATTTACTAATTATTAAAGATTAAATGGTAAACTAGGCTTTGGTACCAAATGTAATGACTCCCTCCCCCATTATACCCTATGTTGTTCCCTCCAGAAGGACCATTGTCATATTTATAGGATCGAGGTTTAACAATTAACCAAAAATAATTATAGATATCATTGAATGGAAAAGATTTTAATAAAAATATGAAAGGTAAACTTTTGAATAAGAAGTTACATGGTATGGAAAGCAATTGTTCGAAAAGAGAAATAAAACTATCTAACTAAATTGTCCATGGTAACTTTAAGAATCTTTCCTTTTTGGTGCCTTCTTCTCAGGATGCCCATTTTGCAGAATGACAACAATTTAACTTAAAATGTCATGAAACAAAACGACAATCAGTATATCAAGATATATTGGTATGTCGGGTAAACAAAATATTCACATTTAAGGGTAACAACATATTCAACCATGAAAGCAAATTTTGTTATTGAATGAAAATTTTCATTTTTGTGATATAACTTCTCGAGTCACACTATTAAATCTTTGTGTATACCCACTCTCTAGGGGTATTCATTCCATCATACTCACTTTTTGGGAGCACTATAATGATGTACCCACTGACTGGGGTAATCTTTATCTGCACCCACTCATTGGGGGTGATGTTCACATCATACTCTTTCCCTAGTAGTATTTTATTGTCCAACCCACTCTCTGGGGGTAATTTCTATTCCTACATGTATTTATTTAGAGATATACCTGGCCATGATAAATTTATGATTGTAATAAGTGATATTTATACTGACATTCTACATTGTAGGAATGAAATAAACAATTAACAAATTAATTGCAATCTACTCGGTAAACCTCAGAAAACCACAAAAGTTATTTAAGTCGAGTAGTCATAGGTGTAGCCACATACCTTTCACAAATGTAACTTAAAGTAAAAGATATGAGTAATCTTAATCAATTAAGAATCACCATAAAATTCATGCATAACACCCAAGTATTACTATTTTGTCCATAATCTAACATTAAGGCTGACATGGGTAGCAAGTTAGGATTTTGGGGTCAAATTAGGGATTCATTACGGTTTTTTCTTTCCAAACACTAATTATCACTTTTGACTAAATTTTAACTCACAAACCCTAATTTTGATATCATATGAATTCTTAAACTCAAATTAAGTCAAAGATGTCCTTTTTATCCAAAAGACTAAAGTTTAGTTATCAATGTAATTTAAGCAATTTATAATCATTAATGCTAAGAAATTAGGGTTTTCATGTTTTAAATACAATAAAGTTAGTAACTTTAGTCACATTTGAAATTCAAGATAGAATTAGATCTTAAAACCTACTTTGTTGGATTCCTTGCATTTTCCTAATCAACTTTCATAGATTACTTGCCATCATAAGATAATCCTACAATTTACTATATTTTTAGAAGATAAAACATACTTTTATATTATCTGAAAAATCACAGGTTGCCAACTCGGCAGATGGCTAAGTAATGCCAAGTACGAATTGGGGCCATGGACAAGCCAATCGACTTGCACAGTGTCAACTCTGACACTCGCATGTCCAAGGCAAAGATAAATCAGAGAAGAGGGGAAAAAGATAGGTTTAACCCTTTCCTTTAAACGACCACATAAGGGCAGGAGACTCCTTTCCTACTTTGTCTCCTTCTACCTCTCAATGACCTACTCTCATCTTAGGTAAGTCAACTGAAGGTTGACTTTGGGAATTTAGAATTTTGTAGCAATGAGTGGGGGTACAACTTCCTTCATCTGACTTTAATGAACTTGTTGGTGGCCTTTAATTAGTCTGAGGTTTCCTGGTGAAGGTAAACTATGGTTTGAATTCGCAACAAAGTACTAGAGGGGAAGGGAGGAGAATAGCAGAGACTAGCTATAAAATTGGAGGTAGGGCAAGAGATTAGATATCTAGTGGAGTCTCGTGAAAAGGTTGGTGGTCTTGCAGAGGGGTCTATGGCCTCATATAGTCCTAGGGTTGAGGGGTTAGTCCATGTTGCCTTGGGAAATTTGGGATAAACCTTAATCACATACCATAGTCAGCAAAATCAGGGATGATTGCATTCAAAATCCCATCCCAAACTCATTGGCAGTATTTTTGGGCATTCATACTTATTGATGAGAGAGGGATGTGTGAGAGGGATGATCAAGGTCCATGTAGATGGTTTCTAAGTCTAGACGGAGGTGGGAGATGATCTCGCAACCATTCAATCAGGATCCAAGGGTCATCGAGTCTGCGTAATGTGTCGGGCCATACGTTCCTAATATGAAAATGAATATGACAATTTATGAATATTTCCATTCATTTACTTTATAAAATCTTGAAAATTCCATATCTCTCTACTTTTATCCTTTTAATCCCAAATTTTGAAGAAAAGTCTTAATAAATTATATCTAGGTGTGGGCGAGATTTGACACCAAAATAATAAAATTAAAGATACATTTCTTTATCTACAAGTCTGCCCCTTATTCCATTTATTTAAGGCATCAAGTTAATTCCTTTGTCTTCCCAACTTGGTCATATCTCTTATTTGGATAATTTTCTTATTAAAACAATACGGAAAAAAACCAATTCATTAGTTGCCTTGAACACCACTTTTCTAGAAAATTCCACACGATTGTATATGTAAGTTATTAATTGCCCATAATCTTTAGTAATTCTCTTAATATAGGATTTCTACTCTTTATTTTGCCCATATCTATTATAGGTTTATTGAAAAATATAAAATCATGAGAATCATTGCAAAGGATGAATTGCAAATTAAATCCATACTTCTAAAACAAGGCATACCAAGTTTCTAATATATCCATATTAATCAAATATTTGCATTTCAAAAAAGTAAATACATGTGAAGAATCATGTTATAATAGTTGGAAACATAAATGTTCATATGCCCAAAGTCAAAATAGACTTTACTAGAATGTTAATAAATGTTAAGCATGCACATATTTCACAAATTAGTATATATCAAGCAATAAATTTAAAGAAAATGATGCATATTGGCATTAGCGTTACAAGAGTATCATAAGAAAGGGTAATTTCAATAAAGAAATCATTGTTCACAGGGGTATCTTCAACATTATATGGAACAAAATCTTTCTAACCAACCATTTGCGTTCATTTGACCTGGTAGGGTGCCATTATTATGAGGAGGAAATGAGGGGAAGTTTAAGTGAAAATGTGTGTTTCCATTATAAAGGTAGCAACCATGATTCTAACATTTAAATTTATGAGAATATAATCTTACATGATTCCTACATCTAGGAGGAAGGTCATGACCTCTCCTTTTACATTTATTTCATGGTTTTCTTCACCCTACCCCCTGTCGTGGTCATAATTATGGTGCATTCTTTTTTCAACTTTGGCAGTGGCTCCCTCAGTGAACTCCATGGACTACCTAACTAAAAGAGGCTCATGAGCCGCATAAAAGGTACAAGGTCAAGTGACTAAAATGTTGGGTATTAGGTGGGTGGAGAGAAAATCCACAAAGTTTTGACTCTTTGTTCCTCACTGAAACTGTTGAAAAAATGCTGAAGGAGGCATAATTGTCTAACATTGTTAGTAGTTGACATGTTCCTATGCCTAATTTCATTATTTTGATTTCCTCCTCATTCTTGTAAGAATATGGAATGAATCTAGATGAAAAGGTTATTTTGAAAAATTCTTGTGTCAGAAGGTTTTGGTCTAAATTTTGGGGGCATGCAACTTTCCCACCATACCAAAGTTACTCTCTATAAACATGGGTTTCTAAAAATGACTTATTATTCTGTAGAACATATAAGTTATGAATTCTTTTTGTATAATGAGGATCCATGTATATGTCATATTGATAAAACTCAGATTGTGGATCCTATTTTTGTTGGGCTATGTGGAGGCAACAAGCGCAACAGAAGTTATAAAAATGTTCTCCAAACACACGTTACCAGAGCATCTCATCAAAAACATGTATTAGGAAGGGGGTGAAGGGATATACCTCATCTTAGAGCAAGTCTAGAAATGTCCCTTGGCATAGTGATGTGTATCACTCCTAGCGTGCACTAACGGTCTTCGGCCATCCTCCAAACATAGGCAAATAAGTGTCGACATCTCTACTTAGTCCACATAGATGGAATGCAACTCCATGTCACACTTCCTTAAGCCAGTGCAAATGAGTATCCTTCTTCTTGATGACGTGCTAGCATCGGTTGCTCTCCTTATCTATCACTTGGGGACAACGACGGATAGGGTC